>CM069135.1:49953627-50308627 GCA_035221665.1 Okamejei kenojei | reverse complement strand
ACTGCCCATACCTATATACCCCCCCTCCCCTACACCTCCCCCTCCCCCACAACCCCTCCCCCACACATGTGCCCCTTCTCTCCACATCCCCCCTCCCCCACACCCTCTCCCCACACACCCCCCTCCCCAAAACCTGCCACTCCATACTCCCTTCCCCTACACCTCCACCACAGCCCCCCTCCCCCCCACACACACCCTCCCCCTACACCCCCTCCTCCACCACCACTCTCCCATACCCTCTTCCCCCCGCACACTCCTCCCTCACACACCCCCACCGCCCACCCCCCCTCCCCCCACACCACACTCTCCCCCCCCCCACCTTCACCCCCCCTGCCCACACACACCCCCACACCCCTCCTCACCTCCCACACATGAAGAAGCATTGGGGGAGTGCTGGGGGATGAGGGAAAATGAGCCACACCTGCACAGTTAGGGGCTATGGTTGAGTTGGGGAATATTGCTTTGGGGGAACGGGTTGCGTTGGGGGAACGGGTGACTGGTGGAATACTGTGTTGGGGAATGGGTTGCGTTGGGGGGAACCAGGCCTTCTGTGTGACTGGAACGAACAGGTCCCACTTAATCTTGTTGCCTGCTAAAGATTTTGAAACTGCATTTTGACGAAGAATAATTATTCAATACATTCATCTGAAATTCTGTTTGGCACTATTTCAACAGACACATTAACCGGTTTCAAATGAATGGATTAATGTCCCAGCTAAAAATAAAGAAGATTTCCATGTGAATCCCCCATTCTACCATAATTTAAAGGGTAGAATTGATTTTTTAGAAACAAGAAAATGCAGATGCTTTTTACAAAAAGAAAAACAGAGTGCTGGAGTAATTCTTTGTTCACTGCGAGAGTTCAATGAGCAACAATGTTGTTTTGACAGATCAGTATGGCTAATGTAAATAGTATATTATGTTTAATGTCCAACTCACTATTCTCAGGCAGCATAGACAAAAAAAAATGCTGGAGTAACTCAGCAGGACAGGCAGCATCTCTGGATTGAAGGAATGGGTGACGTTTTGGGTCAACACCCTTCTTCAGACTGGGTCCCTTCGTCAGGCAGCATCTCTGGAGAATATGGATAGGTAATGTTTTGCTTCTGAAGAAAGCTCCCGACCCGAAACATCATCTATCCATTTTCTGCAGAGATGTTGCCTAACCTGTGGACTTAGTCCAGCACTTTGGGTTTTATATTGATTGTTTTTAGACCTATGTAGCCGCATTTGTGTGGAACTAAAGTAATGACTACATACAGCAGAAAATATTATTTTGGGAAATGTGGCATGTAATTGGTTCCAATCAAATCAATCAATAATTGGTAAGACAGAGATGGTTTGGGAATTTCATTGTCAAAGATATGATTTATAAATTACTCAGATAAAATAGCCTGGTTGTTCAGTTGAATTACTCATAGTGATAAGAATTAATTGATCACTCCATCTGTGTAATGGAGGGGAGACTCACTTCGACCGCCAGCTGCGGGAGCTTAGATCGCCTCGACCGTGGGAGAATAAAAGAGGAAGAAGTTTGGATTTTATTGCCTTCCATCACAGTGAGGAATGTGGGGAATCCGCTGTGGTGGATGTATATGTCAACATTTATGTAGTTGTGTGTCTGGTTGCTTTTTTTTAGTTGGCTGTATGCTCATTCGAATTTCACTGTACCTTAATTGGTATACGTGACAATAAACTGACCTTGGCCCTGGTATTTAATCTTTCTGCTTGATTTTTCTTTTGTATTCTTATGAGATTAAGTTTATTGGCCAGAAGTTAAGGACAGTATTGTTCCTTTGTAAGTTGCTGTTGCTTGTGACAAATTTGTATATTCAGGAGAGGAGGAGGCTACTATCTGAATAGTCCTGCCCACATGAAAACCTCAAATAAAAGTGAATGACTGGAAATTAATTTTGCCTCAAGGTCAATGAAACACTATCACTTTACATATTTCTCGAAAACAGCAAAAATAATGTTCTGTCGCACATAATTGTATGCAACCTTCGACTGTCTCAATCAAAGATCCTAAAGCAAGCAAGATAGTACACTCCTGCTAAAACCACTGGGCTGACGTGTAGTACGCTATGGAGCCGAACGTCAGCCTTTTCGTCGGCCATTTCAGTAAACCCGACCCAACTTTCTATATCCCTCTCACAGTGTAATCATCGTTGCAGGGGAACAGTTTGTGTGTGATATAGTGTTAGACCCATTATTCATAATTCTGTTAATTCATAATTCTGCTATTTTTTGTTAATGATTAATATGGCAATAAATAATGATTCTGTTAATTTTTTTGTATGTTTTTTTAATTTTCTTTTTTTTAGGTTTAAAAAAAAATCTCTTTTTAAATGGCTCATGTGCTGTGTTTGAGTTGATGTTTGTATTAAATTTGCACTCTGTAATTCATTTGATCACACTGTTCACAAGATGTGGATGCCATGGCAAAGCAAAGATAGGAGTGCGGAAACAGAAGCCGGTTACGGAAATGGGGCCGAAGATTACCCATGAATCCGCCCATGACCCTACTACGTCTTTTTTCATCGAGTGCACTATCTTGCTTGCTATAGGATCTTTGGCCTCAATATACTCATCCCATGTCCTCCAATGTTTTGTTATGAGCTAATCTTGTTGGCTTATTCAAAGTGATCTTCTAGATTTACTTCAAAGTTAAATATCATTGCATTCCTTGACCAGTGCTCCAAATGCATTTGATACTGTATATGGTATTTTCAATGACTCATTTTTAAACCCATTGTTGGATACATTTCTATGTAAGGCTCCACCAGATGGAAGCCCTGTCGTAAGATAATGGTGACCATCATTATCTAATTTCCGTGCAATCACAGTCTGGATGGTACACTTAGGGCATTGATAGACAATGCTATTTCTCTCCTTTCTTGTGGTTTTGTATTTAATCCTCTCATTGATTGTTGGTAAAATCTCAGATGTTCCTGTAATTTGTCCTGGATTCCTAGTCAACTGGCCCATTGAGCACACTGGAGGTATGCTTGGAATTAAGGTTCGGAGTGGTGAGGACTTGGAACTCACTGCAACAACAATGGAAGCGGAAACGCTCACTTCATTTAAAACTTTTCTGGATGATGTGCTGTAACCTATAGGCTAAGGATAAGAGTTGAGAAGTGGGATTAGCCTGATTAGCTATTATTGTCTGGCATAGACATAATGAGGAAAATGGCTTCCCTCTGCTTTGTAAATTTATATGATTCATAATCAGACATAATTTGGAATAATGATGGAAGGAGGTCACACAATCATCTGAACCTCTTACCTGGCTTTATTAGAACAATCATACATATGATTTTTTTGGCTCATTTCAACTAGGGCTGCAGCCCCCCCCCCCCCCCCCCCCACTTGAAGAATCCATCCAATTCCAAAAAGAAATTGGGATTGAATCTGCTGCCGCCATCCTTTATATAGTGCATCCCATATTGTATAAAAATCCTTGGTTCCCTTCCTTTGGGTCTTTTACCATTCACCCTGAGTGTGAGATTGTCATCATTTTCATTTTGCAGAAATTTGAAATATTTCTATCAAATCTTCTCTGCCCTGAGGGGAAAGGTTATAATCTTTCCATTTGTTACATTTAATTGAAGCTCATAATCCACAGAATAATTCAAGGAAATCTTATTTTTCATCCCCTTTAAGGTATCTAAAATGGAATGCCCCAAAGTAGGAATAATGCTCACTCATTGTTGGAACTTACTTAGTGTTAAACAATGTTTTACAGAGACTCAACGTAACGTTATTGCTTGTGTGTGTAATTCCTCTATTTAAATCGTTCTCTGCAGATATAGAAGTTGGTCTATTCTGGCAGTATGTTATCTTTTGTTGCCTTTCTTCATTATTCCTCCTAAAAAACATCATATTGCACTTTTGTGTATAAATTCCACCTGCCACATTCACCCATCCCATGAGTCTCTGTTTCTTTGAAGCTTATCACACTCTCCTTCATGACTGACTATACTGCTATTGTCATCTGAAAAAAAAGAATTGTGCCCTGGATGCCAAGTCATTGATGAATATCAAGAAAAACAATTTTCCATCAAAATAAGAACGTCTAATGGCATGCTTCACAATATCAGGCAAGAAGCAAAATAATGGAACAATCCAAAAGCTACTTTCCAAGATATGCTGCTCCACTGTTAACTTGTTAAAAGGACATATCTTTTGGTTTAATTATAAAAATGCTTTGACTGTCAAAGTAACATTAGCAAATTTGCAGATGACATAAAGCTGGGTGGCAGTGTGAACTGTGAGGAGGATGCTATGAGAATGCAGGGTGACTTGGACAGGTTGGGCAGATGCAAGGCAGATGAAGTTTAATGCGGATAAATGTGAGGTTATCCACTTTGGTATCAAAAACAGGAAGGTAGATTACTATCTAAATGGCGTCAAGTTGGGAAAAGGGGAAGTACAACGGGATCTGGGGGTCCTTGTACATCAGTCTATGAAAGCAAGCATGCAGGTACAGCAGGCAATGAAGAAAGTGAATGGCTTGTTGGTCTTTATGACAAGAGGAATCAAATATAGGAGCAAAGAGGTCCTTCTGCAGTTGTACAGAGCCCTAGTGAGACCACACCTGGAGTATTGTGTGCAGTTTTGGTCCCCTAATTTGAGGAATGACATACTTGCTATTGAGGGAGTGCAGCGTAGGTTTACAAGGTTACTTCCCGGGATGGCGGGACTGTCGTATGCTGAGAGAATGGAGCAGCTGGGCTTCTACACTCTTGAGTTTAGAAGGATGAGAGGGAATCTCATTGAAACATATAAGATTGTCAAGGGCTTGGACACGCTAGAGGCAGGAAATATGTTCCCGATGTTGGGGGAGTCCAGAACCAGGGACCACAGTTTAATAATAAGGAGTAAGCCATTTAGAACGGAGATGAGGAAACACTTTTTTTCGCAGAGAATGGTGAGTCTGTGGAATTATCTGCCTCAGAGGGTGGTGGAGGCAGGTTCTCTGGATGCTTTCAAGGGAGAGCTAGATAGGGCTCTTAAAAATAACGGAGTCAGGGGATATGGGGGAAGGCAGGAACGGGGTACTGATTGGGGATGATCAGCCATGATCACATTGAATGGTGGTGATGGCTCGAAGGGCCAAATGGCCTACTCCTGCATCTATTGACTATTGTCTATTGTCTACTGGCACAGTGGCATTTCCTTTAGTGTTGATATATGCACAGATCCAGGGATCTAAGTTTGATCCTGATCTTCGGTGCTTCTTTTTGGAATTTGTACATTCACTCCATGATCAGTTTCCTCATATATCCCAAAGGTTTTCTGGGAGTCTATTTACTCTAAATTGCCCAAAGTGTAGGTAAAAGAATCAAAAAAGAAAGTTGTGGGCATGTGAGAGACAATAGGTTGCTGGGCTACAGGGGAATGGAAGGAGTGGAAGGTGATTGTTCTGCTGGAAGTCAGCATGGATGCAGTGGGACTGTGTGGCCTCAATTTATGTTATAATATATGTTGGTTTCAATAAACGCTCGGCTTTAATTGGTGATATGTTATTATCTTCAAGTTACAACATGACATATCATTGTGATTAAATCATAGATAACAAGCTTTAACTTATGGCAGAGGTCATTCGTCATCCTGCAAGAACAAACTATGTCTAAATAACACTGATAACATGCAACACAGAATAATTACAAATGGCAGTTAAGTCCAGTAATGGCACAGACACAGGGATAGGAAATTATATTTGTTTGATGGATAAAATGAAAAATTGTGCCAGAACCTGATGATTTCGCTTTTTTTCAGCTGGAGAGTAGTTCAAAGGACTTCTGCAAGGATAAACATCCATTCCATTCCTGCAGTCATTTTTACACTGAGTTTTCACTGTCAAAGCCCAGGAGAAAGGGTGAGGCATTTTCCATACATGGAGAGAAGAGAAAATGAGGAGCCAAATCTTTCTCGCTAAATCTTATAGTTTCACAGATTCAGGAACAACATTGTGATCCATTTTGACCTGAGTGGGAGACTGGGTGGGTGTGCAGTTTTAAACAAGCCAATTTCTCACCCTTCAGACTGTAATCATTTCTTCTTTAACTTGCAGGGTGTATCAGGCAGGGGAAGTGCCTATCTTGAGCTAACATGAGCTCAAGGGACCATGGTGAAATTTGCCCTGGCCTGGAGAATACTTTGTGGAGAGAATACTTTGTGGCTCACCTGCTGTTTGAAAGCAATCAAGAAAGTCGACAAAATCTGTCACTTGTGTCTGAGACTGTCCTGTCAATGGTCTCTGTAGATGCTGGTTTAAACTGAAGATAGATACAAAATGCTGGAGTAACTCCGCAGGATAGGCAGCATCTCTGGAGAGAACGAATGGGTGACATTTTGGGTCGAGACCCTTTTATCCGGAAATGCTGTCTGTCAATGTTCCAGTGGACTAGAGATGTTCTCCAGGTCCTATGACGGACACTCTTTCTTCCTTTCCATCAGCTTTATTCAAAGTTCTTCCCCTTGGCTTGATTGGAAGATAGTAATTAGCCAAAGACTGACTAACCATTTACTGATGGTGACTCTGTGAATTCTTCATTTCCATTATGAGCGTAAAGTATTTTGGCAACTTGTAAGTGATATTTGGAAGTTTAAATACTCTGCACCTGAAATTCAGACCAATGTAAAACACATTCTAGGTTACAGCTGCCAAAACTAGCTGAAGCATAGTACCTGGTGGACCATCTCTCTGAAACAAATGTAAGAACCCTAAAGAATATGTTACATAGAAGAAAGAGATCTCTTAAATATAAAAGAGCATACAGTCTGATCTCATGTGAGTGAAAGGAAGTGCTTCTTTTCATGTTGAAAGATGTTGCTGTAGGACAAGAGGTATTTTTTGAGAAGGTATTTTTTGAAACATATACCCGATGGATGTTGTTAGAGTTTTGTACTTAGGTTTCATACTTTCTTTTTTTATTAATTGGTCCAGCACATTAAAAATAGTCAATTGGGATTGCAGTACTTTCAGTTGAGAGCACATGTTCTGTGTTCTTCTCACTGAGGGTGTCTCCATGGTCTGGAATGATGATTGATCCATAAGAATAAAGAACAAAAGGCAGGCCTGTTGTTTATTATAAACTGTACCATGTGAGATCAGAAAGAGTCTATTTGGAAAATTCAGTTTTGATACAGAATTTTTGGAAAATTAAGTTGAATTTTTAATTCATAAGCCAAGACATAAAGTCATTTTTTTGGCAAGTGCGCTATTAATTATGGGTCTTAAAAAATAGCACAAGCTGTACTCTGCAGAGAAAGGGGAAATATTTCCAAACAATAAAATTAGCCAACCAGTGCTTTAGTAAGAGTTGATGATCATAAGCCAATGCACGAGATACGATAAAGCAACAGTATTTTCAAAGATATCTTGCTGTGTCAATTTGTTTTGGCAGATGGTGAACAAATCAAACTTGCTCGTTATCCACAGCAGATTTAACATCCTTTCCTCCCTAATAATGTGCTGCATAATGTCATGTTTGACACACTCTGTGAGGTTGTAGGACATCTATTGCAGAATAAGCCTCTTTAAACATACTTCAAAGGTGAAGAAGAAGGCACAGCTCCCTCCTCTCCCTGCAATCAGACCTGACCTTGTGAACAACCCTACTGTCCACCGCAGTGTACATTTAATACTTCTACATTATATCTTTTATGATTCATGTATACTTGGCTGAGTTAACATGCAGGTGTAAAAGATGGAAATAAGCCAAGAAAAAAATACTTGATACTGTATGCACAAAAAAATGAAAAGAATGTTCAGCAGACCATAGGTCAGACTTTTTACTATTAATTCTTTATTTATTTAAGCAACCTGCAAGAGATTTAATATCAGAAGAATACATTCAAACAGATTATATAAGCCAAAGAAACATTCTTCAGTTGGATAGGTGCCATACCATTCAATTGTTTTGTTAGCAAACTAATAACATGTTCTTATTGAAAAACCAATGCATAAAGTGGTATGCAACTTCAACGACAACTAACTTATGTCTGAAAAATTTGATGCTGTTATATTGAATACGTGGCTTTCAAAGGTGATAAGCATTCCCAAGAGTTGTCTCAAGGATGGATTCACAAGTACTGTACATCTTCAGTAGCCAGTTCGGGCACTTTTGTTTGAAAATTTCCCTAAATTAAAACTCAAAGTGAGGAGGAGCTGCATTGCAACATTGCAAGTAGATTCTCTAGCTGTCTGGTTGCAGAGTTATTAGACAAAGCAACAGGCTCAATTTATCCAGCAATATTTTTGTGCATGTTATTTGCAGCTGGAGCCAAAGGGTATAGTATGTTTTGAATTCCTATTGAAGTTTGCAAATTTGACGAAGGGTGTGACCTCTGGTGATTAGTGGTGAGAGTTTAACCAGATCTCCTGTTGGCCCACTTCTGTGCATGCTTTTAAACGTCTAGGGTATGGTGGGTGGGGAATGTAGTAGTGCAGGAGGTGATGTGTAGGAAGGAACTGCAGATGCTGGTTTAAACCGAAGATAGACCCAAAAAGCTGGAGTAACTCAGCGGGACAGGCAGCATCTCTGGATAGAAGGAATGGGTCACGTTTCGGGTCGAGACCTTTCTTTAGCAGGTGATATTTAGTTTTACCTATGATTGAACCTCATTACAGAAATCTTTGCGTTCAACTCATTAAGGATCAAGTACTGGCATAAATTAGGCATGTGTCTCTGGGTGGATCTACTGGAACTCTCCACCATGTTGATAACTTCACTAATTTAATGGTGATTTGGCCATGACCGATTTTTTGAATAAAATTCATGCTAACTCACAATCATATTTTTGAAATTAAATATAGTCACACTGCTGTAATAAGCGTGACTTCCAGGGATTTGAGATATCAAAGCTTGTCATCTGAAAGAGGCACTCTTCCTGATGTGTATCTTGAAACATTTTTAAAATGAGGACCATATCTTTGCTTGATTTTCTGGTGGAGATTGTGAGAATGGTGATTGTATAATGAAATAAAAATGCTTAGTAATATGTTTTTTTTGGCTGCTGGATAATAATCATGATTTGGGTGCAAACAGTAGTTGGAACAACTGAATTGTAGTTTTTCTTTATATTATTTTTCAGTCATTCCTTCCTATGCCATTATTTCCTGAAATTGCTGACTCATGCAGGATATAATTTCATAAAGGAACAGAAGGAAATTACCTCCTACATCTTATCCACTGGACATTTATTTTCTTGACACCTAGACATGGAAACTTCAATTATGAATAGGACAAAGGCAGGTCTGGTCCAATGAATCCCATAGCAGCTGGTGCTTCAGGAGAAATGGCTACAATGCAACTGAACTTAATGGCCCAGATCTTGTTTACGCAAGTGTGTGACCCTGGGGTTTTATCTGAAGCCGACCTGATCCATTCTGTTGTGTGCCAATGAGGGTAAAGGAGAAAGCTGGTCATTTTTTGCAGCCTGTGTAAGGTAATCACTGGTTTGCCTGATGGTCCCAAATGGTTGCCAGAGAGAATGAGGGGGAGAAGGATGGTGTGTTGCACAACAGAGGCCTAAAATAATGCTTCTGCTCTTGCATGGGTACATTGCAGCTTTCCAGATTCAATATCAGATTCTTCAACTTTAAATAATTCACTCTTTCTCTCTCAGAAACTGGACATTTCTGCCCATCATAATTTTGCCTCAGATTCTCTGATTCAGCTCATATTGCCTGGCTTGCTGGGTAGGTCCAAAACCTCACCACTCACGTCATATTTCACAGACAAAGAAGCATATTGAACTGTGTAATTAAAAAAAGTGGGCTCATCCTATCAGAGATATTCTCATCCCTTCCACATCTTCTCTCATGCAATAAACTAAACTGCTGTTGAGATCACCTTATCTTGTTTTTCTCTATTGAAGCTTTCCGGACCTGAAACACTTAACTGTTTCTCTTTTCTCTGATGCACTTGATTCCTCGACTTCCTGACCAATAGACCCCAATCAATGAGGATAAGGGATAAATCATCCTCTGCGATAATCCTCAACACTAGTGCTCTGCAAGGGTGCATTCTCAGCCCCCTTCATTATTCCTTGTACACCCACAACTATGCAACGTTGTACAAATCTTATTCAATTTACAAATTCGCAGACTACACCACCATTGTGGGCCAGATATCAAATAATGATGAGATGAAGTACAGGAAGGAGATTGAGACTGGTGTCGCGACTGCAACCATTCTCTCAATGTCAGCAACACAATGGAGATTGTGATCGGCTTCAGACACACACCCCTGTTTGCATTGACGGTGCCGAAGTAGAGATGGTTGAAAACTTCAAATCCCTAGGAGTCAATATCACCACCCATATTGAAGCAATGACCAACAAAGTACATCGACGCCTCTACTTCCTTAGAGGGCTTAGGAAGTTTGGCATGTCCCCAACAACTCTCACCAACTTCTACAGATGTGCCATAGAAAGCATTTTATCAGGATGAATTACAGCTTGGTTTGGGAACAACTTCATCCAAGACCGCAAGAAATTGCAGCAAATTGTGGACGCAGCCCAGACCATAACACAAACCAACCTCCCTTTCATTGACTCAATTTTTACCTCATGCTGCCTCGGCATGGCCGGTAGCATAATCAGGGACGAGTCATACCCTGGTCACTCCCTCTTCTCACCTGCCCCATTGGGCAAGAGGTATAGATGTGTGAATACGCACACCTCTAGATTCAGGGACAGTGTATTCCCAGCTGTTATCAGGCAACTGAAGTATCCCACCACAACTAGAGAACAGTCCTGAACTATTATCAACCGCATTGGTGACCCTCGGACTATCTTTGATCGGACTTTACTTGCTTTACCTTGAACTAAATGTGATTCTCTTATCATGTATCCATATACTGCAAATGGCTCAATTGTTATCATGTATTTTCTTTCTGCTGACTGGTTGTCACACGACAAAAGCAACAAAAGCTTTTCACTATACCTTGGTACACGTGACAATAAACTAAACTGAATTGAACTGAACTGATGTTCCCAGCATTTTCTGTTTCTACCTAAAATGTTCTACCTTTCTGAGCAATCACATTAGCTTGGCCTCACCACTCCACTGCTTCCTGACAGATTTATCGTGTGCCAGTGAAACCAACTCTTGGTTGTTCTTGGTTCTTGGTTATTTGGTCCTCCAAAATATTCCAACTGGAATTTAAACTGGAGGTGGTGAAGGGAGGGGTTTAGCCAGAGAGGGTTATTGGGAAGAAAGTGCCACTTTAAATGTAGTTGCATCTGGCTGGGCAACCGTGGTTTGGTGGAGATTATTCCATGCTTTAATAGTGCGTGGGAAGAACGAATTGCTGTACACATCTGTCTTTTTGGCTGGGACCACAAATTGGATCGAATGCCCTCGTCTGCTCCTAATTGGTTTGGGGTTGGTGTAGGTCCTGTGATCTATGTCTAGCTGACCATTTAACATTTTGTAAAAACAGGTCAAACGGTGAGCTTCATGTCTGTCTTGGAGAGGGTTCCACCCCAGAGAATTCAGAAGTTTGGTGACACTCGCTTCTCTCTCGTAGGTGTTAGTAACAAATCAAATTGCAAATCGGAAAATTGAATATTTTCCAAAGTTAGAGGCAGTGCATATAAGAGGTCGTCAGGTGATACAAGGTTCAGACTTATCTTAACCCACTTCCATGCACCAATTTTAACCTGCGAAGAGCTAAGATTAATTCCCAAAGATTTGATAGGATATTGATCATAGATGCTTACCCTTCTTCTAATTCATAGGATTTTGTAGTCAATTGCATGTTATGAAGTAATATTAATAAATTTGACTAAAGCATAAATCACTAAGTGTGGCTTTACCAGCAATGTTTATGCTGGTCTCAAAGTGTCTATTTTGTCCTTCTAAAGTGTCACATTTAAACCCTTTCATGTTGCATATATAGATCACCATGTTTTTAAGTTTTAAGCCAGTTTTAAGCCAATTCATTTCCACATAATGTTGAGAAATAACTACGTATACAGGGTGCTTGATAGGATTTACACTCTGCAGAAAAGAAGACAATTGTAATTACTGTAGTGGATTCAGTCATCCAGGTCATCACTGCAGGAGTTCCTTGGGATAGTGACCTAAAACTGATTGTCTTCATCAGCTTCATCAATTACCTTTTTCTATCATAAGATCAGAAGTAGCAATGTTTGCTGATTATAGCACAATGTTCAATTCCATTCACGATTGCTCAGCATACAGAGTCACCATGTCAACCATACCAAGACAACATTCAGGCATGGACTAATGTGAGTACAATTTGTGCAACAGAAGTTCCAGGAAATAATCATTTCCAAAAAGAGTGAATCTAACCACCTGCCCATGAAATACAATGACATGAGCATCATCACATTGTTTAATATGTGTGTGAGAAGAAAATGTAGATGATGGTTTACATCGAAGATAGACACAAAATGCTGAATTAACTTAGTGGGACAGGCAGCATCGCTGGGTAGAAGGCATGGGTGATGTTTCGGGTGAGTCCCTTCTTCAGACTGAGAGTCAGGGGAGAGGGAGACACAGAGATAAGGAAGTGTAAGGTGTGAAAACAAAACATCAAAGGGGACGAAGCTCTAAGGAAAATGTAGAATGAATCATTGTTAGCTGGGAGAAGGTGACAACAATGCATAAAATGTGATCAGGGGGACAGTCAGACGGTTGGAGAACTAGGAAGGGGGAGGGATGGCGAGAGAGGGAAAACAAGGGTTACTTGAACTTAGAGAAGTCAATGTTCATATCACTGGGGTGTAAGCTGCCCAAGTTAAATATGAGGTGCTGTTCCTCCACTTTGTGCTGGGCTTCACTCTGACAGTGGAGGAGGCCCAGGACAGAATGGTCAGTATGGGAATGGGAGGGGGAGTTAAGCAACTGGGAGATCAGGTAGGTTTAGGCAGACTGAGCGGAGGTATTCAGTGAATGATCACTGAGCTTGCGCTTGGCCTCACCGATATATAGGGGTCCACACCTGGAACAGCGAATACAGTAGATGAGGTTGGAAGAGATGCAAGTGAACCTCTGCCTTACCTGAAAAGACTGTTGGGGTCCTTGGACGGTGTCCAGAGGGAGGAGGTATAGGGTTGCTAAACACCATGTTGCTACTCCAGCATTTTGTATCCATCATATTCATTAACATTGATAATATGGTTATTGGATGTGGGGGGGGGGGGGGGGGGGGGGGGGGGGGGGGGGGACACATTGATCAGAAACATAACTGACACACCACAAGAATAGCATGGACACAAAGCAGGTCAGAGGCTATGCATCCCGCAGTGAGTGACTCTTCTACTGAGAGTCCAGGACCTTTCCACCATCTACAAGTCAATGAAGCAGTAAACCTTCCACTTATCCAAATGACACAGCACCAGTAATTCCCAAGAGCCTCAATGCCAATCAAGCCCACTCGCTTGACAGTCCATCAGTCACCCAAAGTCTTCTTTCCCTCCATCACTCTCCTGAAGCAGAAGTATCTCCATCATACTCCACATTTTCTCATCCCAGACTACACCAACAATACCTCACAATTGTGTGGCCTCTGCTGCTAAGTTGGACATGAGTAGCAGGGACATTGGGAATGCCACTATTTGCAGATTTCCCTCCAAGTGGCACATCGTCATGATTTGGAATGATATCATAGATTCTTCCTTGACAATTTTTAGTTTGGTTTAGTTTAGAGATACAGCAGCGAATTAGGCTCTACAGCACACCGAGTCCACTCCAACCAGTGATCCCCGTACACTGACGCTATTCTACACACTACGGAAAATTTACGATTATACCAAGCCAAATAGTCCAGAAACATGTATATTTTCGGAGTGTAGGAGAAAACCGGAGATTCCGGAGAAAACTCACACAGGTCATGGGGAGTACGTACAAACTCCATAGAGACCATAATGGGTCCAAATCCTAAAATTCCCTGTCCAACAAACCTATAGAACTTCACCAGAAGGGTCTCCGTGGATGAAGGAAGCAGCATTTTCACCACTTCTCAAGAGCATAGGCAATAAAAACTGACCATGCCAGTGATGTCCAGTTTCTGAACAAGAGTTTTAACAATATTGTCTCTATCGTGATTCATTCTCTCACCTTCCCACCTGCCACAACCATTGTGTTTTGACCTTTATTTGGATGTGAAATTTGCTTTTTCTATACCTTTTTTGAGCTCTGATGAAAGATCATCAATCTGAAATTTTAACTTAGTTTCATTCTTCACAGATGCAGCTTGGGTTGCAGAGTATTTCAAATATTTTCCATTTTTCTACTCAATATTGTGGTCTCTGGCATGGATGCCAATACTTTGAGTGACACTGACAATGTACCAGCTGTGGATTATTTGATTGCCAAAATCAACACGTAAAAAATTGGCCCTATATATTTAACTTTTATTATAGTTGGTTTTGGATCATGCATTTTTAAATAATTTTAATATAGTCATAAATTGAATTGAATTCTTGGTCGACAGGGGCCTCTACAGGTTGAACAAACATGGAGTAACAAAACATTGCTATTGTAATATATTTCATTCAAGATCTAACAGACATTAACCTAAAAAGAATTTCAGATCCGTTATGGGAGTGTTGAACCAGCTGATGTTGTTTACTCAAGTGCGAATACTTTTGTGATCTTCCAATGTATAACCTTTTAATCATCATTAAAAAGCCTTGCAATGTTTCTCTGTGAAACTGCACCAATCCCCTGGTTCAGTGCACACCATTGAAATCCTCAAACGCAATGTTGCACAGCTGCTGACACTTAGAAGTGCAGCGACAAAGTCAAGAGCTAGCCCTTAAAGGGGCACGCACACCACACAGGCATGACTGCAACAACTTTAAAAAAAGCGGTGTTGCTATATAAAGTATAATAAGAGGTATAGTGTAATTGTTCATCCAGGCACAATTGACTGGAGGCGTGGAGGTTTTATTAGATAAGATGATCCCTTAATATCCCCTAAAGATATGGGGGTTGTGAAAGGCAAAAGGCAGAAATTTTGGTGGAAAACCTTATCTGTGTGTTGAATATGTTAACAATCTGGATGTGAATGCAGGATAAATCAATCATAATTTCACATTTGACATGAAGATTCATAGATGATGATGAGGATAGTCCTCATCTATAGCACAATGTTGATCACTTAGTAACATGGGCAGAGGAATAACAAATGGAATTTTATCCTCAAAAATGTGACTATGTATTTTGGTAAAACTAATAAGCCTGGGATATACATAATAAATGTTAGAACCTTATGATGGACTGAATTATAACCCTGTCTCACAGTGCGAGTTGACCCACGAGTGACCCCAAGTGAAAGACTCGTGGTTGTGTACGAGACTCCAAGTTTATGATCAAGAGTTTAACCGAGTTCCCACGGGTATGACTAAATTTGCCGTTTACTTCTCATTTCTGCGATGTTCCAAGTTCCTCTCCCGAGTTACCAAGCTCCTCTCCCGAGTTACTCTTGAGCCAACCGTGAATGAAGGTCTGTTTTAAGTATCAAATAGAGGAGCTGGACAGCATCTCATACAGTAAGCAACAGCAACAAAGATAAGCAAGAGAAAACACTGATTGGCTCTAGCCTGAGTGGGAGGAGAGTTAGTAGTGAGTCAGAGGGTGAAAACAGTTGAAAAGAAGAGGCAAAGCACAGGCAGACTTTACTCAGAGCTCCCGTGGATTTGGAAGCACCAGCAACAAAGAGAAGCAGGAGAAAACACTGATTGACTCTAGTCCGAGTGGGAGGAGAGTTAGAAGTGAGTCAGAGGGGGAAAGTTGAAAACGGAGGAATTTTGTTTGTAAATTGGTAAATTAGGCAATCTATCAGTCAATATAAGGAAGACAGCTCTTAGGGAGCGGCAGTGAGGCAGTGGCCTTGTGAGGGAAGTGCCCTGTGAGAAAAGTGCGAGTCTTTGGCTCCAGAGTCTTCGGCGAGGAGGCTGAGGAGAGGAGGCTACGCAAAACGCTGGAGATGGAGAGACGAAAGAAGGAGATGTCAGGCAAGCTAATTCAGTGTGATGCTTGCAGTATGTGGGAGGTCAAGGACACTGCTGGTGCCTCTGGCTACTACAAATGTGAGAAGTGCATCCAGACACAGCTCCTGAAGGACCATGTTGGGGAACTGGAGAAGCAAGTGGATGACCTCAGGTTCGTCCGAGAAACTGAGTTGTTCCTCGACAAGTTCTACAGTGAGATTGTTACACCTAAGGTACTGGAAGAGAGAAAGTGGGTGACGGTGAGAAAGGGAGGGAAACTTGAAATGCAAAGGTCCCTGGGTGTTGTACCTCTTGTGAACAGGTTCACCCACTTAGAAGCTTTTCGGAACAGAAGACGTTAAAACACTGAGTGGCGAATTGGCTTGCGAAGCAAAACGGGCTGTTGAGCCAAAACCAAAGAGGCCAACGTCAGGCAACACCATTGTAGTTGGAGACTCCATTGTGAGAGGTACGGACAGGAGTTTCTGCCATTGTAGTTGGAGACTCCATTGTGAGAGGTACGGACAGGGGCAACAGATGGGATTCAAGGATGGTATGCTGCCTTCCTGGTGCCAGGATCCAGGATGTCACGGACAGAGTGCAGAAAATCCTCAAGGGCGAAGGTGAACAGCCGGAAGTGGTAGTGCATGATGGCACAAACAATGTCGGAAAGAAGGGGATGAATATTCTGCAGCGTGACTTTAGAGAGCTCGGAAAAATGCTGAAAAGCAGGACCTCCAGGGTTGTTATCTCCGGTTTGCTTCCAGTTCCTCGTGCTGGCGAGAGCAGGAACAGGGAGATACGGACCAGAATGTGTGGCTGAGTAACTAGTGCAGGGGGCAGGGATTTAGATTCTTAGATCACTGGGATCTGTTTTGGAGTAAGGGGGAACTGTACAAAAGGGACGGATTGCATCTTAACTGGTGGGGGACCAGCATTCTGGCAGGCAGGTTTGCCACTGCTACACGGGTGGTTTTAAACTGAATAAGGGGGGTGGGGTGTCAAATGGGATAGTCGACGATGCAGTTAAAGGGAAAGAGAGTAAAGGGATGGTTAATGACCCCAGAATTAACGGGAAAGGAAGCTCACAAAGGGATAGGAGAGTATGGTCAAGTGTAATAGGGATCGATGTGAAAGGTGAGATGCAAGGAATTAAAAGTATTGTATATGAATGCGCAAAGTATAAGAAGTAAAGTAGATGAGCTTGAGGCTCAGTTAGAGGTTGGTAGATATGACATTGTGGGGATTACTGAGATGCAGGAGGATCGGGCCTGGGAACTTAATATTCAGGGTTATACATCCTATAGAAAGGACAGGCAGGTGGGCAGAGGAGGGGGGTAGCTCTGCGGGTGAGGGATGGAATTCAGTCCCTTGCGAGGGAAGACATACGGACTGACGAGGTAGAGTCACTGTGGATTGAGTTGAGGAATTGTAAAGGCAAGAAGACACTAATTGATGTTATTTACAGACCCCCAAATAGTAGCCCGGATGTAAGTTGCAGCAGGAGTTAAAACTGGCATGTAACAAAGATAATGCCACTGTGGTGATGGGGGATTTCAATATGCAGGTAGACTGGGAAAATCAGGTTGGTTCAGGAATCCAAGAAAGAGAGTTTGTAGAATGCTTCCGAGATGGATTCTTAGAGCAGCTTGTAATGGAGCTGACCAGAGAAAAAGCAATTCTGGATTTAGTGTCGTCCAATGAACCAGATATGATAAGAGAACTCGAGGTAAAGGAACCGCTTTGAGGTAGTGATCATAATATGATTAATCTGCAATTTGAGAGGGAGAACGTTAAATCGGAAGTAGCAGTGATGTAGTTGAACAAAGGGGACTATGAAGGCATGAGAGGGGAGCTGGCCAAAGTAGACTGGAAAGTGACCCTAACAGTGGAACAGCAATGACAGGAATTTCTGGACATAATCCGGAAGATGCAGGATCATTTCATTCCAAAAAGGTTCTAAGGGGAGTAGGAGGCAACCGTGGCTGACAAGGGAAGTTAGGGATAGAATAAAACTAAAAGAAAAGATGTATAACACAGCAAAGAGTAGCCGGAAGCCAGAGAATTGGGAAACTTTCATAGGACAACAGAAGGAAACAAAACGGGCAATACGGGCTGAAAAGATGAAGTACTGTATGAAGGGAAGCTGGCCAGGAATATAAAGAAGGACAGTAAAAGCTTCTTTAGATATGTTAAGGGAAAAAGAGTAACAAAGTCAAATGTGGGTCCCTTGAAGGCAGACACGGGTGAAATAATTATGGGCAACAAGGAAATGACAGAATGATATGTGTGTGATAGTAACGATGTTGTTGTATAATTCTAGCTTCTTGGTGTTCGTCGATCTGTCTTCACTAATGAGTGAACCTTCTTTACATTCACTAAGGAGGACACAAACAATCTCCCAGATGTACTGGAGGACAGAAGATCGAAGGGGATAGAGGAACAGAAATACATTTTCATTAGGCAAGAAATAGTATTGGGTAGGCTAATGGGACAGAAGGATGATAAATCCCCTGGGCCTGATGGTCTGCATCCCAGGGTCCTCAGGGAGGTGGCTCTAGAAATAGTGGATGCATTGGTGATCATTTTCAAATGTTCAATAGATTCAGGATCAGTTCCTGTGGATTGGAGGATAGCTAATGTTATCCCACTTTTCAAGAAAGGAGCGAGAGAGAAAACGGGGAATTACAGACCAGTTAACTTGACTTCGGTGGTGGGAAAGAAGCTGGTCAATTATTAAAGAGGTAATAATAGAGCATTTGGATAGCAGTAAAAGGATTAGTCCAAGTCAACATGGATTTATGAAAGAGAAATCATGCTTGACTAATCTTCTGGAATTTGTTGAGGATGTGACAAGTAAAATGGATGAAGGGGTGCCAGTGGATGTAGTGTATCTAGACTTTCAGAAAGCCTTTGATAAGGTCCCACATGGGAGACTGGTGATTAAAATTAGAGCACATGGTATTGGGGGTAGGGTTTTGACATGGATAGAAAATTGGTTGGCAGACCGGAAGCAAAGAGTAGGAGTGAATGGGTCATTTTCAGAATGGCAGGCAGTGGCGAGTGGAGTGCCGCAAGGCTCGGTGTTGGGGCCGCAACTTTTTACCATATATATTAATGATTTGGAAGAGGGAATTAGGAGCAACACTATCAAGTTTGCGGATGCCACAAAGCTGGGTGGCTGTGTGAACTGTGAAGAGGATGTTAGGTTGCAGGGGGACCTGGACAGGTTGAGTGAGTGGGCAGATGCGTGGCAGATGTCGTATAATATAGATAAATGTGAGGTTATCCACTTTGGCGGCAAAAACAAGAGGGCAGATTATTATCTCAATGGGGTTAGGTTAGGTAAGGGGGAGGTACAGCGAGATCAGGGTGTCCTTGTTCACCAGTCACTGAAAGTTGGCATGCAGGTACAGCAGGCAGTGAAGAAAGCTAATGGAATGCTGGCCTTCATAACAGGAGGATTTCAGTACAGGAGTAAAGAGGTTCTTCTGCAGTTGTATAGGGCTCTGGTGAGACCACATCTGGAGTATTGTGTACAGTTTTGGTACGCAAGATTGATCGCTGCGATGGCGGGACTGTCATATGAGGAAACATTGAAAAGACTAGGCTTGTATTCACTGGAATTTAGAAGCATGAGGGAGGATCTTATAGAAACATATACAATTATTAAAGGACTGGCAAACTAGCTGCAGGAAAAATGTTCCCAATGTTGGGTGAGTCCAGAACCAGGGGCCACAGTCTTAAACCCCTGTCTCACGGTGCGAGTTGGCCCACGAGTGACCCCGAGTTTTCACTCGTGGTGATCACGTACGATGAACTTAGCGGCAACGTCGGAACTCGCGCGATCAACTTGTCCACTCGTGGCGCTAACGGCAGGTACATGCGAAACTTGATAACTCGTGAAAAAAATCAAACATGTTTCACGAGTCAAATTCACTGTTCAAGTGTAAAATCGAAACATTTAAACTCGTAGTATTAACGTGGGGCCCGTGCATTGACCTTATTAACTCATGAGTTTAACGTGTTAACCCGTGTGCACTCTGAACTCCGCATTAATAAGGGTAATTTAAAGACCGCTTTCCGTTTTCCAACGCATGGTTTTAAACACTTGTCACCTGTTAATTTTTCAACATTATTCATCACGATTGTCCCCCTTTGTTGATATAAGAGACATATTTTATCGTTTCAATCAACAGAGCATTTGGAATAACATGACAATGTCATGCAGATTTGTATTTGAAGTCATTTTGTGAAGGGATTTCCTGGATATTTATCACGTCTGTGATTTTATTTTTCTTGTTTTCCTTGGTGTTGCGGTCGAAGAGATCCCAGTGCCCCCCTGTGACCTGAAGACAATTGGTGCCCGTGAATTAGCATGGTAATCTCTTTCTGATAGATAAGATAAGCAAAGTTATTACCCCAAATGTAGACCGGGCATTGGTGAGTCGCTGTGCTTGGAATCAATTACTAAATTACCCTGAGCTTTTATTGGACATTAACAGAAAAAAAATTGCTATCGACCTCAGATGCAGAGATAAAAATCTGCGATCATTAAATTTCTCAGTACTAAACACAAACTGATTCATAAAGAAACTGTACAAATATAATGGAATTTAATTTTCAACGGATCCGTTGTCAACATTTCATCTATTCACCCACCGTTTTACCATCCTCGTGCTCTGACATGCTTTTCAATGCTTTAGAATTGAATCGGAGTAGGATGCTACATCCCTTTATCACTAAGATAACGACATTAAGGTTCAAATGGCTGTGCTTTTCAATTTAAAACGTACAAACTGTGACACAGTCTTCGAAATCAGGAAACAAAGCAAATCAGTGAAAGAAGGGCTTCCTTAAACAACTGAATATATTAAGTAGGAACAGTATGATTAACTATCACTGGAAACACACCCGCCCAACTAGTGCGGGTAAGGGCGTCTTCCACACAGCGCTGTAAATGGCTCAGAGTATTAGACTATGCACAGACTCTCAGGAGGAAATCAATTCAAGACTTCAAATATAACTGCAAGTTTCTTTCTAAAGGCATGTAGAAAAGGAGTGTTATCTCTCCTGTATTTTATTTTAATATAATTACGCAGAATGCACGTCTCCTAATCGTACAATCCTGCAGATTTTTAGAAGTTATTTTTGGGAGTGTCATATCAACACACTACTTAGCATACACCATTTTTCTTTTGGTCAAATTACTAAAATCAAATTCACTTTTCGTGTGGGGTGGTGCTAGTGTCGCTGGTCGGCGCGGACTTGGTGGGCCGAAGGGCCCGTTAGAAACACTGTGTCACTTTTCAGGAGAAGTTGACAGCTCAATAGTACGTCAGGAGATGTTGTCAGCTCAAGAGTAAACGGGAGATGAACTTGGTTAACTCTGGAGACGAACTTGGAACATCGCAGTAAACGGCAAAATACCATACCCGTGGGAACTCGGTTCAAACACTTGAACATCAACTTGGGATCTCGTGCACAACCACGAGTCTGTCACTCGGGGTACCTTGTGGGTCAACTCGCACCGTGAGACAGGGCCATTAGAATAAAAGGGAGGTCATTTAAGACTGAAGTGAGAAACAACTTTTTTACCCAGAGAGTTGTGAATTTATGGAATTCCCTGCCATAGAGGGCAGTGGAGGCCACATCACTGGATGGATTTAAGAGAGAGTTGGATAGAGCTCTAGGGGCTAGTGGAGTCAAGGGATATGGGGAGAAGGCAGGCACGGGTTATTGATAGCGGACAATCAGCCATGTTCACAATGAATGGTGGTGCTGGCTCGAAGGGCCGAATGGCCTCCTCCTGCACCTATTTTCTATGTTTCTATGTTTCTATTTTAAAATATTTTGATTCAGTATTGAAAGTTAGTTAACTTCAGAACTTAAACAAACTAGGCAGGATCTCGGCCCCGTACTCGATGCCATTGTGCAGCAAGGAGGCGGTGGCGGCGAGTGTAAAAAGAAGACAACTCCATCCTGCGGCTTTGAGTTAAAGATAGAATTCAGCGAGGCCGCGTCTATTGATATGACCTACAAAGGGAAAATGCGCACCGTCCAGTGCCAGAGCTAGGCTGGGATCATTCTCTGCCCTCATCTCTCTCTTTCTGTGTGTGCATTAGCAGGGGGAAGAGTGGTCTATCTTGCTGGGGCACAAGGCCTCTGCCGCCTGCCCCTTGCAGCCATCAACTTGTTTGTTCTTTTGGTGCGCCTCATCTGCCCTGCTCCCATCCCAGCGCTGCCCCAGCTCTCTGCCCCATTCTCTTGGAAATGTCGCTTCCGCCGCTGTAACGAGGAGGGTTCCGGCTGGCTAGCTTGGTGGGTGGGTGGGTGAGCAGGGAGGGGGAGTGGGTACAACCCACCGAATCCATTCTCAAAAGTGAGGCAGAGCCGTGTAGAACTCACGTTTCTATCTGCTTCATATACGTGGGAATTCCCTCAGTATGGTCACTCAGCGGGCAGGCAGCATCTCTGGAGAGAAGGAATGGGTGACGGGATGACGTTTAAAATTTAAACCATCTTGCCCCAGGCTGCTTTACATTATTTATTGTGTTGAGTTGTTTGTGAGGCTGGGACTTTTCTGAGGGTCGCCACCTTATAGCGGAGACATATGCTTGTGCCTTAGATCCTGTAAGCTGGCTTCATGGCAGGAAGGTCGAGGGGGAGTTCCCTGACAAAGTGCGACCCAAGAAGATGACCTCAGTGGAACTGGCCGAGGATGGTGTTTGGCCAGCGGCTGAGAAGGTGGAAGAAGGCTGCAGCAGGGAGAGACTCCCAACCGTGGTGGAGCCCATATCATTGGACCCAGGACTGTCTGTGAATGTTGTTCGAAAAGTGTTACCAATCTCTTTTGTTGGAGATGGTCATTGCCTGATAATAGAATTACAGTCAAACAGCACAGAACCATCCTTTCACATCCTTTTTACCCATCCACACTAATCGCATTTGCTCAAATTAGGTCCTTATCCTTTCCCTGCCTTGTCTATTTAAATACTTTAGAGAATACAGTGCAGAAACAGGTCCTTTAGCCCACCGGGTCTGTTCTGACCAACGATCCCTGCACATTAACACCATCCTACCCACACTAGGGACAACTTTTACAAGCCAATTAACCTGCAAACCTGAACATGTTTGGAGTGTGGGAGGAAGCCAAAGATCTCGGAGAAAACCCATGCAAGTCACGGGGAGATATACACACAAAATCATTCACGTCAAGATCCTTTTTGTTTTGATGCTCGTTTATTCAATTTAATCAATTCAACTTTAATGTCATTGCACAGATACAAATATGGGTACAACGAAATGCAGTTTAGCGTCAGTTCGTAGTAATAGCAATATAGAAATAAATACAGAATGCAGACAATGTGGACAGAGAGACTGGAGAAATCTATCGGCGGGACTCCGAGTTCACCAGTGTGATGGTGTTGTTGTAGAAGCTGTTCCTCATCCTACTAGTGCGGGACATGATGCTTGATGAAACTGCAATGTTACAGTGCGGGACCTGATTGAGCTGATGAAACTGCAATGTTACAGTTCAATCACAATCACTGGAAGCACAGAACACATTGTGAACTTTCCAAACCTTGGTGTAACAAACAATGTGAAATCAAGAGGGTAATACAGAGAGAGACAGTAATAATTCCACTCAGCATAATCTAAATCAAGACAGGATCAGCCTCCACACAGGGACTTTCCCACAGTCCGTGTCTGCCCATCACCACCACCCCGTGCCCCTGACGCTTTCTTGTCTACATGTGTGTGTCAGAGAGATGGCACCAAATGCCCTGGACACCGCTCTGTGCTGCTGCACATTTTAACTGGGATGCCCAACTGTTCCCGGTGGGATTTGAGGAAGGGCTCCAGCAGAATGGACGAGGACGGGTCAGGTTAAAGAGGGCGGACATGTCTGTTCTGAGCAGTCCCTGGGCTTCAGTCAAGGGTCAGTGTGTGGGGCAGTGCCCTGGAGTTTACATCCTGTAGACATCCACCATGGTTCCCCACTCCCCATCCCTCTCTCAATGTGTGACGGAGAATGGCCGAGAATATCACTGATTTTGCATCCAATCCTGTAAAATGTTAAGATTGTCATATGTCAGTTTAAAGTTGCAGCTTTACCATCTGAGATGGAGCACAAAGACGCAGCAGAAATTTGGAAATGTCATCCCGTCACCCATTCCATCTCTCCAGAGATGCTGCCTGCCCGCTCAGTTAAAGAGTGCCTACGGTAGACTCACGAGTCACTAAGGTAAACTGACGTTATTACAACGAGTTAAAATGTTTCAATTTTTAACTTGAACAGTAAATTTGACTCGTGGAAAACCTCAAACATGTTTGAATTTTTTCAAGAGTTAACAAGTTTCACAGGTACCTGCCGTTAGCGCCACGAGTCGCTAAGCTGTGGGTGCGAGTTCCGACGTTCACGCTACGTTAATTGTACGTGATTACCGCGAGTGAAAACTCGTTGGTCGACTCGCACCATGAGACAGGGGTTTTACAGAAGGACGTCAATGTAACCATTGAAATTGCGTAGAACTGTTGGTCAAGTTTGACCAGTGTGCTGAACAGTTCGGTTGCAGATGACTGTCGAGCAGCCTAGCAAAGAATGCATTGAATGTGACTGGAATATGTGTATGGAATAGTGCAGTTTCATGGGAAACTGCTAGTAGAAGGTAGAGACACAGTGATTACAGATGCTAAAATCTAGAGCAGAAAATAAACCATTGGAAGAACTCAGCAGGTTGAGCTGCATCTGTGGAGGCAAAGGATTATTTGGAAATTATGAGGCAAAGGGGGCAAAGGAGGCATTATGATTGAAATCCTGCATCAGGATAGTTGCCATTCATAGAAGGTGACTATTTTGTGACCAGCAAGGACTGAAATGCTTTGATTTGTGAGGCTGAATCTAAAAATAGTTGTAGTGTTATTCCTGTTGCCACTGGGGCAAATTTCACACTTTGACCATGTTCCCAATAAAATCCCAAAGAAAGGTAATTGCCTGAAATTTTCAGCATGTGCTATGAGAACTGAAAATGGGCCCAATTCTGCTTCATTACCTGGATCCTATATCCAATTGTACAAGGGTACACAAAAGGCTGGAGAAACTCAGCGGTTGCAGCAGCATCTAAGGAGCGAAGGAGATAGGCGACGTTTCGTGTCGAGACCCTAAAGAAGGGTCTCGACCCGAAACATCGCCTATCTCCTTCGCTCCTTAGATGCTGCTGCACCCGCTGAGTTTCTCCGGCCTTTTGTGTACCCTCGATTCTCCAGCATCTGCAGTTCCTTCTTTAACATCCAATTGTACAACATTATTTTAGTGTTGTTTTAACAAGTTTACGGATTACACCAAAACTGGTAGTGTGGTGGACATTGAATAAGATTATCTAAGATTACACTGGGGAAATGGGCCCAGGGATGCAGATATAATTTAATTTGAACAATTGCAAAGCATTGCAGTTTGGGAAGTTAAACCAGGGCACAACTTGCTCAGTAAATGGCCGAGCCCTTGAGAGTGTTAAAGAACAGGGAGGGCTGCTGTCTGTCTGTCTGTCTGTCTGTCTTGTCTGTCTGTCTATCTGTCTTGTCTGTCTTGTCTATCTGTCTTGTCTGTCTGTCTGTCTGTCTGTCTGTCTGTCTGTCTGTCTGTCTGTCTGTCTATCTATCTATCTATCTATCTATCTATCTATCTATCTATCTATCTATCTATCTCTCTCTAAAACTCTGATTTTGTGCTATTCCAGTTTGTGTAAAAACGGTTCGTGATAGCGCTACAATTTTTCATTAGTTCTCCTGTGCTGCGATTGCACCAGGTTTCGTTCCGATTGGTGGTCTATTGTAAAAGTTGGTGAGGTTTTTAAAAAATGTAAAAACCTCAGGTGCGCAGATCGATCTCTCCTGCCTGTCAGCGCCGCATAGATTGGTCTTTTCTCCGCTCATTCACCGGGACGGTCTGCCCCTTCCTGCACAATCGCGTCTTTACTGGACCTGAGGATGGCCGGCGGAGATTTCCAACTGTACCCAATTTTCGGAGGGACCCGAAGTGGCCCGGTCTGGCACAGGAGATGTCGCCAAACGGAAAGCGGAAAATCTGATCCCGGCGGAGGAGAACGTCCAGCGCCGAGCGCCTGCTGTGTCCCCATCGCACCGCCAGCTCCAGCCCCTTCCCCTCTGGTCCCCCTCGCTGGCTCCTGCCCCCCTCCCCGTAATAGCCCCATCACCCCCACAACCCTGTCTTTTCTCCAAGCTCTCTCTCCCCCCTCCCCACCCACACACCCTCTTCCCCCAACCCCTCCCTCACCCCACAACCCTCCACAACCCCCCCACAACCCCCCACAAACGCATCCACCCACCCACGCACCTCCCTCCCCCCACCCACACCCCCCTCTCACCCCGCCCACACACCCCCCTTCCCCTACTACCCCCCCCCCCGCCCCCACACCAACCTCCCCCCATAACACCCCGTCCCCATCTCCCCCACAACCCCGTCTTTTCTCCCAGCTACCTCCCCCCCTCCCCACTCAATGAATATCTAGACCAGGATCAAGATTCTTTTGATATTAATATTTTACAAATTTATTGACTCCATGGAATAGTTTCTGCTTCTCAAAATAAAACCACAAAAGACTCTTTCCTGCATTTTCTTTACAAATCTAACCATCTGAAACATAAGAAACTGTTAACTAAGTATAATTTACCAACTATTTGACTATTTAATTTGCAGAAACATCATTGCATCATTTTCTCCACCATTTATTTTCGTTACACATGTTGCACATAGGGGATTCTAACCTACCATTGCTGATGGGGTTTTTACAAGCTGAATTCATAATTTACATTTGAGGGGAAATTAAAAAAATATATATATTGCAAATGTTGGGATTACACCAGAATTATTGCTAAAATGGTCCTACTTAGTAAAATAATCATCTTCAAAATGTTTACTTTGAGCTGTTCTTCCTTAAGTGTTAAATTAGATTTAAATGTTAAACAGATTTTATTTTGCTCAAAGTCAAAGCAGTCTATCTTAATGTCACAGCACTATAGGTCTAGTCTCTTTACCAATAGACCATAAGATCAGAAGACATTGGAGCAAAATTCAAATTATCTATGTTTCCCTTTCAACCCCATTCTCCTGCCTTCACTCCATAACCTTTGACAGATTAAGTATTTATCATCTCTGCTTTAAAAATACCCGATCACTTGGCCTCCACAGCCACCTGTGGCAATTAATTTCACAGATTCATCCAGAGATAAGGAAGAATCTTTTTACACTCTGGAAAGGAATTCCTCCTCATCTCCATTCTGAAGGTACATCCTTTTATTTTGAACCCATGCCCTCCAGTTTTACACTCTCCCATTGCTTGAAACATCCTTTCCACGTACGCTTTATCTAGACAACTTTCATGGGGCTGGGGAGTCTACAACTGACCTTGGCATGGGAATAGTCAGAGGTAGGATACCAGGTGGTGTGGCCATTCTATGGAACAAGAAGCTTGACTCATCAGTAAATGTGATTCGGCTTGATGTTGACTGGTGCATTGCCATACACTTTATTCACAACACAAGGAATTTGTTATCCTGAATGTATATACACCCTATGAATGCCATCAGAATGAGGATGAATATTTAAATAGACTTGCTTACATCTATTCTTTCATTCAAAACAATAATTATTGTAGTGTATATGTCATTGGGGATATGAATGCAGATATCTCAGATAGGAACTCATTATTTGCCAATCATATGGCTCAGTTCTGTCAAGAAAATAATTTAATATTGTCAAGCAAAGTGCTTTTACCTACAGATAGCTATACTTATATTAGTGAGGCCTGGCACACTACATCATGGCTGGACCACTGTATTAGTACAGCTGATGCACATGCCTCATTGGGGTGTATGAGCATTCTGTACGGGGCAGCAATGACTGATCATATACCTGTTGCTATGACAATAAATGTTGAACACATACCTGTGGTATCCAGAGATAGAAATAGCCTTAATACAGAAAAACTGGACTGGTCAACGCTTACAAAGGAAGACATCCTAGCCTATTATGCCCATACAGATAAATCCTTAAGCAATATTCATCTACCTAAAGATGCAATAATATGTAGTAATATTAACTGTAAAGATATGAAGCATAGGAGAGATATCTGCTCCATGTATAATGAGATAGTAAGCGCCTTATATGTAGGCAGTAAGCCGTACTGCAAGCATAAAAATAAGACACATAACATCGGACCTGGCTGGAATAAGTATGTAGCTGAGTATCATACTGAAGCCCGTGAAGCCACCAAAGCATGGGCTATGGCAGGTAGACCCAGACAGGGGCTTGTGTTTGAGCACAAGAAGCTCACTAATGCAAGGTATAAGTATGCTGTTCACTTCATCTGTAAAAATGAGCAAGCTATGAGTGCTGATTCCATGGCTAAGAAGCTGCTAAGTAACAATGCTACAGATTTTTGGAAGCACTTAGCAATTGCAAAACATCTCTACCATGTACTGTAGATGGAATCTCCGGAACGGCTAATATCGCGGAGTTATGGCGACAACATTATAGCACTTTATTCAACTGTGTCCAAGGTGACTTGTATAGGGTGGACAATATTGAGAGTAATGACTCGATGCTGATTATGTCACATGAGGTGTATCATGCCATGAACAAGCTGTCCAACAACAAAGCAAGTGGCTTGGATCATATCTCTGCTGAACATCTTAAGTATGCGAGTATGAGGATAGCTCCTCTCCTAGCTATTTGTTTTACTGGCTTTATGATTCATGGCATGTTACCAGACTCAATGTTGTCTGTCCTGTTAGTGCCGGTTATTAAGGACAAAGGGGGTAAAGTAGGCAGTTTAAATAATTACAGGCCCATAGCTTTAGCCAGCATATTGTCAAAAGTCTTAGAAAGCGTTCTGCTGGATAGAATACATGAGTTTGTTAACTCCACAGATAACCAGTTTGGCTTTAAAGCTAAACATGGCACTGACTTATGCATATATGCCCTAAAGGAGATTGTAAACAAATATAGAGGCAAAAACTCGTCAATCCTTATGTGCTTTATTGATGCTTCCAAAGCCTTTGATCGTGTTGATCACAGAAAGCTGTTTGGTAAAATGCGTCAAAGAGGGGTGCCTAAATACATTGTGAGAATACTGGCCTACAGGTATGCCCACCAGACTATGCAAATAAAATAGTAAGATTAAACGAGAACTTACCAGTTCGAAGTTTGATCGTTATTTTATGAGGAGTTACGATGAGGGATTACGTGCCCTCCACTCCCACCCTCATAAAATAAATGATCAATCTGGTAGTTCTAAGTCTTTTATGAGCCTTACTATGTTACTTCGGCTATTTGGTATTCTGTGTTTTTCATGCCGCTGCTTTGAAGTATGCCGTTTGCCAGCGTGAGGCGGGGTTCTTCACGTAATCCCTCATCGTAACTCCTCATAAAATAACGATCAAACTTCGAACTGGTAAGTTCTCGTTTAATCTTACTATTTTACTTCGGAGTCACGTGAGTGACTACGTGAAGATTTTAAAGCTTTCTGTGTTTTTTATGTCGTAGTATTTAATTAGTACGACAGTCCGGCTAAGTAAATACATACATGAGAAACCAGACTAATATTAGTTCTTTCCATAATTAACTTTTTAATGGTTTAAAGAACATATAATAACCCTCCTTATATCCGAGGGAATGATTACAAGTGATAAAAGATATAAGTGACTACATAACTTGGTTATAGTAATCAATAGTATACAAAGCAGGTAATTATATTGATCCCAACACCGCATGGCCAAAGCTTGTCATAGTGTGAACAGGTTTATTGTAGAACTTTGAAAAAGTTTCTTCTTTACTCCACCCTGCGATTTTTAAAATATGCTCGAGTGGTACGTCCCGCACCTTCGCCGCGGACGTAGCTGCAGCCCTGGTGGAGTGAGATTTGAACACATCAGTGTCTACTCCTGCTAAAAGCAACACCTGTTTCAACCATTTTGAGATAGTTTGAACTGAAGCTTTTGTGTGTGGCTTTTTATGCGTAATCATCAACGTTTTTTCATTTCCTCGAAGAGTTTCAGCAACTTTAACATATTGATTCAAATGTTTAACCACACACAAAGTAGGATCAAAATAGGATAAGCTTGAAAGGTTACCTTAGCTCCAGATCTCCCTGGTCTGCTTTGTTTGATCAGATTGTAAACATAGAACACAATGATATCTGTAGTCACATGCGTACAGTCTAAACGCAACATTTGTAAAGTTTGCACTCTTTGAGCTGAAACCAATGATATTAACATTATTAATTTGAATGTTAATCTTTCCAATGACAATCTTTCAATTGGAGTCCACTGTCTAAGTAAGGTAAGTACAATGCTCACATCCCAAATCTCTGTGTATCTAGGTTTGGGTGGATTAATATTAAAGATTCCTTTCATGAATCTAGATATTAGTGGATGTGATCCAATTGATTTCTGGTCAGACATAAGTCCTAAATAAGATGATAAGGCACTGCGTGCAGTGTTAGTAGCACTGTAACTTAAATGTTGCTCAAAATGCAATTTAGCAAGGAGCTCCAATACATTTTCCATGCAATATCACAGTATCACAATATCAAACATGCAATATTCACCGTATCATAAGAAATATTTGACTGTGTGCAAAATTCTTCCCATTTCTTAACATGTGTCATATATTGTTTTTGTGTGTTATCTCGCCATGATGCGACTATAACCTCCATAGTTTTGTCCGACAATCCCAGCTCCTGTAGTGGTCTGGTCAAAACAGATTAATAAATTCATATATGCATATAATGCATAAATTTCTTTGGTTACTGGATTAATCAAAATATCACTACAGTTAGGAATTGACATATATGGTTCTTTAATCATATTCAGCATTAATGGGAACCAAGGTTGTGTTGGCCAATTTGGAACTACCAACAATCCTGTGGCAGAATCTTGTTCTATTTCCTTCAGACATTGCTGAACCAAAGCAAAAGGTGGAAAAGCATAAAAGAACATATTCCCCCAGTTCAATGAAAAAGCATCTACTGCTACTGCATCTGGATCGTGTTCCCAAGACACATATTTAGGCAATTGATGATTAAGCCTTGATGCAAACAAATCAATTTCTGGTAAACCAAATTGAGTTACAATATTCTTAAATATTGCTGGATTAAGCATCCATTCTGTGTTATCTTTAAATATCCTTGATCTTTTATCTGCCACCACATTGTCTTTACCTGGAATGTAGTTTGCTGAAATCCAAATTTGGCGATCAATACACCATTGCCATATTTCATTGACCAGACAATCACATGATACTGATCTGACTCCCCCATGTGATTAATATATGCAACAGCCGTTTTATTGTCTAACTGTATTAATACATGTAGACCCTTTTTTGAACAGCAATATGCTTTTAGACCATAGAAAGCACCCAATAACTCTAATTAGTTAATACCATAAGTTTGAAGAAACGTTTCTTCTTGGACTTTCCATCTACCTCCACAACTGGAGGATCAATCTGTCACCCCCCCCCCTTCAATTTCAGGCTGTTTAATCAGAATGTTTTTAGCAGCTTGTGGGATATTTTTAACCCACCATGGTAATTCCAACAAAACTTCTTTTGTTAATTGTATAGGCCTATCAAAGTGGCCTGCCCTCTCTTTGAGAGCTCTTATTTTGTCCCTTTGAAGATTTTGATTAATGTAATGGACCAAATTCTACTGCAGGAAATGCTGCTACTAGTTTACCAATAGTTTTCGCTACTTTTCGGATGGAAGGATAAGTTTGTGAATGAGATTATTACAAGTCACCAAAAATCATCAACTTTATCTTTGTTGGTAAAGTATTAACATAGTTTCTGAGTTAATTACAAACTCCAAATAGTTAATTGATTGTGCTGGCTGCAGCTGGAATTTAATTGGATGAATCAAGAACCCTAGCTTTAACAAAGCTTTTGTACTGAAACTAATTCTCAGCTGACTCTTGATTGCCATAATGATTAGAATGTCATCGAGATAAGCCATAACGATGTGTTTTTGTACTCTTAATTGGACTAAAACTGGTTTCAACAGTTTAGTAAAGAGCCTGGAAGCTGAACTCAATCCATTTGGCAAAGCTTTAAACTGCCATAATTGTCCCAGCCAATTAAATTTTAAGTACCTCCAGAAACTGATGTATTGGTACAGAATAATAGGCATTTTTCAAATCAATCGTAGCCATATAACAACCTGCTGATATTAAATATCTTGCAGTATTAAATGTTTTCCATTTAAAAATTTGTATTCTACCACTTATTTAGATCTGTAAGGTCCAGAATAATTCTGCAATCACCATCTTTTTATGTCTTTTGAAATATCTTAGACACAATTGATGCTCGTGTTTATAAGTTTTTTCAATAACCCCTTTTCAGATAATTTGTCAATTCCCACATTAATCTCTGCTTTTCCAATTGCAGTAAACACGAAAGCATAGGCAGGTTTATCTGTACTGGAGGATTAACCCCTTCTTTAAATGTAATAGTGGCTCCTGAAACTGCTTGTAAAAATAAACCGATCAGAAATAATAGTAAGCCAGTCTTTATAAAACTTTTGTAATCTCCCTCCAACTGGAGATTAATCCGCAGTTTCTTTAAAGATAGAACAAGTCTTTAATACCTCTCCATATGAGCGTGGTGGTCTCCTTTTCCCCGAATACGGGTAAGTATTGGGCTGTGCAGTACAATAATATTTCCTTGACATATTTCTGCCTTTATTTCCAAAATCAAATCCCCTTCTGGGCGAAAAAATACCTTTTTTGTCCTAAGACGAAGGTTTCATGCAGTTAAAATTTTTAGCTTCTTCATCCAATTTTTAATAATTTAGGCAGATTTACTCCAAACAGATAACCAGGAGCTTGAACACCACTTGCTCGAACCACACAAGCTTGCAAACCTTGGGTGAAATATGGGCCGAATAGCCATTTTCCTCATACAATAATTTCATAGAAAGAATTTGCACAATAGGCCCTCTTTTTTTAAACTTATCCATCTCCCCAAAAGCCATAATGGCAGCAGAATAATTTGTGAGGATTTTTGAACCTCACTTCTTGAGCTCTCATATTTGGGGTCATGGATGCCCATATCAACGGATAAACCGTAGGCACTTTCAATGAGGCATAATTTCCTGTGAGTTTATAATTCTGATGTTTCAATCATCACAGAATCATGAAGTTGGTGAGATATCATATATTAATATTGGCAGCTATGTTTTCTTCCATAGCCTCACCACTTCCTTTATATATAGCAAATTATTTTGCTATCTCAGGCACATTTGGCCTTTCTTTTATTTTGTGGTGTGTTTTCAAATGCAAATCACCATCAGCAGGGTCTGCCTTCTGCAGCCCTAAATCAATTGGGATTTCATCCCATGAGACTTCCTTCGGCCCAAATCCTGGGTCCGGAGTTCCAACTCCCAATTAGGCCCACAGCCATATCAGAATAATTAAACCCCTCAGGGCTTTTTTGGGAACCTTCTGGGTACTGTGACCCTAGTCTCACAATTTTTTGGAGAACTTTCTCCATATGCTCCATTATTAGTTCCATATAGTTTAATTATCTGGAGGACTTTCAGTATCAGAGTCATCAGAACCACGGGCCTCTCAGATTTCTTTTACATTTTTAGGAGCATTTCTCTCCGTGGTTATAACTTCTGGAGAATCTAGAACTCACTAACGGGTATATCAGCGGCCACCGGTATCGGAACCGGATCCGCACTAGCTTTTTTCCCGTATTTTTATTTTCACCCCGGGAAGCTCTTTTTACCCGCGAATTTTTCTTTGCCGATTTCTCCATTTCTTTCATTTAATCTGTGCTAAACAGCACTTTAACGTGACTCTGACTTTTTATTTTACTTTATTTTTACTGCTGGACCCACCCAGCGTACGCTAAAAAAACATCCCGACTTTGCTGCACTTACCTGCGGGGCCGTTCCGACCGCTGCGAGGAGCTGCTCCTTACTGCAGCTCCTCCTTCCGCCGTCAGCGTCGACGTAATGCCGTTTGCCAGCGTGAGGCGGGCTCTTCACGTAGTCACTCACGTGACTCCGAAGTAAAATGGGGCAATAGGGTCTCAGCCCCATTTGGGGTTAGCAATGGTGTTAGACAAGGGGGAATTTTATCCCCAGTCCTTTTTAACCTATATATTGATGATCTGTCCAAACAATTGAAAGCCTGTAACACTGGGTGCGTGATTGGTAATATTCTAGTGAACCATATTATGTATGCAGATGATCTTGTGGTCTTTAGTCCATCTAGCGCTGGTCTCCAGCAGCTCCTTACTGCATGTTCCGTGTATGGTTTGGAACATGACATTAAATATAATGCTAGTAAGAGTGCTGTTATGGTCTGTAGAACCAAAGAGGACAAAAGCCTAAAATATCCTGATTTTAAATTGTCTGACAACAATCTTAGTGGCTGTAATAAGATAAAATATCTAGGGCATATTATTACAGAACAAATGACAGATGATGAGGATATTTATAGGCAACGACGCATGCTGTATATACAGGCGAATATCCTCTTGCGTAAATTTGGTGCGAGTGCAGATGTGGTGAAGATGTCGCTATTTAGAGCATACTGCACACCCCTCTACACTGCGCACCTGTGGTCGAACTATTTAAAGACAAGTATGCAGAGACTAAAGGTTGCATATAACGATGCCATGAGAACACTGCTAAGGCAACCAAGATGGTGTAGTGCCAGTAATATGTTTGTGGCTGCAGGAGTCAGTACTCTAGAAGCTATCCTACGACACCACATGTATAAATTCATTTGCAGGATAAATTACTCTAAAAATATGCTTATTGTGGCCTTGACAAACATAAAGGTTAGCATTACACGCTACGAATCCCAGTTGTGGAGACACTGGTATCGTTGTCTCGTTGTACGACACTGATCATTTTTTACTCTGGATTTTTAACTTAAGTATTGTGGGGTTTTTTTTAAATATATAAATTATGATGTTTTTATGTGATTTACCATGATTTTATATATATTTATGATATTTGAGATGCAATGCATTTTTAATGTAATGTTGCCCCTTGTCTGGACCTTGAGTCCGTAATAAAGTTATTATTATTATTATTTTTATTAGATCTTTCATTATCTGATGTGCTTCAATTAGATTTCCCTCTCATCCTTCTAAATGCATGCGAGTACAGGCCTAGAGCCTTCAAATGCTCCTCATACGTTATCCCAATCAACTCCGGGATCATTCTCGTAAACCTCTTCTGGACCTTCTTCAAAGCTAACACATCCTTCCTTAGGTATGGGGCCCAAAACTGTCACAATATTCCACATGTGGCGTCACTATCACGTGATAAAGCCTCAGCATTACATCCTGGCTTTTATATTCTAGTCCCCTCAATATGAATGCTAATATTGCATTTGCCTTCCTTACCGCTGACTCAACCTGCAAATTAACTTTTTGGGAATCCTGCACCAGCACTCCCAAGTCCCTTTGCACCTCTGGTTTCTGAATCCTCTCTCTATTTCGAAAGTAGCCTACACCTTTATTCCTTCTACCAAAGTGCATGACTGTAATTTTGCTGTGCTATATTCCATTTGTCACTTCTCTGCCCACTCTCCCAACATGTCCTTCTGCAGCCTCCCTGCTTCCTGAATACTACCTGCCCCTCCACCTATCTTCATATCAACTGCAAAGTTGGTCACAAAGCCATCAATTCCCACATCCAGATCATTAACATAAAATGTGAAAAATAGCAGACCAAACACTTACCCCTGCGGAACACCACTAGTTACCGTCAGCCAACGAGAAAAGGCTCCCTTTATTCCCATGCTTTGCCTTCTACCAGTCAGTCAACCTTCTATTTACTCTAGTACCTTACCTTTAATATCATGGGCTCCCATCTTGTTTAGCCTCTTGGTGTGGCACCTTATCAAATGTCTTCTAAAAATCCAACTAAACAACATCCATTGACTCTTCTTTATCTATCCTGCTTGTAACTTTTAGTTCAAGAGTCAAGAGTCAAGAATGTTTTATTGTCATATGTCCCAGATAGAACAATGAAATTCTTACTTGCTGCAGCACAACAGAATATGTAAACATAGCATATAATGGGGAAAAAAAAAGTTCAGTGTATGTATATACACATACAAACATGCTCAATAACCAAACATAGTGCAATAATAATAATAGTCTATTGCAGTTCAGAGCTTATTTGATGATGTGTTTAATAGCCTGAAGCTGAAGGGAAGAAGCTGTTCTTGAACCTGGACGTCACAATTTTCAGGCTCCAATTACCTTCTTCCCGATAACAATGGTGAAATTAGTGTGTGGCCAGGAATGTGTGGGCCTCTGATGATGTTGGCTGCCTTTTTGATGCAGCGACTTCTATAAATCCCTTCGATGGTGGGGAGGTCAGAGCCGGTGATGGACTAGGCAGTGGTCACAACTTTTTGCAGTCTTTTCCGTTCCTGGATGTTCAAGTTGCAGAACCAGGCCATGATGCAACCAGTCAGTATGCCCTCTACTGTGCACCTGTAAAAGTTCAAGAGAATCCTCTTTGACATACTGAACCTCCATAATCTTCTCAGGAAGTAGAGGCGCTGATGTGCTTTCTTTATAATTGCATCAGTGTACTGGGTCCAGGAAAGATCTTCGGAAATATGCACGCCCAGGAATTTGAAGTTTTTGACCCTCTACCATCGTCCCATTGATATAAACAGGATTGTGGGTCCTCATCCTTCCTCTTCCAAAGTCCACAATCAGTTCCTTGGTTTTACAGATGTTGAAAGCCAGGTTGGTGTGCTGGCACCATTTGGTCAGTCAGTCGATCTCACTTCTACACTCTGAGTCATCACCATCTGTAATTCGTCCAACAACAGTGGTGTCATCGGTGAATTTGATGATGGAGCTCACACTATGTCCAGCTGCACAGTCATGAGTATAGAATGAGTAGAGCAGGGGGCTGAGCACGCAACCTTGAGGTGCTCCCGTACTGATTGTTACTGAGGATGAAGTATTTCTGCCAATTCAAACAGTTTAGATATACAACACAGAAACAGGCCCCCTCGGCCCACCAGAAATCTGTGTACACTGTCCACACAAAGGACAATTTACAATGTTTACCAAAGCCAATTAATCTTATAACCTGTACATCAATGGATTGTGGGAGAAAACCCGGAGCACTCAGGGAAAACCCCTGTCGCAGGGAGTAATGTACTAACTCCTCAAAAAACTTTTCAGGCAAGATCTCCCCTTAACAAATCCAAACTGACTTTGGCCTATTTTGTCATCTATTTCCAAGACCTCATCCTTAATAATGGAATATTATTAAGAAGGAAACACTTGTAGAGTCATAGAGTCATACGTAGAGTAGGTCCCTTAGCCCAACTCGTCCCTGGCAACCAAGATGCCCCAACTAAGCCAGTCCCATTTGCACATATTTGGCCCATATCCTGCTAAACCTTTCCCATTCATGTACCTGTCTAAATGCCTTTTAAATGCTGTTATAATATCTGCCTCGACTATCTCCTCTGGCAGGTCGTTCCCTATACTCATATGTGTACAAGGGATCACCAGATTGATTTCTGGGATCGTGGTTTTCTACATGAAGAGGGATTAAGCCGGAGGTGTTGAGAGGATTTAGAACTGATCTCATTAAAAAGAGAAAACAAAATCGTGCTAGGCAGGAGTCAGTGTTTTCCCTAGCTGGGATGCCCAGAACCAGGCACTTTTGTTTTACAATGGGAGGTTAGCCATTAATGTTTGAATAGTGAAGGATTTCTTCATCCTGAAAGTGATGATTTTTTAGGGAGCTAAGGAGGCCCAGTCACTGCAAAACAGATCAGTAAATGTTTGGATATTAAGAGAATCAAAGATTAGGGATTTAATGCAGGCACATTGCACTGAGGTGAAGGAATAACACTAATCTCATTGAATGAAGAGCATGCATGTGAGGCTGGATGGTCAACTCCTGCTTCACCTTTTTAGGTGTATTCCCAAGGATCAAGGATCCGAGCCAAAATCTAGACCTTTTGAAATTGTTAACATGTCCTCGGTCTCAAACAAGTCCAAAGGTGCCGTGAGGCGGATGCTTTCCTGAGGTGCAGCATCCATGGTGCCTGTCTGGAAGATACGTCATTCGGTGAGACCTCGCCCCAAAGGCTCAGCGGTCGATGGGACCCACTCAAGCACTTGTCGGTTGGTAGGAAGTGCCCAAAGGCTCATCGGTCGGCGGGACCAATAACCTACCCAAAGTCTTGTCAGGGCCCACCAGAATGCCCAGCAGTATTGGGAACCCACTCAAGGGCTCGTTGGACAGTGAAACGAGGAGAGACGTGGAGAAGTCGGACACGAGGAGCTAGGGCTGGTAGGAGGGTGAACCGGGATAATGCCTTCAGCGCCTTCATGTAATGGGCCAATCTTCTATGAGTCGCCAGTGGTGAAGATAAGTGCTCACAGGAAATACTATAAATTCACCTGAATAGCCTGAATATCGTGGGTTGAGTGACCACAGTTTACTGATTGACAGTCCCTAACCCCTTCAAAAGGTGGCCTTTGCACCAAGGAATTAATCTAAAATATTAATCCTTTTTTTAAAAATTGTGTTCGTAACTATATTCCATTTGCAATGGAATCTGAAAGTGGACTCAGGGTGAGTAAGGGAATTAGACATATGGGAGGAAATGAGCCAAGGGTAATATCTGGAAAGCAGTGTGACTGCTGCTGAAGTGGGTAGGTTGAGAATGACAGAACTTTATTTTCTATGAACTAACTGTAAACCAGCCAAGTAACTCACCATAGTAGTAAAATTAAAAGTGATTTAATTAATGGAATCAGATGCACGGTTCCAAAGAAAATCATCACCAGAATTATTACCCAGAAAATCTCAAAGAATATTCCAAGTAGGACGTGTTAGGAGATCAAATATTGTTTGCCAGTTGGTCTGAAAGTACACTTTTCAACAGTGCACACTTCTCTTTCACCAGCTAATATTTTTGGAAGGAAGCACAGATCTGAAGTCATTGATCAATATAGCAGGAAGATATTTTGTCAAGCATTGACTAGCATAAAAAAGATGGCCTCCTCCATCACAGAATGCAACCACAGCATGTAAACAAGTTAAGAAAATTTTAGTTAGATACCAGATAAGTCGAGTGTTATTCTGGGTCATAAAGCTCAATTTAAGCCTTAATGGAGAACAATTATTAAACAAATTCCTGAGACTTACAGATGGATTTTGAAGAATGTGAGAAAAAGTGAGATAAATTGAAGATCAACAATGATTATGATCAAAGGTAGTTCAAACTTGACTCACTAAAGGGTCTGTCCCACTTACGCGATTTTTTGGCGACTTGCCGACATCCGTCACAGTCGCAGCAGGTTGATGAAAATTTTCAAAATGTTGAAAATCCAGCGGCAAACAGAAAAAGGTACGACACTTTGGGCGACTACTCACGCCCAAACAGGCGACATGTCGCGGGGTGACGCCTGTATGGTCATGAGTAGTCGCCCAAAGAGTCGTACCTTTTTCTGGTCGCCGCTGGATTTTCAACATTTTTTACATTTTTGGTGACCTGCCGCCACTATGATGGGTGCTGGCAAGTTGGCAAAAAAATCATGTAAGTGGGACAGGCCCCTAAGTGGTCTAATCTTGTTTCTGTGATTTTCTGAGCATCTTCACCAAAGGTTCAACCAGGCAACCTTCACAAGAGCAATTCAAGGTGGATAATTAATACTGATTAGTGGCATCCACATTCCAAAAATTAATATTACAAATATTACATACTTAAAATCAGGTTCTTGCTCTTCATGTTTGTCCACTCACTTTACTCCTTCAATGTCACTCCATCATGATACCTCAACTTAGATAAGAATGGGGAGTTTGTGCTGAAAGGTGCTGGGAATTTGATGGTAAGCTGTATTATTTAATGTGAGGAAAGTTCCTTGTTACCAGCGATCACCTGCATTGGCCAGAGAACCCAATTGCTGTTTCATGCTTTATGAAAGAATCTCGCTGGGGATTGTCAAAACTTATTTGCTGTCAGCAACAAGTTCAAGTGACAGGCAAGCATCAGACTTCAAGCTTGAAATATTCTGGCTGAGCTTTCGGGCTCCAGGCAAGGGTTAGCTCACTTTTGACCAGAAACCACACATCTGAAGCATGTGTCTTTTTAAAAACAACACACACACACAAGGGTGCACACACATACTTACACAGACACAGACAGATACACACACGTACAAAATTAACAGCACCACTTATGCAAGGAATGCAATCCCTGTGAGCATTAGTCAAGCATTTGTGTCCAAAGGGATTTTGAGTTTACCAGAGGACTGATATTTGCTTTCGGCATTGTTGCCAATAACATTTTGTTAAAAGAGTATATAATACCGCTGTTTACAAAGAACATGATGTTTCGGGGAGACTTTCTATGGATGAACTGAACTCTCAACAGCTGCACAACATGAGTGGAATGTGGAGCAAGAGAAAAATGTTTACCATGGTGTGCACTACAGGATAAGTCATTTCAAGGCATGTGTTGGCCATCTGTTTTGTTTTTGATTAGTTATTTTTACCTCATTTCTTAATAACCTAAGCAAAACACATTGCATGAAGAAAATGTGCTGAGAGAATTATGAGATGTAAACCAGTTTCATCTAGTTTTACTGGTTTAAGCTTAGACCATGGAGCTTAATACAGGTGCTAGCATAATTTCAAACTAATAGATTGTTTGGCTGATGGGATTTAAAACATAAATGAATGAATCTATTTATGATTCTTCAGAAAATATCATCACTACTGCTGTTTTTTTTGTTGAGCAGAAAAGCTTTCAGATCCAACGACACGTTTTGGGAAACCAGCAGAAAAGGCTGGTCATTTGTGTAGTCATCCTCATTAAGTATTTATTTTCAATGAAATAAAACATCAGCAGGTTTTTGTAGCATTCTGTTTTGATAATTGGTAACACACAGAACTCTTTTTCCACTTCTCAGCACTGTACTGTCTGCTCATGTTTTCCTTCCTGTCCTGTATTTGGTTTAGTGATTTTTCAGTCTATGGAACACTGATCAGGAGACTTTGAACAGCCACATTACTTTGAGAAACGTGATTAAAATAATAAACTCACAATGTTTGAAGAGAGCCTGGCTTGAATTGTTACTTGCTATCCCAATGCATTTTTTTGTGGCGGATAGCAATTTGTGAAGAAAGGTTTGTCAAATTATTTGTTATGTGTTTTCAAATCTGAAGTGTGATGGCTTATGTTATGTTGAAATTCATCATCTCACCACTTGGAAGCATTGTCATAGCAGCAAAAGTGATAGCAAGTCATCTGGCACTCACAAAGCACAAATTATATATTTTTTCATGAACACAAGCAACCAAGCAATAAAATTAGTTCCCATGAAAGTTTGGTTCACACATTCTTTTTCAGATTGATGTATAGGTAATAGGTTTATTATTTTAAAATTATATTTCCTTTTTACTTGTCTACATAATGAAAACAGTTACCAGAACAAGAGTTAAAGTAGTCATTCTGAGGTCTTTTTTTTGTATATTTTATATATCCACTGAAACCATGCAAGTGTGACCGAGTGTCTAGCATGTAATAAAGATATTTACCTTTCTCAATAGCAATGAACAATATCGGTTGCTTTTATATATTTTACATGTGAACAGAATGAAATAATTCAGTCCATCAAGACATTATATGAAGGGACTATGCTTGATCTGGACCTCATTTCCATCTTCCTATTTATGATCAAGATCATTTCATATGTCTGTTGAACAAAAAGACGTTTCAAACTCAGTTCTGAAAGTTTAATTGCATCTTTCATGTGTTAAAATGTAGCAACAATAAGTGCCCCGCTTTCTTTTATTTAACAAAAATGGCTTGAGATAGTTTTATCATGGTAAATTTATATGGTTTTTCTTTACATTCTGCCATGGAGGCCCAACTGTTAACTCCATTGGAATATCTAACTTACAAATATTTCCTGATGTCATTGTCATTGTCAATTTAACACAGTTAGTTTCTCTTTTTTATTAGCTCCTGGGGCTAACTTCCAAAGATAATTTAAATTTCTTATTAACAAAGATTTTTATGAACAACTGCCAGTCCTGCTTCAATATTTATGTTAATATAATTTTCAAATTATCTCAAAGTACCACTGGAAACATGCAATTGTCTTTTCTTTAACAAATAGTAATATTACCCTCTTGAAAGGACAATCCAGGCAAAACAGATTGTTGATAAAGTAACTTATGTCTTCAGATGAATGAACAAATTTTGTAAAATACTTTATAGCTTTTACTCCATACCAACAATCTGATCATTGTGTCTTGTGTTACAGGAATACAGATTTATGGTTGATGCTCAGTTTCTCAGGTATTTTGGAAAATACCACACAATATATACGGAACAGAATGAAATACACCAAAATAAATTCTCCCCAGAAAATGATGGCAAATGTATCTGTGGGAACAGTCCTACTCCCATAACATTGCCTTGAAATCTAAATTGTAGACGAAGATCTGGAACACATAGGCTAAATGTTTTATTCATTCCAGATAAACAGACATTCCTCATAGTCTTGAGATCATACAAACCAGAAATGGAATCCAGCCCAAAATGTCAATATCTGTGTCAGAAATGTAATAGAACTCAATCAAAACATATTTCCAAACGTTACCCCAAAATTAAAATGATTGAATCAAAGAGTGAGAGAGAAAGAGATTCAGCATGGAAACAGGTCCTTTGGCCCACAAATTTACCATCTTGACATGAATCCTCCCCTAACCCATTTTAATCTCCCCACATTCCCATCAATGCTTATCCCCGATCTCACTTCAATTCTACCACTCTTCTACACATTGGGGGCAATTTACTATGGGCAATAAACCCACTAATCCACATATACACATAGAATGTGCAATTTCATATTAACAGCATCTAGATTGAACCCAGGTTGTTGGAGCTGTGAGGAAACAGCTCTACTGGTGCACCTTCAGCCATCAGCTTTACCAGATGAAATGATGGAGAATAACCACCATATCAATTTTTCCTTTGGCACAAAATCAAAACTGCCAAATATAATTTGTTCACCTTTATGCCCCTGTCCCACTTAGGAAACCTGAACGGAAACCTCTGGAGACTTTGCACCCCACCCAAGGTTTCCGTGCGGTTCCCGGAATTTTTTGTCAGTCTCCCTAATGGTCGAAAGTGGTTTCTGTTTCTTCTATGTTCTGGCGATTATTTCAAAAAATTCTAAACCGGCCGCGACTAAAAATAGGTTGCCGTTTTAAAAATCGGTAATTTTTTAGTCTAAGCCGGTTGCGATGCTAGTTGAAGGTGGTTGCCGGAGGTTGCAGGTAGTGGAAGGTAAGACCTCCCTGGTGGAATAAAACTGGGTGAAAGAAAGGTCTTACCTCCCACTACCTGCAACCTCTGGAAACCACTTTCGACCATTAGGGAGACTGACAAAAACCTCCGGGAACCTCCAGGAACCGTACGGAAACCTTAGGTGGGGCGCAAAGTTACCAGAGGTTTCACTTCAGGTTTCCTAAGTGGGACAGGGGCATTAGTTACCTCCTTTGAAACACACACATTCACAAACAATCTGTTTACAGCACACAAAGGAACACACAAAATCATTTGACCAACAAGGAAATTAATAGTGCTTACAGAATTAAAATGAGAGTGGGACAGGTTAGAAAATAGGATTTTCTGGTACAGAGCATTGTCCTTGGTTGTTGAACTGTTTGTGATAAAATAGGTCTCTAAGATCTGAAGTAAGCTGTAGTTTCAATGTGAATATGGTCCCATTGAGCTGTTCTCTGTAATTGCCAGTGGTTTACTGCAGACACAAGAAAGCAGAGTACAGCGACCTCCTTTTGCTCCGGCTATCATTGAAACAGAATCAACAGGTCTGAAGCTATCAAATTGTCTCTTTAGAAAAGGTTTAAAAGGGACATTACCATATGGTCCCAAAGTTTTTGTTCACATACAACCATATTCACATTGAAACAGCAGCTTACTTCAGATCTTAGAGACTTATTTTTTATCACAAACAGTCCTCTGTTCAGCTCTGTTTAATGAACAATTGCAAGTTAGTTGAAAGCACCTGAAGAGCAGCAAAGGTTAAGTAAAAAATATTTGTACCATCATTTCCAAATTTAATAATTTTGAAGTGAACAGTGCACAACTATCAATAATGGTGATATGAAATTCAGAACAGAGAGTCATTCTTTGTTGTGAAGTTACTAAATTTTCTATGTTAGTTTTGAAAAATGGTCTGTCATTTAACTTTCTAATTTGATCCTAATATGCATATATATATATATATATATATATATATATATATATATATATATATATATATATATATATAAATTCTAATATAATCATAACTGAGATTTTCAAGTTTAGAAGATTGTTGTTTCATTTTTACGCATGTGTATGAAAATAAGATTATCCCAATTGATCTTTTATTTCCTGTTTGCTGAGAATTAAAGAACTCTAGTAGAGGCACAAGGAATGCAGATGCTGGTTTACAACAAAATACACAAAATGCTGGAATAACATGGGTCAGACAGCATTTCTGGAGGTCCTCCAGAGATGCTGCCTAACCCACTGAGTTACTCCAGCTTTTTGCATTTTTTTCAACTATTGTAGATATGCAGATGTTGAAATTAGCTTGTGTGACTTTCATACTTGTTTTCGTTAGAAACATGGTAATCTTTGCAAGTATTATGTAATGCTAATTTGCCTTTTTTTATCAGCAGAGTACAATTATTATGATGATTTGAATCTGACAGGATTACAAAAGTTGGATGTGTGAAACACAGCAAGCTTTAATTTTGTAGATTTCACAGTTTTTGATAATGTAGCAGGAATTACATTGTGCCTTATAATTCACCTGGCACTGACCCACTTATAACTGGTACCAAGAAGAAATATTAATATGCAATCGTAATTCAGTCACAGAAGAAATGTTGGCATTGAATAAAAACGTAATATTTTGTGCACCTGGAAAAACATTTTGTTTGCCCACAATGGCAGATAAAAAACCTTTTGCTTGGCTTTAGAGAAAGGTGTTTCAAATAAGTAAAGGATTTTCCCATAATTAGTACTTCCTGTAGTTACTCTACCATCTGCAAAAAATATATGTTATTAAAATGTGTAAGAATTACTCTACTCTCTGCAGATTCCAGTGCTCAGGTACTTGGTTTCATTTCTTGTATTTTGCATTTTTTGATGTGTGCACAAGTCAACATCATATTTTATTATGTATCTTGTTCACAAAGGCAGCCAGCAAAATTATTGAATGCACATGCAAAATTCCAACCAACTCCTGCATTCAATAATAGCCTTATGGGCTATATTTTAACAAATCAGTATTATGTTTCATTTGGTACTCTTTAATTAGGAAACTTTGTGTACTTTAATATGTGACACATGTTTTATGAAATAAAAACTGGCATACTATGATTCCATGAAAATAAACCATACTGTGGCATATTTTTTAACATTGTAATTCTGTAAATTAGGATGACAATATGTAACCATTTCATTTCTGCTGTTCACGCTTGGAGCAATTTTTTTCCAAACGCCATCACAGCCAAAGAGGTTGACATTTGTTTTATTTTGATAATGCCTTTATTCTTTATGATAGCATGCACATATTGCTAAACATTTGCTCTTGGATGTGGTGCAATAAAAGGGAGTAAAATTCTGGAAAGGCCGAGAAGGAATCCCCCTTCAGAGAAACATTCTTTTTTTCGTTTCCCAACTCAAAGTGGAGGGAAAAAAGGACATCTTAAAAAGGCTGTCCCACTGCAGCGACCTAATCCGCGAGCATAGAAGGGTTTAGGCGAGAATGCGGACTTGTAAATTATTATGTTCAACCTTTAGATAAACATGGTGGTTGCAAAACTAGAGTCTCTTGGCAGATTCAACGGTTTTATTATATTTTTATTTGCATGTAATTATAGCACTTTTGTCAATCGAGTGAATAACTAATGCCTAATTAAACCAGAGAAGTAGTGAAAATGGCCTTTGGTATCACAGGTGTCTGGATTGATGCCTAACTGCAGCTTTTTACTGCTGATCCATTGGAAGGAATAAAGGAAAGGATGCAGAACATCTGAGGAAAGTGAAAGTTTGAACAATGATTACAATAACTAAAGAGGGCCCAGAAAAGGCTTCTAACTCGGTGGGAGCCATTTGAAAGGCCACATTCTTTCCTGACTACCCGTGGAGGTCTTGCTGTTCTCTAAAATGATAGCATCCCTATATGTGGTGCACACAGCAAAACACCTGCTGCGTCAAAATTTTAAAAAGTTCTGCTCTGTCTAGCGTGCATGACTTGCCAGATTCTATAAAACAGTGCAGCTTTGTTGAGGAATGTGGACCCTTCACAATTCAGTTTTCATAAAGGCAGTAGATCAAAATGTCCTTCATAAAATAGAACATAAAAGAAACAGAAGCCAAGGGTGTTAATAGAGCGTAAATAGTCCTGTGGTGTGGTATAACAGGTGTTTGTAAGACTATGGCAAACCCGGATGATGTTCATGTAAACTCATGCTAAGCTGATTGATAGAACTATTACACTTAGTTGGCTTACCACTTTTGTTATGTTCTAGAAAGTAATATATTATTTTTTAACCCAAACTTCTTCAATTCTCAATGTACATCAAAGAATAAATTGGAATAATTTTTGGTTGGAATAATCCCAGAATCAGTAATAGTGAATGATTAAAATGAAGTTGCCAATATGCAGAATGTATAGATAAACCCTGACCTTATGTTAAACATGATTTATTTTCAATCATTGCCCACCATCGCCAGGCCTATTGACTTTTCTCTGCACATGTTCTTGTTTTTAAAATAATCTTTCACTTTCAGAAATACTCTATTTCATTGTGAATAACTTTGGACTGAGATGGGATAACTATGACTTAAAATGGATCTGATAATACATTGGAGTTTCAGTCAAGCTCATTCCTAAATCAAAGCATATCCATTTCATTGAAAGAGGCTGGTGAAGGAAGATAGCACAAATGTGACTTAATGGGGACGGCTCATTTCACCTGTGACTCCAATAAATCAGATACATAATTATTTTAATTTGAAAAATTCAGTGCTTTACTTCTCATTGCATTCTCTTAAAAATATTTTCTAGATCGTTTAACCATGCAATGTGGACATTGCTTTATCCCCCTTGTTCTTCATGACCACCCCTGTTCCATGAAATGGTGAAGGTGAGCTGCATCTTTGAACTCCTCCAACCCCTCCGGTTAAGGTATTCCCAAAGTGTGTTGGGTAGGGAGTTCCTATAATCATACTCTTAATTGTATTTTTTCCAAATTATTAATTGAACAAATTCTACAAATGCCATGATGGTGTTTGAACATAGATCGCTGAAGTGTAACTCATGGTTTCTGAATTACCAGTCTGCTAAATTAATTTATATCCACCTTGGCCTCCATGACCTCCCATTTGCCAAACATTTTAACTCCCCTTTCCATTCCCATACTGACCTTTCAGTCTTGGGCTTCCTCCACTGTCAGAGTGAGGTCACACACAAATTGGAGGAACAGCACCTCATATTTTGGTTGGGCAATTTATGACCCAGCAGTATGACTACTCTATTTTCAAATAACTTGTTTTGAAAACATAACATACCTGGCCAATTTTCTACTTTCTCGGGTAAGAAGTGCTGATGTAATTGCATTGGAACACCATTGGCAAAGCCTCAACTTGTTGTGGAGCAAAGGCTTTCATTTTATAGATTGGATGTTGCCAGGCCCCATTGCTTTTGCTGTATCCAGTATTTTCAGCCATGTCATGATAGCCATGTACTTTCAGCCATGGCATGAATCAAATTGGCTGAAGACTACTGTTGGTGGGGACTTTGGGAGGAAGCCACAATAGATCATCCACTCATTACATCTGGTTGAACATAGCAGCACATGCCTTGTATTTAGCTTTCTCATACTGGGCCTTGCCACAGTTGAGGATGGAGGATCTTAGAGTTTGTTCCTCTCTTGTTATTAGGATGTCCCTTTTATGTCTGGTGATTGTCTAGAAAACTGTATGGATATTCAATTTTGAGTGATCAGTTCTGTTCTGAGATTGTGCTACATAGTACATTTGTAGTGCCTCAAAGGCAAGACTTTGCTTTTGCAATGAATTTGTGGAAGTCACTTCCAAATGTTGTGATGGATGGACATATCTGCCACAAACATATTTGATAGATTGAGAAGACAAATTGATTTTGCCTTGTGTTGGTAAACTCACTACTTGCCATAGGCCTAGTGAGACAACTAATCATTTGGAAATTGCCCATCTCAGTCACTGGCCATAATATCAAGTCTCTCTGTATGATGGACAATGAAGGCTTCTAGCCTGAACACAATCTGTATTTGCTGTTTTCAGTGCTTATTCCAAGTGTTGTCCAACAAGGAGAAAATCTAAGTTATCAGCTGAAGGAGGAGAGTCGGTGGCAATCAAGAGGTTTTCCTACACATGTTTGCCTGATGTCAAAAGATTACATGGGGTCTTAATGCACTCTGGTTCTGTGCTGTAGTATTCTATGTTCTATGTTCAAAGTTGAAGATCCCTTCCTTCCTGTATGCAACTGTGCCTTCCCATTTGATGCATCTGCCCTTCTAGTGAGTCAGGACATATCCAAGTATGGTGAAAGCATAGAATGGTTTTCTGTCTATAATATCTTTGAGTGTGACAATGGTCAGACTGTTGCATGACTTATCTGTGGGACAGCTCCTCCAATGTGGGCACCAATCTATAGATGTTCATGAGGAGGACATTTGAAACTTGAGTGACGTTGCCATGTCAGTATTTGGTGCCTTGGTAATTTCATAGCTGTTCATCCACTTTTATTTTTTCTATTTTAATATAATGGTTATTATATATACCAATGGCTTTCAGAGCTTGAGAGTTTGAAACTGAAACTAGCCAAGGCAGCCATTCATATTTTGGTAACACCTTTGCATAAAGTTGTATCAGATAGGCAAGATCTGCCTATCATTGGTGACCTGTGGTTGAGTGAGGAATTTCATGGAAGGACCTTTCCTTGTACAGACTAGCTACAAGGTACAAGGCCCAAAATGGTGTGTGGTGTTACGTGAAGCTGCTTTCTCCACATTACTCCTTTTGATAACAGAGGGCACAGGATTATGGAGACCCTTGAGGTAACAAAGATGAATGAATAATGAATTAATCAATCAATGAATAAAGGGTTACTTTATTATTGTCACATGTGACATGTCACCGTGAAATTCTTTGCTTGCATACCCAAGGTATGCAAATAGTCGCCATATAAAGAGCATTGACAAAGTTACAAAGTATCCCACACCAGGTCCTCCCTTGTTTGCAGTGGTGCATCCTCCGGCTCCTACATGGCTTTTCCTCGACCGCTGGCACCCTCATCGACCGCCGCACACCGACCTCAGGTTGACCCACGAGGCTCCACTGGCCGCCAGGCCCCACCGACTCGAGGCTCCACCCATTCAAGCAAATATCCCATCACACACCTGAACTGAGCCTTTTGTGTGGCAAAGGAGGACTAAGTAAATAGAAGGTGAGTGAGTTATTGCAAGGTCCTCAGCTTATTTTGCTACTGTTACCACAGTGTAAATATGGCTGGTGCCATTCACTTTCATTTCCTGGTGACAATCCCCACCCTGACAAGAATGTTGGTGGTGACCATGGTTTGAGTTTGAGTTTAGGTTATTGTTACCTGTACCGAGGTACAGTGAAAAGCTTTTGTTGTGTGCTAACCAGTCAGCGGAAAGACAATGCATGATTACAATCGAGCCATCCACGGTGTACAGATACATGATAAGGGGAATGACGTATAACGTTTAGTGCAAGATAAAGCCAGGTGCCATTGAATACCAGAGATGACAAGGCTGTTTGTGTGATTGGGATAATGATCGCCTTACATTTATGTGTCACAATTGGTAACTCAAGGTGTAATGATGTCAAGCTATGCTGCAAGAGGAACTGTGAATTAAATAATTGAGATAGGTGTGATAAGTTGCACTTTGGGAAGATAAAACAGGGAAGGACTATCAAAATGAACAGGGAAGGATGGAACAGAGGGACCTAGGAGTACAACTACATAGTTTGCACGGCATCCATCACAAATAGTCAGCGTGGTGAAGAAGGCTTTTGGCACGCTGGCCTGTTTTCAGTCAGGGAATTAGGTTTAGAAGTTGAGGCATTATGTTGCATAATGATATGTTGCACAATAACAAGATGTTGGTGAAGAGTATTGTGTTTAGTTTTGGTCACCCTGTTAGAGGAAATACATCAACAAGCTGGAAACACTACAGATAATGGAAATCAAAAATTATAGCATAAATATTTTGAAATATTCAGCGGGCCAGGCAGCATCTTTGGAACATTACATTTCTTTGCCCGCCAAAGGCAAGGATGTGTAATGTGCTGCTGATTGTTACGCTAGCTCATTCACCCAGTTGGTTTTGTCAATCAGTGATAGTTCCTTTGCTCCATTCATCTCTGCTCCACCTTCTCTGCTAATAAAAAAATGACTTGTTTTTCTCTTTCACAATTCTATTGATGGATACTGAATGGAAATGTTAACTGTTTTTCTTTCCACAGATGTTGCCTGACGGTGAATGTTTCCAATATTTTCTGTTTTAATACTTTTCTTCAAAGGCATTTTACCTTAAATGCATCATACTGGTACACAGTTCTACAGTCCTATCATTGTTACAAAAAATAAATAAGGTCACAACATCATAAGTGATTAGAGCAGAATCAGGCCATTCAGCCCATCAAGACCACTCTGCCATTGAATCAAGGCTGATCTATCTCTCCCTCCTAACCCCATTATCCTGCCTTCTCCCCATAACCCTGGGCCCCGTACAAATCAAGAATAGTAAGATTAAATGAGAACTTACCAGTTTGACGTTTGATCTTGATTTTATGAGGAGTTACGATGAGCGATTACGTGAAGAACCCCACCAGTCCGCATGAGCGTCAATCTTCAAAGCAGCCATGTGAAATCACAGAATAACAGTAATTGAAGTAACATAGTAAGATTATAAACCTAGAACTACCAGATGACTAGGCAAAGTAGACCTATTCTTAAAGATTTGGTCTCCTTTTATCAACTTTTTACAAGCATATGGTGCAACATAACATAACCTTAGAAACTAAATGGTTTAGAACCGGATGACGGATGGGCAAAAAAAAAAAAAAAAAAACGAGATAGATAGGTCTCTCCTAATCTTTCTTTTCTTTACTTTCTCCTTTTCTTTCAATCTTTTAACTTCTCATCTCTATCCTTTATTTATTTTGCTTTCTGTTTCTACTCGCTTGACTTTCTATTCCGACACTCTTAATTTATTTTTTCTCTCACTGTTCTTTTATTATTAAATCAAAAGTATGAAGTTGTACAAGAATGGAAATATGTATGTATGTATTAGGTACTCAGGTACCACACTATTGTACTTACTTCTAACAAAAATAAACAAACAAAAAAAAAGAACTACCAGATGACCTTTGTGAGATGAGGGTTGGGAGCGGTGGGCACGTAATCGCTCATCGTAACTCCTCATAAAATAAAGATCGAACTTTAAACTGGGAAGTTCTCGTTTAATCTTACTATTTTACTTCGGAGTCACGTGAGTGACTACGTGAAGAAGCCCCGCCAGAGCGCCTGATTACGTCCAACGCATTTGGTGCATCGACAGGCTGGAGACCGCAGCTCCACCAGCGGTAAGTAAAACACCCGCAGGTAAGTGTTTTAAACTTGCTGCGGTTTACTCGGTCCCATAAGGCTGGTTACAGGAGCCAGCAGGAACACATTCCCAAAGGGAAAAAAATAAAATAATGAAAATAAGGCGAGTATGTGGCCTATAAAGTAAAACCTACCTGCGGCCAGCCCGCATGGGGAGGTGGATAGGGGTCGGAGAGAAGGCATCCCGGTCCGTTCTGCTGCTACACTGCCTGCGTGTGACGCAAGGATGGGAAGAGGTAGCTGGCTTGCCCCGACAGCAAGCTGATGGAGCAAGGGTTCACTGTGTCCCCTCAACAACGGGTGAGAGATATCGCCACTAGCCATCTGCTCCACCCCGGATCCACAACCACTGAGCTTTATTCTATGCTCACCAAGGGATTTTATTTAACTTAGACTGCTGTACAAATGTAAGAAAATGACACACATTCTATGCAGAATTATTTCCAAATTCCCGAGCTATAACTGGGAGCCTGGTTCAAAAAACTGGAGGCGGCGCTGGAGTAATTGAGAATGTTGTGCGGATGGTGCAAGAGCCCACTCCAGACATTGAAAGGCGAAGTCCCCTCTTGAAAAATTTGCTCGGGGACGTGAATGACCGCCGGCGAAGTTTGCCCTGAAGTTTGGTATCACTGCTTAGGTGCGTACACCAAAGCACCTGAGTTATGCTCCGGGTGTGCCGGGTGTGGGCAGCAATTTGCCATACCGGCGGGAACTGGTGGAGCCATGGATGACAATCTGGCCAGCAATTTAATTATATGGCCTCTCACCAGTTCCAGGACTCCATAATGGAGGAAACTTCACGAGACATATCAAACACCTGTTAACTGTGTATCGCTCTAAAGGAGCGCATCATGAGGGCCCATGAGTTAAGGCTACAGAAGTCCTAAAAAACTGGTTGGAGCAGGAACAATGGTGTTTGAGCAAATGGTACAAGGGCACCACTATCTAAACACAGCAAGATATGGACCCTGCTGTGTAATGCCCATTTTTTAGAATTAATTATTCACAAATAACCATCCAGCCTACGCTCAACCCACGGTTCACAGCTTTGCGCAGATCCTCTAATATCCAGGGAAAGACCTGGACGATGAGGCAAAAACAATCGGCCTAATCAAAACTCATCCTGAGACCAGGATGCCACCTCAAAAACCATACCCTTTCAGAACAGTAAGGGGTAATTGAAAATCCAGGATATATTCTCTAGAGATCAGTCACCGGTCGGGGGTAGGTAGCAATTGTTCTACGATACATGGTGCTGCATAAACATCAGATCTATTCATACTGGACTGTATCCGGGGATCTCGAATAAGGTATCTTGGAAGTACATCCACCCGTACAAAATACACCTAGTCGGGTATTGGGTTTTCAATACCACTAACTCTACAGGTGAATGATGAAATTGGTATTTTATTCCAAAAAAGGGTAATTGAAAGGATGGCATATCAGCCTCAACAATTTGTGTCCAATATTCCCCAGCCAAAAGAACGATGGTGGGTGTTGAGTCATTCTGGGCCTAACCAGACTTAACTCTTAGGTCCAGTATAAACAGTTCAAAATGAAAATTTCAGTATTGCAACTGGGATCAAAAGGGTGTTATATGGCAACCATAGATCTGAAAGATGCATAATATTCAGCTACCAAACACCTGTTGAGAGGTTAGGTTCCTCACCCATCTAATTAAATCCAAATTAGTACTATTTAGAATGATTGGCTATTTAGGGTTCATCATTGATTTAATTTACATGTCAGTACTTTGCCTACGGCCAAAACCGTAACTAATGTCTCGTGATGTACTAGAGACATTCTGACTCAACCTTTAGTTTACAAACTGATGTGAGCAATTCGGGATGGGGAGCCACTGATGTCGAGTCTAGCTCTGGCGGCAGATTGAATGTGAAAGAGGCATTAATCCTGCAGAGGCATGGGGTAAACTACGTATAATTTATGGGTGCATTCTATGGCCTAAAGCATTCTGCTCAACAATGCATGATTTGCATATGCAGCTTCAGATTGACTGTTGCATATCAATCACATGGGTGGAATTAAGTCATTATTCTGTGACAATCTGGCTAACCTCATCTGGCACTGGTGCATTACGAGAAACATTTGGGTCTCAGATATCTACCTCCCAGGTAGAGATAATGTGAAAGTGGCAGATCACGTAAATTCAATGACAACAGAGAATGGATGATGAATCCAAAAGTTTCAAAATGATTGTCAGCCGATATGGATTGCTAGGCATAGATCTGTTGTATCCGGGTTAAATCACCAGTTACCTAAATACGTCTCATGGGAACCAGATCCAGGGGCAGTAGCGGAGGATACATTCTCGCTACGTTGGGGACGTACGTTCTTATGCTTTTTCCCCCATTCTGCCTCATTAGTCAATGTCTCACCAAAATAGAGCACCACTACGCTTAGGCGTTTGGCAGTTCCTAACTGGTCCACACAGCCATGGTTCCATTGGTTCTGAGACTGATGACACAGCCATTCATGACTATCCCCAATTACAGCAACTTGTTTGTTCACCCTGGGACAGGAGGAGAGTTCCCCTTTACATGATCATATTAACCTGTTGATTTGTATTTTCTGACCAGACTGTTCCAGGGATTCGGACTATCGAGTAGGACCGTCGATGTGATTATGGTTACCTGGAGAGATAGTACTAAAAAACAATATGTATCTCATTAAGAAATGGGAGATCTTCTGTTTACAGTCAAATATATCTTATCTTGTTGCAGGCATACCGGATGTATTGGAGTTCCTTGCTACATTGCATTTTTGAAGAGCAGTTAACCTATAGTGCCATTTATAGTGCTCAAAGTGCTTTGTCCTCCTATTTAGAGTCCGGACAACACTCTGTCGGATCTCATCTATTGGTGGCCAGATTCATAAGAGGTATTTTAACAAAACCCTCCCAGACCTAGATATTCGGAAGTCTGGGATGTGAGCATAGTTCTCACACTGCCTTTGGCAATGGGCTCCAATTAAATTTCTGCCTTTCCAGAAGTTAACGCTCAAAGTGGTCATGTTCATGGTGCTAGTGGCAGCGCAATAGGTCCAGGTATTGCAAAAGTTACGACTGGACAGCATGCCTTCTTCTGTAGATAATATTATGTTTTATGTATATGATCTAATCAAACAGAGTAGGCCAGGGATGGCTGGAATCAAAATAAGCTTACAATATACCTATTGACCTAAGACTATGTGTAGTTACACACCTGAGCCAATATATCAAGGACATCAAGAGTCTCAGAGGCTCTGATACAGCGATGTTCATCAGCCACATAAAACCTCATACAAAGGTGTCAGTACAAACTATTTCTAGATGGCCGAAACAGGTTTGCATTATGCTGGAGTAGACACTGATGTGTTTAAATCACTCCAACAGGGCAGCGTCAACGTATGCAGCAAAGGCACAGGACATGCCATTAGACCAAATCCTCATCGAAGGATGGTCCATTGAAGGAACCTTTTTCACGATTTATGATAAACCTGTCCTTGCAATGCAAAGATTAGGGCATGCTGTTTTGGGTTCTGTTTGAGTTCTCCTTTGTAATTCCCCTGCGAAAGAGAGGTTATTACTGTTCTTTTATTGTTTAAGATGTTCATTGTATAATTTAAACAATGTTCAATACATTATTTGTTATCCTGTGTCAACCAAAGCAGTGTGTCATATGGAATTGTATCTACGACATGAAATCACAGAGCTTTGAAATCTTCACGTAGTCACTCACGTGACTCAGAAGTAAAATAGTAAGATTAACAAGAACTACCAGTTTGAAGTTTGATCTTTATTTTATGAGAAGTTACGATGAGGGATTACGTGATCTCCGCTCCCGACCCTCATAATCACAAAGATCATCTGGTAGTTCTAGTCTTCTGAGTCTTACTATATCACTTCGACTGTAGTTACTGTGATTTCATGCCGCTGCTTTGAAGTATGATGCACAGGCGCTCTGGCAGGGCTCCTTCACGTAATCCCTCATCGTAACTCCTCATAAAATAAAGATCAAACTTCAAACTGGTAAGTTCTCGATTAATCTTACTATTTTACTTCAGTCACGCGAGTGATTCCGTGAAGATTTCAAAGCTCTGTGATTTCATGCCGTAGATACGAATCTACGATGTAAATCCCCAGTTACAGGGTGCACCAGTAGTTCACTGCGATTCAGAACACCCATAATTGGCTGTGTTGTTATCTCCAAAATGAGAGGGAACCATGGCTGAGTAGGCCAGTCGGGTACCACCAACACTCCTGAAGCAGAGTCCTGCTTGATCTTGAGCAAGCACCGACTGATGAGGCAAAATGGAGAAAATGCATATAAAAACATTTCACCCCAATGTAGCGAGAATGCATCTACCGCTACTGCCCCTGATTCTGGTTCCCATGAAACATATTAAGGTAACTGGTGATTGAGTCTGGATGCAAACAAATCGATATCTGGCATCCCATACCAAACAACAATATCATTAAATACTTCATGATTCAACATCCATTCTGTGTTGTCATTAAATTTGCGTGAACTGGTGTCTGCCACCACGTTGAGTCTACCTGGTAGGTAGATAGCTGAAACCCAAATATTTCTGGTAATACATCAGTGCCAAATATGATTAGTCAATCTATCACAAGATTCTGACTTGATTCCACCCATGTGATTAACATACGTCACTGCTGTAGTGTTGTCAATCTGAAGCTGAACATGTAAGTGACTCATCGTTGTACAATAAGCTTTATGCCCATAAAACGCTCCCAATAGCTCTAAATAATTAATTCCTTGTTATTGAAGAATAAATGCCTTCACGCATATTCCATCTTCCACAGCTAGAGATGGTATCCGTAGCACCCCAACCTAAGGCACTAACATCAGTCTGTAAAACAACTGAGGGTTCCTCAACCAGAATTTTGCTGGAGCAATTTGAGACGTTCATTATCCACCAGTGCAATTCAGCAATGGCTTCAGCTGGTAATTGAATGGGCCTGTCAAAATGACCTGCATGTATTCAGAGGTGGAGGTGTTGCATTGCTTGTCAGAGAGGACATTACAGCAGTGCTTTGGCAGGATAGATTAGAGGGCTCGTCTAGGGAGGTTATTTGGGTGGAACTGAGAAGTGGGAACGGTGTAGCAACACTTTTAGGGGTGTATTATAGACCGCCAAATGGGGAGCGAGAATTGGAAGAGCAAATATGTAAGGAGATAGCAGATATTAGTAGTAAGCACATGGTAGTGATTGTGGGAGATTTCAATTTTCCAAAAATAGACTGGGAAACACATTCTGTAAATGGGCTGGATGGTTTGGAGTTTGTAAAATGTGTGCAGGATAGTTTTTGCAGCAGTACATAGAGGTATCGGCCAGAGAAGGGGCAGTGCTGGACCTCCTGTTAGGAAATGAGGCAGGTCAGGTGACGGAGGTATGCGTTGGTGAGCACTTTGGGACCAGTGATCACAATACCATTAGTTTCAATATAATTATGGAGAGAGTCAGAACTGGACCTAGGGTGGAGATTTTTGATTGGAGAAAGGCTAACTTTGAGGGAATGCGTAAGGATTTAAAAGGAGTGAATTGGGACACTCTGTTTTATGGGAAGGATGTAGAAGAGAAATGGAGGACATTTAAAGGGGAAATTGTAAGAGTACAGAATCTTTATGTCCCTGTTAGGGTGAAAGGAAATAGTAAAAATTGGAAAGAGCCATGGTTTTCAAGGGAAATTGGACACTTGTTTCGAAAAAAGAGAGATATCTATAATAATTATAGGAGGCATGGAGTAAATGAGGTGCTAGAGGAGTATAAAGAATGTAAAAAGAACCTTAAGAAAGAAATTAGGAAGGCTAAAAGAAGATATGAGGTTGCTTTGGCAAGAAAGGTGAAAGTAAAACCCAAAGGGTTTCTACAGCTATATTAATAGCAAAAGGATAACGAGGGATAAAATTGGACCATTAGAGAGACAGAATGGACAGCTATCTGCAGAGCCAAAAGAGATGGGGAGATATTGAACAATTTCTTTTCTTCGGAATTCACCAAGGAGAAGGATATTGAACTCTGTGAGGTAAGGGAAAAAAGTAGAGTAGCTATGGAAACTATGAGATTCAAAGAGGAGGAAGTACTGACACTTTTGAAAAATATAAAAGTGGATAAGTCTCCAGGTCCTGACAGGATATTCCCTAGGACATTGAGGGAAGTTAGTGTAGAAATAGCAGGAGCTATGACAGAAATATTTCAAATGTCATTAGAAACGGGAATAGTGCCGGAGGATTGGCGTACTGCGCATGTTGTTCCATTGTTTAAAAAGGGTTCAAAGAATAAACCTAGCAATTATAGACCTGTTAGTTTGACGTCAGTGGTGGGCAAATTAATGGAAAGGATTCTTAGAGATAATATATATAAGCATCTGGATAAACAGGGTCTGATCAGGAACAGTCAACATGGATTTGTGCCTGGAAGGTCATGTTTGACAAACCTTCTTGAATTTGGATAATGAAGTAGATTTTCAAAGTCTACAGAGAGATTTGGGCCATTTGGAAAAGTGGGCTGAAAGATGGCAGATGGAGTTTAATGCTGTTAAGTGTGAAGTGCTACATCTTGGCAGGACAAATCAAAATATGACGTACATGGTAAATGGTAGGGAATTGAGGAATGCTGTGGAACAGAGGGATCTAGGAATAACTGTGCATAGTTCCCTGAAGGTGGAATCGCATGTAGATAGGGTGGTAAAGAAAGCCTTTGGTGTGCTGGCCTTTATAAATCAGAGCATTGAATATAGGAGTAGGGAAGTAATGTTAAAATTGTACAAGGCATTGGTAAGACCAATTCTGGAGTATGGTGTACAATTTTGGTCGCCTAATTATAGGAAGGATGTCAACAAAATAGAGAGAGTACAGAGGAGATTTACTAGAATGTTGCCTGGGTTCCAGCAACTATGTTACAGAAAAAGGTTGAACAAGTTAGGTCTTTATTCTTTGGAGCGCAGAAGGTTAAGGGGGGACTTGATTGAGGTCTTTAAAATGATGAAAGGGATAGACAGAGTTGACGTGGATAAGCTTTTCCCATTGAGGGTAGGGAAGATTCAAACAAGAGGGCATGACATGCGAATTAAGAAACGTAAGTTTAGGGGTAACGTGAGGGGGAACTTCTTTACTCAGATGGTGGTGGCTGTGTGGAATGAGCTTCCAGCAGAAGTGGTGGAGGCAGGATCGATTTTAACATTTAAAAGTAAAGTCTGAGTGCAGGTAGATGGGACTAGGGGAAAACAAATGATCCGCACGGACTGGAAGGGCCGAGAGGGCCTGGTTCCATGCTGTAATTGTTATATGGTTATATGGTTATATGCCTGTTCCTTTGGAACGTTGTAAATTTTGGTAATGCAAAGGTCCATACTGTGCAGCTGGAAAGGCAGCCACTAATTTGCCAACCAGGCTGGCCACCTTTCTAATTGAAGGTTGTTGCTCCTCCACGAGCTTGTTACAGCCTTTAATTACATTTAATCTCTTGCCCCTGGACAAGGTCACTAGAATGTGAGTTGAGTTAATAGTGAATCCCAAATAATCAATCACTCTAACTGGTATCAATTTGGATTTGTGGATGAATGAGGAAGCCCAATCTCTAAAACATGAGTTTAACAACTGAAACTGATAATTCAGCTGTTTCCCGGGTCTTTCCTATTATCAAGATATCATCCAAATAAGCCATTACAATATGGCCCTGAGCCAGAGTAGCCCCAAACTGGTTTTAACCATTTTGTAAATAATCTAGGTGCTGAGGTTTACCCATTAGGCAGTGTTTTAAATTGGCATAATTGCCTCATCCAGCTAAATTTCAAATATCTCCGATGATCTCGATGAACAGGCACTGAGTAATATGCATCTTTAAGTTCTATTCATGCCATGTAACATCCTCTGGATATCAGTTGTTTGGCAGTAACAAATGTTTCCATTCTGAAATATTTATACTGCACAAAAGGGTTAAGGCTCGTCAAGTCAAGTGATGATTTGACATCCCCCACCCTTCTTCGGTCTTGGAAAAATATTAGACACGAATTGGTGAGTTTGATAATGTGTCTTCTCAATTACACCTTTTCTATATATTTTTTTTATTTCAGCTTGAACCTCCAAATTCCCTTTTTGTGAGAAAATCAGTGTCCAACTTGGGATATGCTGTATGGGAGGACATAAATTGGGAAGGAATTCAATCTGAAACCCTTGTATACAATGTAGTATAAACAAATGGGAGGGAGAGGAGCCAGAGGTCGTGGTACATATAGGTACCAATGACATAGGTAGAAAAAGAGAGGCGGTCCTGAAAGGAGAATTTAGGGAGTTAGGAAGAGTGTTAAGGCGAAGAACCGCAAAGGTAACAATCTCAGGATTACTGCCTGTGCCACGCGACAGTGAGAGTAGGAATGGAGCAAGGTGGAGGATAAATGCGTGGCTAAAGGACTGGTGCAGAGTGCAGAGATTCAAGTTTCTGGATCATTGGGACCTCCATTGGGGAAGGTGTGACCTGTACAAAAAGGACGGGTTGCACTTGAACCCGAGGGGAACCAATATCCTGGCGGGGAGATTTGCAAAGGCTACTGGGGAGACTTTAAACTAGATTGGTTGGGGGGAGGGACACAAATAGAGAAGGCAAGTAGTCCATTTGTGAGGCAGGAGGCAGAGAAGAGAAGCAGTCAGACGCAACACGTAGGGAGGAAAGAAGAAAAAAATAACAAACGGAGAATAAGAAGTGGAGGGTTTCTTAAATGTGTGAGCAAAGAGACAGAGGGGTGTAAAATGAGGATAGGAGCAATAGGTAGCAAGGTGAAAAGTGGCAGGAAAACAAATCTAGGGCAAAAATCTAAAAGGGCCACTTTTCAACATAATTGTAAAAGGGCCAAGAGTGTTGTAAAAACAAGCCTGAAGGCTTTGTGTCTCAATGCGAGGAGCATTCGTAATAAGGTGGACGAGTTGAATGTGCAGATAGCTATTAATAATTATGATATAGTTGGGATCACGGAGACATGGCTCCAGGGTGACCAAGGCTGGGAGCTGACCAAGGCAGGGATATTCAATATTCAATATTCAGGAAGGATAGACAGAGAGGAAAAGGAGGTGGGGTAGCGTTGCTGGTTAGAGAGGAGATTAACGCAATAGAAAGGAATGACATTAGCTTGGAGGATGTGGAATCGATATGGGTGGAGCTGTGAAACACTAAGGGGCAGAAAATGCTAGTGGGTGTTGTGTACAGGCCACCTAACAGTAGTAGTGGAGTTGGGGATGGCATCAAACAGGAAATTAGAAATGCGTGCAATGAAGGTAAAACCGTTATAATGGGTGACTTCAATCTACATATAGATTGGGTGAATCAAATTGCAGGGGTGCTGAGGAAGAGGATTTCTTGGAATGTATGCGGGATAGGTTTCTAAACCAACATGTGGAGGAACCAACGAGAGAGCAGGCTATTCTCGACTGGATATTGAGTAATGAGGAAGGGTTAGTTAGCAGCCTTGTTGTACGTGGCCCCTTGGGCAAGAGTGACCATAATATGGTTGAGTTCTTCATTAGGATGGAGAGTGACATTGTTAATTCAGAAACACGGGTCCTGAACTTAAAGAAAGGTAACTTTGAGGGTATGAGACGTGAATTGGCCAAGATGGACTGGCAATTGATTCTTGAAGGGTTGACGGTGGATATGCAATGGAAGGCATTTAAAGACTGCATGGATGAACTACAACAATTGTTCATCCCAGTATGGCAAAAGAATAAATCAGGGAAGGTGGCGCATCTGTGGATAACGAGGGAAATCAGGGATAGAAAAAGATGAAGCATACAAATTAGCCAGAAAAAGCAGCCTACCAAGGGACTGGGAGAAATTCAGAAACCAACAGAGGAGGACAAAGGGCTTAATTAGGAAAGGGAAAATGGAGTATGAAAGAAAACTGGCAGGAAACATAAAAACTGAATGCAAAAGTTTTTATCGATATGTGAAGCGCAAAAGATTAGTTAAAACAAATGTAGGTCCCTTGCAGTCAGAAACGGGTGAATTGATCATGGGGAACAAGGACATGGCAGACCAATTGAATAACTACTTTGGTTCTGTCTTCACTAAGGAAGACATAAATAATTTGCCGGAAATAGCAGGGGATCGCGGGTCAAATGAGATGGAGGAAATGAGTGAAATCCAGGTTAGCCGGAAAGTGGTGTTGGGTAAATTGAATGGATTAAAGGCTGATAAATCCCCAGGGCCAGATAGGCTGCATCCCAGGGCACTTAAGGAAGTAGCCCCAGAAATAGCAGATGCCTTAGTGATAATTTTTCAAAACTCTTTAGATTCTGGAGTAGTTCCTGAGGATTGGAGGGTAGCTAATGTAACCCCACTTTTTAAAAAGGGAGGGAGGGAGAAAACGGGGAATTACAGACCAGTTAGTCTAACATCGGTGGTGGGGAAACTGCTAGAGTCAATTATTAAAGATGGGATAGCAGCGCATTTGGAAAGTGGTGAAATCATTGGGCAAAGTCAGCATGGATTTACGAAGGGTAAATCATGTCTGACGAATCTTATTGAATTTTTTGAGGATGTAACTAGTAGAGTGGATAAGGGAGAAGCAGTGGATGTTTTGTATCTGGACTTTCAGAAGGCTTTCGACAAGGTCCCACACAAGAGATTGGTATACAAACTTAAAGCACACGGTATTGGTGGTTCAGTATTGATGTGGATAGAGAACTGGCTGGCAGACAGGAAGCAAAGAGTAGGAGTGAACGGGTCCTTTTCAGGATTGCAGACAGTGACTAGTGGGGTTCCGCAAGGCTCAGTGCTGGGACCCCAGAAATTTACAATATATATTAATGTTTTGGACGAGGGAATTAAATGCAACATCTCGAAGTTTGTGGATGACACGAAGCTGGGGGGCAGTGTTAGCTGTGAGGAGGATGTTAGGAGGCTGCAGGATGACTTGGATCGACTGGGTGAGTGGGCAAAAGCATGGCAGATGCAGTATAATGTGGATAAATGTGAGGTTATCCACTTTGGTGGCAAAAACAGGAAGGTAGACTATTATTTGAATGGTGACCGATTAGGAAAAGGGGAGATGCAGCGAGACCTGGGTGTCATGGTACACCAGTCATTGAAAGTAGGCATGCAGGTGCAGCAGGCTGTGAAGAAAGCTAATGGTATGTTGGCATTCATAGCAAAAGGATTTGAGTACAGGAGCAGGGAGGTTCTACTGCAGTTGTACAGGGTCTTGGTGAGGCCACACCTGGAGTATTGTGTACAGTTTTGGTCTCCTAATCTGAGGAAAGACATTCTTGCCATAGAGGGCATACAGAGAAGGTTCACCAGACTGATTCCTGGGATGGCACGACTTCCATATGAAGAAAGACTGGATAAACTTGGCTTGTACTTGCTGGAATTTAGAAGATTGAGGGGTGATCTCATAGAGACTTACAAAATTCTTAAGGGGTTGGACAGGCTAGATGCAGGAAGATTGTTCCTGATGTTGGGGAAGTCCAGGACAAGGGGGAAGGGTAAGGATAAGGGGGAAGTCTTTTAGGACCGAGATGAGAAAATCGTTTTTCACACAGAGAGTGGTGAATCTGTGGAATTCTCTGCCACAGAAGGTAGTTGAGGCCATTTCGTTGGCCATATTTAAGAGGGAGTTGGATGTGGCCCTTGTGGCTGAAGGGATCAGGGGCTATGGAGAGAAGGCAGGTACAGGATACTGAGTTGGATGATCAGCCATGATCATATTGAATGGCAGAGCAGGCTCGAAGGGCCGAATGGCCTGCTCCTGCACCCAATTTCTATGTTTCTATGTTTCTATGATGTTATCCCCTACCATTCCTTCAGAAACAAGCGTAATCTTCCTCCAGCTTGTAAGTGAATCCCACTTAATATGTTCCTACAAGAACCAGACCCACCTACCTCCATGGTTCCCTGTTGGTTTTTCTGCCCCCTGTTTATGGGAAAAGGCATGCTCGCCCGTGCCCCTGTTGGCGTGTGCCAGCTGCGCATATTGGTGAATGGCCGACTTGGTCCTTGACCAGTTTTGGTTTCAGCAAGCTGTTTAAATGGGTACTGCCGCCATAGCGCTCTGGCACTCAACGGTACTTTAATAAGTCCGACCCTCTTTGACTCGTCGTCCAGTTCCTTGACTCTTTTTGCGAGGACTTCACCAAACAGCAGATTTGGTAGCTGAATATTACTAGGTTTGCACAGAGCGGCGAACTTTGGGTTGATGGTGGGGTGGATGGCACTTTTCCTCAGACAGTTTATTCTGAAGTGCATATTACACATGAGGGCCAGGGCATCCTGCTGTAAATCAGACAGGTGCCCTCCATCCACTGACCTGGCAAATGCTGTAATGCTCAAGGCGAGGAGCTTTAGCACCCTCTGAAGCCTCATTTCCTGAGCTCTTATGCCTACGCTCATATGACCCCATATGGCGTGGTTCGCAGCCGGCACTTTGAGTAAGACACAATTGGCCGATGTCTCATACTTTTTGTCTGTTTCGATAGTGAGCTCTTGAAGCTGGTGTGAAGCCAGATAGTTAATACTTGCAGCCAATCTTCACCCAGCTGTTCTCCTGAGTCTGTTGGGATGGTAAATCTTGCTGCCAGGGATGGTACCTATTTGGGACTACAGGTTTGTGTTGCTTTGCACTATAATTTATTTATTGAACAGTTTTTTTGTTTGTTTATTACGTTAACTATTGAGCACTGCAGACTTTGACCGGGCTGCCCGCTACCCGCACTTCCGCGGTCTTCCATCAGTACTCTCCCGGCGGCTCGCCTTCACTTCACCCTTGACGTTTTCTCCTTACTTGGATTTGCACCTGAAAACAAGAATTTATCAAGCGCAGAAAACGACCTCCGACTAAGTTTTACACTTACCTGAGGCTTTTTAAAACTTACCGTCGGAGGAGCGATGCTCCTCCCAACCGGTCGCTGCGCCATGCGTCAGACGTAACTTGCAGACTGGCGGGGTTCTTCACGGATTCACTTACGTAACTCTGAAGTAAAATATATCTATCTGTGCCTTAAAAATATCAATTGACTTGGCTTTCACAGCCTTCTGTGGCAACAAATTCCTCATATTCACCATTCTCTGACTAAATACATTTTTCTTCATCTCCTTCGTAAAGGAATATCCTTATAATTCTGAGGTTATGATGTCTAGTCCTAGACTCTCCCACTAATGGTAATATCCTCTCCATATCTACTCTATCCATGCCTAACTACCCACTCTATCCAATGTCTCCCTTTTTTTACAGACTGATTGGTGACTGTATATCCAGATAAGGTTTCCCCTCAGAGCAGACAATCTCCTTCCTGTTTTCATGATTTCACTCAGTTATTGGGATGTTGCTGTCCCTGAACAGGCCAGCACTTATAAGCCAACTACCTAACTAACTATGAGAAGATGACAGTAAGCCATCTTCATGAAATGCTGCAATCTTCCTTGCCAAGTGTGGACCAGATAATAATAGCAGATGCTCAGCTCTGAATCTAGTTTTTGTTACTGTCGACCATTCCAGCACATAATTGGTGAGACTGACCCAATAATTTTCTTAAGACATTAATAAAATATTGGTAAATTGGTACCAAATTTGTCATTTAAGGGATGCGGGGTTCTCTGTAGCATTCATAGCTGCTTACCATGAAAAAAGTGATAAATATTTGGATAAAGGCAGGCAAGTGAAGTAAAGCTATTAGAATGTCCTTAAAATAGGAGCTGGAATCATTGATACAAGAGTTAATGTTCCAAAAGGCGCATCTTTTGGAAACTCACGCATTTTCCGAACTCTACTTCACTTACTTTCTTTGGCTGAATTGCATCATGTACAGTAGCAAGCAAAACAAAAAAAGATCAGGGAGTAACAGGCTCCTTTGCTGGAAATTAATGTTGAGAATTAATCAGTCAGATTGTTTCCAGAAGAAATAAATATATAAAAATATTATAGTATACATCTTAATAGTGAATAACACAATTTCAAATAACGATATAAATAGAGACATGTATTCAAATCAAAAAATAAAAAGGAATTATTTTCATCAAATCTTGCCGGGTTTCCATTGAGTTGTGATGCCAAGAACAGCTACCCCTTCAAATATTCTGTATATGGAGACCATTTCTGTTCAAAGAGTTTCGTATTTGTCCATTAGGACAAATCTGATTCTTTCCAAATGCAACGTCACCACCATTTCCACTGTCCACATTTTAATTGTGGGGGATAATGTTCCCTTCCAAAATTTCAATATTAATTTTTTCCCTATTATCAAACAGTAATCCAAGAAATTTCTTTGGTTTACTGTTAATATTAAATTTGAATCCGGAACTCCTAATATTATTAATTTTGGATCTGGGTTCAGTTTCATTTTAAGAACTTCAGAGATAACTCTAAAGATTTCTGTCCAATAATAATTGAGTTTTATACATGTTACAAAACTATGCTTCCAAATTCTGACATTTATCACAAATAGGAGATATGTTATGATAAATTCTATTTAATTTCGTTTTTGAATAATGTAATCTGTGTAATACCTTAAATTGTATCAATATATGTCTAGCATTTAATGAGCAACGATGTATACGTTGTAGGCGTTCTTCCCAAGTTTCCTTCGTTATAGATAAACCTATTTCATTTTCCCATGTTTGTCGATATATTTCCGAAGTTGGGATTTCCCTATCCAAGATAGTATTGTATATATACGCTATTAATTTTTCTGTATTTGGGTGTTTATTAAACAATTCATCTAATAATCCTGGTTTTCTATTTTTACAGTCGCATATTTGACAATATAGTTTCTAATTTGTAAATACCTAAATATGTTATTTGACTGCAATCCATAGATATCCTGTAACTCTTTAAATGAAAGAAATTTTCCTTTCTTGTAAAGGTGTTCTATCCTTTTAATTCCCAAATCATTCCAGTGTCTAAACGCCTTGTCCAATACAGAGGTCTTAAACAAAGGATTATTCATAATTGGCAAAAAAAGTGACAAATTATCCATATGTAGGGTCTTAACTATTTGTTTCCAAATATGTCTATTGCTATGAATTATAGGGTTGTCACCATACGTTTTTTTGTTGTACTTCCCTTGGCGCAAAAAGAATCGAACCTACATCAAAAGGCAAACAGTCTTCCTTTTCCACCTTTAACCAGCTTGGCTCATAATCTAAATTTACCAACCAAAAATTCATATTCTTAATCTGACTGCCCAGAAATAATATAAGAAATTTGGCAGTGCTAGTTCACCATTTATTTTAGATTTACATAGATGTTTTTTACTTATTCGATGATTTTTATAGTCCCAAATAAAACTATTAACCAAAGTATCTATTTTTTTAAAAAACATTTTAGGGAGATATAAAGGGATGGCTTGAAATAAATATAACAATTGTGGCAAAACAATCATTTTTATAGCATTTTTTCTACCGATCATTGAAATAGGTAGTGTTTTCCAATATAATTTTTTTTTTTAGTTTATTTAACAACTGAGGGTAATTATATTTAAATAGACAGTTATAGGATTTAGATACATTAATTCCTAGATATTTAAATTTGTCCGCGACTATTTTAAGTGGGAATTGTTCTAATATATTTAATTTTATTCCAGTTATAGGCATAATTTCACTTTTATTCCAGTTAATTCTATACCCATAAAATGTGCCAAACTTAGATATAACATTAAGTACATTGGGAATACTAATCTCCGGTTTTGTGATATAAATTAAGATGTCATCTGCGTATAGAGATATTTTATTCGTTGTAGTTTTGGTATTATATCCATATATTTCTGGTTCTGATCTAATCATTTTGGCTAATGGTTCTATTACCAGAGCAAATAGTAATGTTGATAACAGGCATCCTTGTCTACAACCCCTAAAGAGATTAAATTTTGCTGATAACATTTGATTTGTTAATATTCTTGCAGTTGGATTCGAGTATATGATTTTTACCCATTTGGAAAATCTATCCCCCAGTTGAAATTTCTGCATTATTTAAAAAAAATATGGCCATTCAACCTGGTCAAATGCTTTTTCAGCATCTAAGGATATGACAGCTAGTTCAATATCATTCACACTTTTTGAGTATATGATATTGAATAGACGTCCCAGATTATAAGATGAATAGCGTTTTGGGATAAAACCTGTTTGGTCATGATGTATTAAGTTATTAATCACTAAACCTAGCCTCTGAGATAAAATTTTAGTTAGTATTTTTTGATCAGTGTTTAAAAGAGCTATTGCTCTGTATGACCCAGGGTTTTCCAAATCTTTATCAGCTTTAGGGATAAGTGTAATTGTAGATTCGTTTAATGATTCTGGTAACTTTCCTTGTTCATAAGCATATTTATATATTATATGTAAACGTGGAGAGATCAGATCATAAAACTTCTTATAAAATCAACACTTAAGCCATCAGGGCCTGCGGCTTTTCCGTTATTTAATGATCCAATTGATTCTTCAATATCTTTTACTGATATATCAGCATTTAACAAGTCTCTACCTTCCTGATCCAAACTATTAATATGACATTCTTGTAGGAATGTTTCCATTCCATCTGATTGTCCTGCTAGTTTAGATGAGTAAAGATATTGATATTATTGTAAAAATGTATCATTGATATCTTTTGGTAAAGTCAATATTTCTCCTTGTTCAGATCTAATTTTATGTATCATTTTCTCCTCATCTAATTTTCTAAGCTGGCGTGCCAGTAATTTTTGTGGTTTATCCCCAAATTCAAAGTGTACTTGTTTAGTCTGTTGAAAAAGTTTAATAATCTGATTTGAATATATTTTATTTAGCTTATATTTTAATGTTGCAATTTTATTACTTAGCCCCTTTGAAGGGGATATTGCATTTTCAATATCTAATTGTTTTATTTCATTTTCCAACTTTTGTTGAGTCTTTCGATTTTCTTTATTAAAGTATGCATGTGCTGATATTATCGCACCACGCATAAATGCTTTAAATGTATCCCAAAGCAGTGATGGTGACATTCCAGGTTTGTCATTTGTTTCAAAAAATAATTTAATCTGTTTTACCAAGTAATCATAACAAGCCTTATCATTTAATATTTGGGGGTTGAGTCTCCAGTTATAGGTTTTAATATTTATGTCTTTTAATTTTATCTTAAATGTTAATGGAGCATGATCCGAGATAATAATATTATGATATTTTGAGTCATACGTAAATGGGATTAGTTTTGAATCTATTAAAAAATAGTCTATCCTTGAATAGGTTCCATATACAGGGCGAAAAAAATAGTAAGATTAAACGAGAACTTACCAGTTCGAAGTTTGATCCTTATTTTATGAGGAGTGACGTTGAGGGATTAAGTGAAGAAGCCCCGCCAGGCGCATGTGCATCATACTTCAAAGCAGCGGCGTGAAAACACATAAAACAAATAGCCGAAGTAACATAGTAAGGCTCGTAGAAGACTAGAACTACCAGATGATCTCTTAGATTATGAGGGTGGGAGCGGAGGGCACGTAATCCCTCAACGTCACTCCTCATAAAATAAGGATCAAACTTCGAACTGGTAAGTTCTCATTTAATCTTACTATTTTACTTCGAAGTCACGTGAGTGACTACATGAAGATTTCAAAGCTCTGTGTTTGCATGCCGCAGATGCACTCCATACGACAAGCTGCTTTGGTTGACACAGTAGTAAGATAAAGAAGATATTGAACATTGTATGAATAATTCAATAACGATTTTAATAGTAACAAACAGAGTAATGACCCCTCTGTCCCAGGGGGAAATTACAAACAATAATTGATATAATCAAAGCAATAAAATTAAATGGAACCCAAAACAGCAGGCCCAAACCTTGGCACTGCCTGAACAGGTTTATCATAAAAACGAGAAAAAGTTGACTCTCTAGACCACCCTGTGGCCGCGAGGATTTGATCTAGCGGCACGTCCTGAGCCTTCGCCGCGGATGTAGACGCCGCCCTGGTGGAGTGAGATTTAAACACATCAGTGTCGATTCCCGCAGAACTTAGAACCTGTTTCAACCATCTAGAAATAGTTTGTACTGCCACTTGCTTAAATGGCTTTTTGTGACTAATGAGCAGTCCTGTCTCAGAACCTCTCAGACTCCTTGTTAACGCAATATATTGGGTTAAATGTTTAACTACACATAACAGTTGGTCAACAGGATATGCTTTAAATGTCACCTTGATTCCTGACCTTCCTGGTCTACTTCGTTTGATTAAATCATAGACATAAAATGTAATATCATCTTGAGAGAAATGCATATAATCTATTCTTAACAAGTGCAATGTTTGTACACGTTATCGTAACCACTTTAAGAGTCAATTTTTGCAAAGATAATGACGCAATTGGAGCCCATTGCCGAAGCAGTGTGAGCACTATACTGATATCCCAGATTGCTGTGTATCTGGGTTGAGGAGGGTTTTTGTTAAAAATTCCTCTCATAAACCTGGATACCAATGGATGAGACCCGATAGGTTGTTGTGCTGAAGACTGCCCTAAATAAGAGGACAAAGCACTGCGAGCAGTGTTAATAGCACTATAACTAAGGTGCTCATCAAAATGTAATGTAGCAAAGAACTCCAACACATCACATATACTAGCAGTATCATACGATATATTAGATTGTACACAGAACAGTTCCCATTTCTTAATGTGCATGAGGTATTGTTTTTTAGTGCTAGTTCTCCAGCCTGCAGTCATAACCTCCATGGTCCTGTTCGATAATCCAAGCCCTTGGAATGGTCTGGTCAGAACCTGCAGACCAACAAATTGATACGGTCATGTAATGGGTGACTTTCTCCTGTAATCGGATGCACCAACAAATGACTGCCACTGGGAATCCTCATGAATGGCTGTGCCATCATTCTCAGTACCAATGGGAACCATGATTGTGTTGGCCAATCTGGGACCACCAAAACACCTGTGACGGAGTCACGCTCTATTTTGATGAAACATTTCGCAATCAGGCAGAACGGAGGAAACGCATAAAAGAATGAGTGTCCCCAGTGTAACGAGAACGCATCCACTGCTACTGCACCTGGATCTGGCTCCCAGGAGACATATTTAGGCAACTGGTGATTCAGTCTGGATGCAAAGAGATCAATATCTGGCAATCCAAATCAAATAACAATGGTTTGAAATATGCTGACATTCAACATCCATTCTATATTGTCATTAAACTTTCTCGACCTAAGGTCTGCTACCACATTATCTATACCTGGTAGATAGACGGCCGAAACCCAGATTTTCCGTGAAATACACTAATGCCAGATAGTATTAGCCAAGTTATTACATAACACAGATCTAGCTCCTCCCATATGATTAATATTTGCCACAGCTGTGGTGTTATCAATCTGGAGTTGAACGTGGAAATCAGACATAGTGGAGAAATATGCTTTTAACCCATAAAAAAGCACCCAATAATCCCAGATAATTAATACCATGTGTGTGAAGAAGCAAGTCCTCTTGCTCAGTCCATCTACCCCCACAGCTAGACTCTGTGTCTGTAGCCCCCCAGCCGAGAGCACTAACATCAGTCTGTAAAATCACTGAAGGTTCATCCACCAAAATGCAATTGGTGGCTTGGCTAACATTAAGAATCCACCACTGCAATTCTGCCAGAGCCGTGGTGGGTAACTGCATAAGCCGATCAAAATGGCCTGCATTGTCTTTCAATGCTTGTTCTCTTGCTCTTTGCAAATGTTGATAATACAAAGGCCCGAACTGTACTGCAGGAAAGGCTGCTACCAATTTCCCAATGACCTGTGCAACGTCTCGGATGGAAGAATAAAGGTTTTCTGTAATACCAATAGAGACATTAACAATTACTACCTTGGCTGCTGGTAATGTAACTGTCATATGAACTGAATCAAGAAGAAACCCCAAATACTCAATCTGTTGGGTTGGCTGTAACTTGGACTTAAGTGGATGGACCAAAAATCCCAATGATTCAAAGGGATTCTTGGTTGCTGTAACAGAGTCTGCAGCTGACTCTTTAGTGTTGCCGACAATTAAGATATCATCTAAATAGGCCATAACAATGTGATTGTGGGCCCTCAATTGCCCCAGCACAGGTTTCACCAATTTAGTAAATAACCTAGGTGCAGAACTTAATCCATTAGGCAAAGCTCTATATTGCCATAGCTGTCCCATCCAATTAAATTTCAAGTACCTGCGATAATCAACATGAATTGGCACCGAATAATAAGCATCTTGTAATTCAATGGTGGCCATATAACAACCCTGGGACATCAGCTGCTTTGCAGTAATGAATGTGTCCATTTTAAAATGCCTATAGAGAACTGAAGTATTCAATTGAGTGAGATCCAGAATTACTCTACAACCACCATCTTTTTTGGGTCTGGGAAAAATATTAGACACAAATTGTTGAGGATGATGAACTGCTTTTTCAATCACACCTTTACGGGACAAATTGTGAATCTCCACATTGACTTGCTCAGTCTTGTGAACAGAAAACACCAACACTTTACAAGGCTTATGCTGGTGAGGTGGATCTATCCCTGAGATAAACTCAATGGTGGACCCCGACACAGTATTTATAATAAACATATCAGACGTTATACAGCACCATTCCTGAAAAAACAATTGTAATCAACCTCCAATAGGAGGTTGCACACCAGAATTTGTAACCTGAACAAAGTCCCTGTACCTCTGCCGGTGGTTTGGAAAACTGTTGTCCGGCCGTGTTGGGGTTATAGGCAACGTGACGTGGTGGATACCCTCGTTGCCACCCTGGCCTCCCTCTGCTGGTCCCAGCACCCGGATCGGACCTCCAGTAAACGACCCCCGGCTTCCGAATAAACGGGCGAGCTGTGGCCGGCTTCATTAGACCCATGGTTTTCGCTTCCTCGTCAATATCCCAAATTTGTTTTACGAGATTGGAACCAAAGAGGAGTTCAGTCGATTGGACTTTGGTCGCCTTACAGAGCGCAGCAAATTTTTGGTTCAGGGTCGGCCTGATGGCAATTTTCCGAATGCAGTTGACCTCGAAAAAGACGTTACAGATCATACTCAACATGTCTTTATGTAACTGAGTTAACACGGTCCCTCGGACCATGGTGCCAAATGCAGTGATCGTAGCTGCCACCAATTTGAGGACGTGCCGATAACGAACTTCCTGCCCCTTCATGGAAGGACTCATGGGTGCCCATATAGCTGGGTTCACCATTGGCACTTTTAATGATGCACAGTTTACAGGTGTTTTATATTTATTACTTGTCTCTTGCATGACCGATTGTTGTAGCTGGTGAGAAACTAAGTAATTGATATTAGTTGCTAGGTAGTCCTCCATCGCCTCACCAGTTCCCTACGGAATAGCAAAAGTCATTGCTATGTCCGGTACACCCGGAGCAAGGCTCTTGTGCTCTGGTGTTTGCACATAAGCAGGGACACCAGACATAGGGTCAGCTGCATCCTGCCCTGCATCTCCCATTTGATAATCAAGGGAGGCATCGCCCAGTCCTATAATAGGCGCTGGAAGGAATTCCCCAGGGCGGTATTCAAGGTAATCCTCTTCATAAGGTCCCTGCCGCTCAACTGCCTGAGGAATCACTGTGGCCTTAGCCCCTTGCTGTATTAGAACCTGGAGCATATTTTCCATTTGCAGCATTCTGCCCCACATCTTTTTATTGACTGGGGAAGAATCACCACCGTCATCAGAGTCATCAGACAATACTGGCCTATTGGTTTTCCTTTTGGCCTTCCTGTGGCTCTCAGCAGCCTCAGCCTGTTGAGTTTCAGGCACTGTCCTGGAACCACTTTCAACAGGTGCTGCCGGTGAAACGGCACCCGGTATCGGAACCGGAGGTCCCGTCGTTATCTCCCGACCCGATCGAGAATGCGACTCTTCGCAAGACACACACTTAGAACGCACCCTCCATCCGGACCAATCCATCTCCAACTACGACTGACTTCGCGAGCCAGCTTTACGGAGCTAAATACCCTGCAGGAAAAGTTGTTTAACACTTACCTGCAAAGTTTCTACTTACCCGCTGGTGGAGCTGTGCCCTCCAGCCCATTCAGTGCGACATGCGCGGATGTAATGACGCGCATGCGCCTGGCGGGGCTTCCTCACGTAGTCACTCACGTGACTCCGAAGTAAAATGAATATTCTCAACCACATGGGTTATCTGTTCTCCAGATATCCTTAACATTTGCTGTGTTACTAAAAGAATTTATAAGTGTACTTAGAAGTGGTTTTGCTTTTCATTGATGATCTATCTAAATAATTATCTAAGGTACAATTAAAATCACCTCCAATTATTAGATTATGTTGAATGGATATAGGGATATTGTTAAATATTTTCTTGAAGAATAATGGGTTATCAAAATTAGGACCATATATATTCATATGGATTACTTTTTTAGAATGTAATTTATCTGTAATTATTATATATCTACCCTCAACATCTTCTATTATTGAGCTTTGTTTAAAAGGTATACCTTTACGAATAATTATTGCTACCCCTCTAGACTTGTGTGTAAATGAAGAGTGATATACTTTGGAAATCCATTTTGCTGTTAATCTATACTGTGCGTCTTTTTTAAGGTGTGTCTCTTGGAGAAAAATAATATCAGATTTCAATCTATTTAATTGAGCTAAAACCTTACCTCTTTTAATTGGTTAGTTAATTCCCTTAACATTCCAACTACAGAAGGTGATTCCATCACCCCCAATCCTAGTATTTATGTCATACATGTTATTATTAAGGTGGTTTATAATGGAGTAGATGTCTCAGCTCATCTAACCCAAGCCTATACCCAAACATCAGATCGATGAAATTTAATATCTGTGTCAATGTCTTATACACACGTCTCTTTAAACTAACTATATAATATCAATCATACTTAAATCTATATAATATATAATATGAAGTAAAATACATAATATAAAAGTAATAATAAAAAATGTGTGTAAAGTAAGTGATGTTAGTAAAGTGTAAGGGGGAAAAAAGTAACTACAACTATAATTAGTGCAGTTAATATTAGTGTAAGCTACACTAGCGTGGCTATTAATCTACGGACTTCCGTGAAAAAAAAAGATGTTAATAGTTCCAGCTCCGTTTTTGCCTTAAGGGCTATATATGTTGGGGTGGGGTATTAATAATACTACTAATATCAAATATAGTTAGTGTCATAGCACTATATTAGGAGAGCTAACATACATTTTTAAGGGGTAGGTAATACAAAACTATATTTATTAATAATCCATCCCTCCTAGACCCCAAGATAGAGTTCATGTCCATTGTTCCTCCGCCTTCCCTGCGGATCCTCCTTCAGTGTGAATCCTCCTCCTTTTCTGTGGATGGGCAGTATCATCAGGTAAGTGATCAATAATATTCAGTATTCTTCATCTTCATCTACTTCTTCCTCTACTTCTTCCTCTTCCAGTTTCTTCTGAACGTTTCGAGCGAATTCAAGAGCTTCTGTATGTTTGGTGAAGTGGTGCTCCTTGTTATCATAAGTTACTCTTAATGTTGCCGGGTACATCAGGCCATATCTCAGATTCTTTATGTTCCTCAGAATACCTCTTGTTTCTGTAAATAAAGATCTTCTCTTGGCCACTTCTGCAGGGTGATCCCTGAAGATACTGATGTTGTCTCCCTCATATTTGAGATTTTTCTTACGTACTATTATCTTCATCATATCTTCAAAAACATGACCGTAAGCCACCTTCGCAATCATGTCTTGGGGGAGCATCCCTCCTAGGGGTACGTCTCAATGCCCTGTGTGCTCGACCCAGCAGAGGTTCTTGGTCCAAGTTCAGAATATCTTTTACGAGTTTTGCAGCACATTTTCGAGGGTCTTGATTTTCCTCTCGGCCTTCACTCAATCCAACAATATGCAGATTCTGACACCTTTGACGTCCCTCCAAGTCAATGCATTTCTCAGTTATTTTGTGTAATAATTCTGTTCTCAGCAAGACGCTTCTCGGCTGTTTCAGTCAATTTTTTTATTGCGTCATTTTGTTGGTTAAGTGAGATTCTAATATGTTCTAACTTGGTATCCAGCAGCAACTCCATCTCACAAGTTTTACGGTTTACGTCATCCAACTGTTGTTGCAAATCAGTACCCGCTTTATCTTTCCATTTGTCCATCATAGTCTTTACAGTGGCTATAACTTCTTTTTTGAACTCTTCTTTCAAATTTTCATGATACACCAAAATATCAGCTCTTAAAGTCTTTATTTCCACTTTATATTCTTTTTTCATCTCCTTAAGCATTTGTTTTAGCTCACCCATAATAATTTTTTTGAGGTCATCCATCTTTAAAATATATTCCTGGGAGGCACTCAAACTCGAGCCCGCGGCTCCAGTGAGGCCTACTTCCCTTTTCATAGCCTTTTTCCCTTGGTGGGGGGGGGGAGCGATGCATCGACATTTTCTTAGTAAAGTCGCGTGCCTGATGATGTCACGCACCTTTTTAACGCTACCGGAACCGTTCACACCCGTTCTCCTCTGGTGAGTAGTTTCAGTTAACCCCTTTTACCCCCGTTTTTTATGCAATTTTTAGCGGAGCTGAATGGCATGAGTTCCACTCACTCCATAGCACCACCGGAAGTCTAGCATTTTGTATTTTATAATCTTTTCCTTGTTAAGATCTTGGATTTGGTTTGGCATAAAATCATTAAATAATGAAAGTAATGAAAACAATAAAATAGAGTTGCAGATATCTAAGTCTGGAAAACATTTGATGACGTCAGTTAAATGGTTGATGACGCCTTCCATAAAGTGGTTGTGAGAGTTTGGTGTAAGAGTGGTGTTTAGAGTATGACTCGATGTGGTTGATTATTTGAAATGTGTATTTGCAAACACACGATGGAGTGACTTTACTCTCTCATTTGTGCAGACTACAGCAGCATTTGGCTTGACGAGGGTGGCTGTGATTCAGGGTCATCCAAACCTCACAGTAAAGGTCAAATCGAACTTAAACACCGGGTCTCAATCCCGGCACCAGGCACGTTTTCTGAGAAGCAGTTGTCCTTCCTCACCAGGGACAAAGACATGTTACAGTAGGCAGTGCAAGACGCATCTACAAAGCTGCCTCAAAGTAAACTCCTTCAACCCGACGGGAAGGATGGTTGATCCAACACCTCAACAGTCTCAGCCTCGAGGAATGCAGCTGGCTGATGCAAGAGATGCAAAGAAAGCTTTCCACTTTCACCACTCTCATGGCAAATGATTTCCAGGAGGATATTTCAAGGGGACCTTTTGGAAATGACCAATTGTTATGCCCTAACCAAGTACTTTGAAGGTGGCAGATGTGCTTTTGGGAAGAATTCAGGTACATTGGGTCTCACTGACAGGAGTACTTGGAGGCCAAGCACATGCAGTGGGGTGAACACATAAGAACCCAACTCAGTCCAGCCACCCACACCTAGTTTTCTCCTGTCCCGTCTGTGGCAGAGGCTGCTGTTCCTGCTTCAGCAATCCCACAAACCCAGTGGAAAAATGTCACCCTCAACACCAAGGGCTGCCGAAGAGATCTACAACAAATGAAGTCACAATGATTGTGGTTAAGAAAGATGCAGTGTCCTCTAATCAAGTGTAACAATGTTCTAAATATTAGCCAGTCTTCCTCTCATCATTACCACTGAAGTGGACAGAAAGACGTCAAGGAGAGAGAGGGCTGAGTCCGCAAAATCAGTGAAGTTGTTCCGAATCTGACCAGTCCACAAACATTTTAGTGGCATTCCCTGTGTGTGTCCAATTTAGGTTATCAAATTCTTCAGTTTGTGCATTTCTTTAGTATTTAGTTTCTTTAGTATGTACATTTCAGCGCAACTGGAAACCTAGTTATTTATTTGACAGGTGCCAGCTAGGGTTTACAGGTTTTGAGAAAACTGGTGGTAAAGCAGAATTACTGGTGGTACTAATTTCTGAAATAAGACATACGACAAGCATAATATAAACTTGTAATAAAGGGTCATGAACAGCTATCACGACATTTTGGTGCTTAGCACAAAGTACTTGGAATATTTTGTGCTTAATTCCAAATCAGAATCAGAATGCCATTTATTGTCATTTGAACATAAGTTCAAATGAAATTTTGTTTCTGCAGTCATAACAACAAACAACAAAAAACCCAAAACACACAATTACACAATTACACACAAACATCCATCACAGTGAATCCCCAAACACCTCCGCACTGATGGAAGGAAAAAGTCTTATCTCTTCACTGTTAGAAACATAGAAAATAGGTGCAGGAGGAGGCCATTCGGCCCTTCGAGCCAGCACTGCCATTCATTGTGATCATGGCTGTTCTCTGTTCTTATTCTTCTCCCGCAGTCAAGCAGTCAAACTGCTACATCGAGCTGATCGAGGCTCTTGATGTTAAATGTTGGAGCCTCCCCGGAGGGTGATGGTAAGTCCCGCGGCTCGTTAAGCCACGCCGGATGATGTAAGGCCCCCGTTCTGGGTCGATTTAAACCCCTCGATTCGGGCGGGTGAAGTTTGCGTTGCGGGAGCTCCGAAAAGCGGTCTCCCACCAGGGACCCACGAGCTCCAGATGTTACCATCCACAGGGCCTGCAGCCAGAGCCTCCAAAGCTCCGAAGTCGGGTCGAAGCCGTGTGCCGCCACAGCACTCCGCACTCTGAAGTTGGCCAGCCCCGCTATGGTGAGTCCGCAGGCTCTGCGACTGGAGCCCCAGGTCGATTCCGGTTGGAGGCCGCCGATGTTAGACCCAATGACAACGGAGACTCGACAAGGAAAAAGTCGGTTCCCCGTACAGGGAAGAGATAAAAAAGCTTACAACGATTTACAACGATTTACACTGTAAGAAAAGCACCAACCATGATTTATTGCTGGAGGCTCTGGAAGGCTGATTTGACTTACACTCCAAGTTTGCTCAAAAACAAAGTGCTGCAGGAATCCAGCGGGTCGGGTAGCATATATGGAGGGAAATAGAAAGCAATGTTTCAGGTTGGGGCCCTTCTACCTTGCTGTTAGCTGGCAATTCCAAAGCTAGTTCCTCACTATAATGGCCTTTCACATCCTAACTTGGTTCCAAGTGCCTGCAGATTACAACCACACAGCACAAGGGAAATGCTACTGGCGAGAAATTCTTTGCTCTGAGGGTTTCACTTCCACGCTGAAGAGTTTCTGATCCAATTCTTAGTTTACACTCTAACATCAACACTTCAGCAAAGTGGAAATTATATCACAGCAGCAATAATCCTGGAATGTAAATACTTATTTTCATTGAAGTATAAAATTTATGGGAGAAAACGTAAATTAGGATGGCACGGTGGTGCAGTGATGGAGTTGCTTCTTTTCAACGCCAGAGACCCGGATTTGATCCCGACTACGGGTGCTGTCTGTACTGTATGGAGTTTATAGGTTCTCCCCATGACCTGCGTGGGTTATCTCCAGGTGCTCCAATTTCCTACCACACACCAAAGACATACAAGTTTGTAGGTTTGAGATGGACCCCGCAACACTTCCCTCTCTCCCCATTCCCCCACTCGCAACAAGGGCAGAGTCCCCCTGGTCCTCACCTTTCACCCCACCAGCCGGCAAATACAACACATAGTCCTCCGCCAGTGTCGCCACCTCCAACGTGACCCCTCCACCCGCCACATCTTCCCATCTCCCCCCTGACTGCCTTCTGCAAAGACCGCTCCCCCCGCAACTCCCTTGTCAATTCTTCCCTTCCATCCCGCTCTACCCCTTCCCCGGGAACTTTCCCTTGCAACCGCAAGAAATGCTACACTTGTCCCTTCACCTTCCCCCTCCACTCCTTTCAGGGACCCAAGCAGTCCTTCCAGGTCGATAGAGGTTCACCTGCACCTCCTCCAACCTCATCTACTGCATCCGCTGCTCCAGATGCCAGATGATCTATATCGGCGAGACCAAGCGGAGGCTTGGCGATCGTTTCGCCGAACACCTCCGCTCAGTCCGCATTAACCAACCCGACCTCCCGTAAAACAGTTTTGTGCATTTTTCTGAATTTCTTGACAATTGTCTATGATGATAGGATCTTGTGTATAGATGGTTTCCTGTACAAATGAGCAATCCCTAATCATATTTGTTCAGATCGCATTACACAGGATAGAACAGAGATGAGGAAAAACTTTTTTACCCAGAGAGTTGTGAATCTGTGGCATTCTCTGCCTCAGAGGGCAGTGGGGGCCAATTCTCTTGATGCTTTCAAGATAGAGCTCTTAAAGATAGCAGAGTCAGGGGATATGGTGAGAAGACAGGAACGGGGGTACTGAATGTAGATCATCAGCCATGATCACAGTGAATAGTGGTGCTGACTCGAAGGGCCGAAGGGCCTACTATTGCACCTCTTATCTATTGTCTATTGTCTATTGAAAGAATTGTGCATTAATGTCTATGCAGTTACTGTCCAACAACATATGTTTCCCTGCCCAACATGGGAATGTAATTCTGCCTTGTCTAGTTTGCATGTAATTCTGTCAAAATAACAAGTTTCTGCTGGAATTTCTGGAGAAACTCTTACCAAGTAGAACAATAAAAGGTTTATGTTGTAAAAGAATCAGCATATCCGGTATGGGATACAAACGGCTTCAATTGAAATTAAAACTGGTTGAGATTGTCCGATAGGGCATGGAAACAGGCCCTTTGGCCCACTGGGTCCATGCCAACTATCACCTGTTCACACTAGTTCTATGTTATCCCACCATCTACTCCCTACACACTAGAGAGAATTTACAGAGCTCAATTAACCTTCAAACCTGCACATCTTTGGGATGTGAGAGGTGGAGTACCCAGTGGAAAACCCATGCGGTCACAGGAAGAACATGCAAACTCCACACAGGCAGCACCTGAGGTCAGGATCGAACCTGGGTTACAGATCCATTATTTTTGCCTTATTACACAGATATGAAAATAACTATTTCTGCTATTGGTGATAATTAACTTTTTTTTAAAAGACACAATATCCTCAATTGTCAGATCTTCACTTTCTTTTTCACCTTAATTCAATACATGTCATTAAGCTGTGCATGTGCCTGCTCTTGGCATTAACATTTGGAATAATGAAAGGTTTAAACATAATTGTTACCAAAATAGAACTAAGCTTCACCTGCTGTTTATATCTGACTTGGTTCCTCAGTGAGAGGAAGAGAGAATGGTTCAGTAAGTGAACTCTACCACTCCTCAACACCCAGTAGGAGTAACAATCAAAGAGTGCTGAGGCTAACCAGGCAAGGGGAAGGGGAAAGAGGAAACAAAACTAACAAAACAAATAAATAAAATTGACTTCAGCAGGGTATTAACATTGCTGGATATTTTCACTTATTGCAGGCTGTAATAACCAGAAACTAAAAATAACAATATTCATTTTGGGAAAAAAATTCTGAAAATGCCTCTCATCAAGGAGTGCATAACCACTGGGAGTTCTTAACTAAAACTGTCAGAAGTTTCCTGCTGATTTTCAGCCACGAGCAGTAGAAAGGGGAAAAAAAGGTGACTCTTTGCTTTCAGCGAAGGGAAGGAGAGACAGGACATTCCTGTGTGATCTACTGCCCATCAGGCCACCTGCAAGTCGTTTAAAGCCAGCTGTTGGAGACCCCATGCAGAACTTCTGCTTCGAAGGAGCTGGCCAATGGCCAAAGCCACCATGAAGAGTTTGCCTTTACTTCATTCACTGACCTTGTTCCCTTGTGATGTGTTATCCATTAAAAAAAGGATCATAAAGAATGTGTATGGTAGAGACTGAAGAGATCACTGAAGTAGGTATGTAAACATTAGATCACCAAAGAAAAACACTATTACAGAGCTACCATTTAAGTAGAAAAACCATTACAAGTCATTATGCATAATGTTAACACCGCTTTGTTTCTTACTTCTGTTGATGTATTGAATATCAGGGAACCAACTGTCTTGTCGGTGATATTGTTGTCTCGTTCCACTCATTAGCTGGTAAGAGTTAGCATGTTGGATCAACATGTTAGATCAATATGTTGCATCACTCCGCTCGCTGTGCTCACTTGTTCTGGCAATGAGCCGGCCATCATTCCATTCCTAAGGCATAGTGCATAAATATGCTGAACAATCCCAGGGAGTGTGTGTGCTCAGACACAAAGACGGTAGCACCAATGTTCTTTAAAATGGAACAAAGGATATGTTGCCAGAATTTCAAGGACTTTCTGGGATATTGCCAACGTTGATTTGTGAAGTTACGCTCACTTTGATAGTTAAATATGTCAATGACATGCTCTACGGCATTGTGGCACAATAGGACACAAATTATTTAGCTAATTATGGATGGTGCTGTGAGTGTGTAATTAACAAAATAGAACGTCATTGTTTCTAGATTCACTGCTGTGTTATATATTCATCAAAATCTGAACATGACATATGACACTCATCACATTAAAATCAATAACATTTCATGAACAGGAAAGAAAACAATTAAAAAAATGCAAATGGCATATTTAGATTTTAGTTTTAAATATGGGATGGAACTTTGCCTCAGCTAAACAAAGCTCTAGTTACTGTGAGCAGTTCTGGGAACCGCACCTTAGAAACTATCTTGGCCTGGGAACTATAGATTTAGCAGAGTAAAACTCGAAAGTTTAAAACTTAGAACATCACAGCATATGGACAGGGCCTTCAGCCCACTATGTCCATGCCGAACATGATGGTAGCTTAAACTAAGCTCCTTTCCCTGCACATGATCCACATCTCTTCTCAACCTGCATAGCCACATCCTATTTAAAAGACTCTTAAATGCCACTAATGTATCTGCTTCCAACACCACCCCTGGAAATAACATTCCAGGCACCCACCACTCTGTAAAACCCTTGCCCCACTCATCTCCTTTAATGCTTGTCCCTCTCACCCTAAAGTTAATCCCTCTAATCTTTGACATTCAAATCCTTGGGGAAAAGGTTCTGACTGTCTACCCTATCCATACCTATCATAATTTTAAATACTTCTATTCAGGTCTTCCCTCAACCTCAGGCGCTCCAGAAAAACTAAGGTGATATGTCTGGAATTTAGAAAATTAAAGCTGATTTTATCAGTCGACAACATGTATCGGGGAATTGATAAAGGGGAAATAAACTATTTCCAAGGAATTACAGATGCTGGTGTACAAAAACCCTATTTGTAAAGGTTGGAGATGTAAACACATTGACTAATAATGAGAGCTAAATCTTCTCTATGTTTTATAGACCTCTCTTCCAGGAATGGCAGTTGATGTTTGTTATTTTTATTTGTGAAAAAGGTAATGTTTCTTAGTGAAACTGGATGGGAGATTTTGGGCAAAGTGGATAAGTCACAGATTAATGGCAATCTCTACGATCGGCATAACAGGCTGGTTAAACTAACAGCTCTTGTTCTCTAATTTCAATTAACCTACACAGCACATTCTTAACTTAATTTACACTATATGGAATACTATAATAGCTGTTAGATTTTGACATTGTTAACTGTATTCTCATCTTCTTATTTTTAAGAGAATGTTTTTTCAATTGAACTGGAACTTCCAACAAAGTGGAGTCTAACTTTACACACACTAAATATAGTGTTTTGATGCAAGGCATCAAACAAAACCTTCTGTTTGTTGTAACTAGCTCATTCCATTAGCTTGAACCCCCGTAATGTCCTGGATACTGTTTGTCAGGACAATTGAAGTAGAGGGATTAAATTAGCCCAGGGAGAATGTTTACATTCTTGAATATCCTTTGCCCGTCATGGTTGGCATCAATGGGCTGAGTCAAAGGGTTGAGTCAATTTTTACATGATGTGTATATCTCTCAATGCCTTGATTCTACATTCTTCAGTTGCCACATATAGAAAAAAAACCCAAAAAAGGCTTCTTTAACTGTACCTGAAAATTAAGCAGTGGCATAAACAAAGAAGAGCCACAATGCCTGATTCTGGTCACAGCTAACACTTTGGTTTTATTGGGGATGGCTGATAGCAGGAGACGTGAATTTAAACCAACCTGAGACACTGGTTACTTCAATTACCTGATCTTTCAAACTTCCATTTTAAGTACTTCAAATAAGCGAGCCTCCACAATTTCTTGTCCATTCCCTTAACCTGTCTATATGTCTTTGCATCTCCGTGTACCTTGCTAACCCACCAGCGCAATCAATGCCTTCATCAATGTCATTACCATAAATTATAAATAAGTGAGGACCCAGCACTGATCTGTGTAGAATCTCATTAGTTACCATACTGACTGCCAATTCGAAAATGACTAATTTATGCTGTGCTATTCTGGTTGCAGAGTGTGTGTGCAAGCAACATCGGAAAATGGCTGAAAATACTGTATGTTGCATCCATTGACACTAAGGGGAATCTCACATCTTTAAAACATATCATGTTTCCATTTCACCTTTTCTGGTCCAGTGGAACTACTGCAGCAGTCAGAAAGAGCAATGTGATCATATTTCATTTAGTTTAGTTTTGTTTCTTATTATTGCCACGCATATCTAGGTACAGTGAAAAGCTTTTGCTGTGTGCTATCCGGTCAAATAAAATACTTTTCATGATTACAACCAATCTGAACACATTGTGCAGATAAAAGGTACAACATTTAGTTCAAGATATGCACCAAAAATTGGGGTTGTCCATAGAAGCTGATCTGACGGAAAAGATCAACCACGATCTCGTGAATGTACAATGGGCTAATTGGTCTTGTCTTGTTTATATTTATTTTATTCTCATGTAATGAACACTCCTTCCATTCAGGATACTTGTACAAATTGACAAAACACAAGGATTTTAAGATTGATCATAATGTTCTGATTCTGAAAGGAAATCTACCAGTGAGTCACATTTTATGCTCTTAATTATATACAGGAAAATGTCTGCTGTTGGTCTTTGCTCTGACAATACTACCTCCATGATATATTTGTACAGTACGCATGTTATCTTAATTAAATAGCTCAGTATTTGATAAGTTGGAGTAATATTTGTCAAATGATTCAAATGTCAAATGACCTAATGTCTATGGTACCTCTGGGTAAAGCTGCTTTGATATGTTATAAAGAGCATATCAAATGAAAGTGAAACAATTTGACATTAAGTATAAAGTCAGTCCTGTGTGAATACCGCATACTAAAAACATACCTGCCAGCATAGAAAAATATCCTTGATGGATAATGTTTTCATTAGCTCCTTGCACTCTATAAGCCAGAGATTTGATCCATTTCCATGATAAAGTAATCCTAAATGGTTTTAATACAGCAAGAAGGTAATTAGTATCTCAAACCTGTAATTTAATATAGTCTTAACTTGCTGAAAGTTCCTGTCTCTTTATATTCGCAGGTTTAAACATAGTTTTTTTTTAAATCCATTTTTATGAGACAAAAGGTCAGTCTGCTCCATTGTCGCTAGTCGCCTGCCTCCTTCAGAATAAAATCTGCACACACTGGCAATGAGTGAGCTTCTTATAACTGTATTGAATGAACAATGCGTTAACTAATGACATAAAAACATCCTTCAGTGAAATACAAATGGGAAAAAAAACGTTTTTTTTTTCTTTTCAAGCTCTTTTACAAGTAACAATGTTGTCCTGTCATACATTTTCAAATTGTTTAGGAATACTGTATTCCCCTTAGCAGTTATTTTTGATAAAAAACTACTACTGATATTTTTATGACAGTCTAGCTCCACATCAAAAATGTGTGTTTAATAGGAAAAACAGTTTTTGGCTGCTTTATCATTGCTGTGTTGGTTGCATTATCTATAAACCTGAAATGTTGGAAATACTCAAAGGAGTGAAGAATTGAGTTAAAGTTCCCAGCTGATATCTTAACAAGTTATCTATTTCTCTTCCCACAGATGTTGCCTGGTCTATCTCATTCAAACGTTTTCAACTTTTATTTCAGATTTCTGCATCAGTCGCCATTTTCCTTTACATCTCTCCTAACTATTTATCAGAATTATGTAACAAAGGTACTCTCTTTACCTAACTAATTTGCTCTAGATGTCAGCTGATCTACATCGGTGAGACCAAGCGTACACTTGCCGATCGTTTAGCCGAACACATCTGCTCGATCCGAATTAACCAACCTGATCTCCCTATGGCTCAGCACTTCAACTCCCCCTCCCATTCCGAATCCGCCCTTTCTGTCCTGGGCCTCCTCCATGGCCAGAGTGAGCACCACCGGAATTTGGAGGAACAGCACCTCATATCCCGCTTGGGCAGTCTGCACCCCAGCGGCTTGAACATTGACTTCTCCAATTTCCGGTAGCCCTTGCTGTCTCCTCCCCTTCTCAGCTCTCCCTCAGCCCTCTGGCTCCTCCCTTTCTTCTTTCCGCACCCCCCCCCCCCCCACCCCGCATCAGTCTGAATAAGGGTTTTGGCCCGAAACATTGCCTATTTCCTTCGCTCCATAGATGCTGCCACACCTGCTGAGTTTATCCAGCACTTCTGTCTACCTAACTAATTTACCAGCTTACATTGTGTTCACCTAGCTCTAAAAGCACTTCTGTTAAGTTCTAGTCTTCTTTTTGTGAATTTAACAGCTAATTAAATTAAGTAAAGCCTGATTTTGCAGTTTTGATTTGGATGATTTTTCTTTATTTTAGCAACAACGGTTATCATCAGGTAATATAAACTATTGTGAAAATGCCACTATCAATTCATTCTGCTGAGATTGGCAGATGGTTGGACAAAGACCAGAGATGAAAAATAGTATGGAAGAAGGGTAGAAGAGGTGTCAAATGCAAATCAGCGGAACAAGAATAGGTGTTAGGGAACAGGGGGAATAGTGAAATGCAGGTGGGAAATAGGGTCCTGTGCACCACCTGGATGTGCACCCATTTCTCCCTTTCCCCTTCCCCTTCCCTCTTCTATACTCTTTCCTCTGACTTTATATTTCACAATTTTTCTATCCTTCTCTCCTTAACTCATATTTTTTAGATTTTAATCATTGGCCATTGCCCAACTATCTGCTAATCAAACCCCACCATTCATCTGTACCCACCTATCATTTGCCAGACTTTGACTTCCCCCCCACCCCACACACGATTAGTCTGAAGAAGGATCCTGAGCTGAAATATTGCCTGTCCATGTTTTCCAGAGTTGCTGCCTGACCTGCTGAGTTACTCTGGCATTGTGTGTCTTTTTTTTGTAAACCAGCATCTACAGTTGCTTATCCCCACATTTCATAAGAACAGTTCGGGCAGTCTCTGTGAAAAGCGAATCAGAGTAAATCTTTCAGGCCCAAGAACCTCTCATTAGGCCCATGGCTACATTGTGCCGATATGGAAGATGACCTGCTACCCCTTAAGCTTATAGACCTTGTTTATGCACGAAAGGCAGGTGGCTCAGATTGGGAGTGGGATAGAGAATTAATATAGTTTTGAGAGTTGTGGGAGTCTGTAGGCTAGTAGTACTCATTTATGGCTATCCTCTGACGATATAAAGATTAGGGAAGGGAAGAGTCAGAAATGGACTGCATGGAAATGCATGCTGGGTGAAAATGGGCAGCAGCAATCATGCTTTACCTGAGTGCAGGAAACAGCTTCATTCATTGATATAATGGAAAAAAACATTGAGTAAGAGGCCTGAGTAAGACTGAAGCAAAAGGCCGTGTAGTTTGGGCGGATGCAGCTTTTATCTGGAGAAAGTGAATTGGGCTCTTCAATTTGAGAAAGTTTTTATCCAGGGCATTAAGTGTGCTGATGGAGGAAAACATGCTGGGTCTCTGTTCAAGGAAGAAGCAGAGGGCTGTCAGATCCTCCCGATGTGGGATGGTGGTGTAGAGGGTGTGTATATTCAAAGAGAAGATGAGAGGGTGAGTAAAAGGAAATTTGAAATGGGTAAACATGAGTGAGACACAAGCAGTGTCACGAATGTAAGTGGGAGAATGGATAAGAAGAAATATGTTTGGCAGAAGATAGGCACAAAAAGCTGGAGTAACTCAGGGGATCACGCAGCATCTCTGGAGGGAAGGAATGAGTGACGTTTCGGGTCCCGCTGAGTTACTCCAGCTTTTTGTGTCTATCTTCAGTTTAAACCAGCACCTGCAGTTCTTTCCTACACAATATGTTTGGCAGGGCTAGAGCAGACTAAAACAATGGGGGGCTGTCAGAAAGGCTCACGACTGAGAGGTTTTGTTGGAAGCATCAAATGTTATCTCCGCTGGAGACCTCATGTCAGATCTCGTTCCACAATGATAGTGTGTGCAACTCCATATCAGAAGGCTGCATGTTTAAGTTACATTGTGCTCATAAACTCTCCATCAGATTTTATGGGTTACACGGTGAGCCACTGCCACATCATGCCAGTAACCTGGGTTCAATCCTCACCAAATGTGTTGTCGGTGTGGATTTTGCAAATGTCCTACAACGGTGTTGATTTCCTCCAGATTCTCCAGTTTCCCACCACATCCTAAATTTATGCAGGTTGGTAGGTTAATTCCCACTTGTGTACGTGAGTAGTAGAACCTGGGGAGAGTAATAAGAATGTCAGGAGAAATAAAGAAACAAGATTTATTGCAGGGCAAGTGTAAAGGGGCATTTGATAATCAGTGCAGCCTCGGTGGGCAAAAAGTCCCGTTTACATGTAGTGAACTTGTACAATATCTTGGACAATACAGCTCACCCCCTCCCTGATACACTGGTCAACCTGAGGAGCACCTTCAGCAACAGGCTGGTTCCACCAAGATGCAGCACAGAACGCCACAGGAGATCCTTTTTCCCTGTGGCTATCAAACTATACAACTCCTCCCCCTTCTGTCGTGGGATAGACTGACTCTCCCCCCCCTCCAACACTCAATTTTTGCATATCCCAAATTCTGGACTTTCCACTCGTCACTTTAATTTAGTGTTTCATGTATCTCGTGTTTTATAACTGCTGGCAGACCAATTTCCCTCCTGTAATAAATAAAGTTCTAACATGTGGTATTGTATCTCTTGATGACTATGACTCCATGAAGTTGTTTCACAGTATATGGGGATGTAATAAACATTAGAAAATAATTTTGCATTAAATCCACCGATTTGATTCTGAAATGATATTAACTTAATCCATAAAAAGCAAATAACAATGTCACAAACTTACAGAAAAGCCAGGCACAAGGAACTGTTGATACTGGTTTACGGAAAAGGACTGTCCTGGAGCAACTCAGTGGGTCTAGCAACATCTCTGACGTGGAAAGGCAGTGTTTCAGGTCAGGACCTTCTTCAGTCTGTCATGTTCATGAAGACTGTTTTTCCTTAAGTATGACATTATTCTACTCTTTGCACCAAATATAGCACTAGAAACCTTAAATGGCAGTAATTTCTTTTCAAAAATGTCTTCTTTCACTTGTAGCTTATGTTGAAAACAAATCCTATCGAAACATTTAAGAAGGAGCTGACCCCTCTCAGAGTGTTTTCCTGTACTTTGATGGATTGCACTCATATGTTTTGTTAACTAGACAATGGAATGTCAAAACTCCTGCCATGTGGTGTCAGCATCACCAAGTCTTTTATATGCGCCACGTTCACTGTCAGTCATGTCTTTTGTCCAGTGAAAGCTGTATGATTTAAAGACATGAAGTGGCAAAAAGAAAATTGTTCTATGGCAACTTAATGGCAGCAGTTAAAAATTTCTGTTTGTCATTCAGCAGACAATTGAATAAGGTTTGGAATGCTTTTATTAGTCCATAGTATTGACGGAAAGAATGCATTTTGGCTGAGGCAGCTGAAAAAGATCTAACAAATATTTACTGAAGCTTGTTTGTAATTACGAGATCAGTGTGCAATCAAACCTTGTTAATTCCCTAAAAGATATTTGATTCTCGGCTACTTTTACAAAGACCCTGTGGATGTAGTGGTGGCTAAGGGTGGACCTCAAAGACTTGATAGTAACCTCTAAACCTCTCACCAAGGGGCCATAGGTATTCTTTGAAGAACATGTAATTAAATACTTTTTTACTATGTTCTAACACCAGAGAGAGCCCAAATCTATTAAATTGAGATATTTTTCAACAAAGATTATTAATCTTTTTATTAATATTTTTCAACAAAGATTATTAATCTTTGTTGAAAAATATCTCAATTTAAGAGATTTGGGATCTTTCTGGTGTTAGAACATAGTAAAGAAGTATTTAATGACATGTTCTACAAAGGGAGCCATGAATTCATTTTCACTCATATTGCCCTCTCACATGAAATCAATGGTTCGATGGTACTTTACATAGACACATAGACAATAGGTGCAGGAGTAGGCCATTCGGCCCTATGAGCCAGCACCGCCATTCAATGTGATCATGGCTGATCATCCACAATCAGTACCCAGTTCCTGCCTTCTCCCCATGACCCTTGGGCCTGTCCCACTGTACAAGTTAATTCAAGAGTATTCCAGAGTTTCCCCTGATTCGAACTCGGAGAATTATGGTAATGGCCGCTCGTAGGTACTCGGGGCTCGCGTGTACATTTTTCAACATGTTGAAAATTTTTCACAAGTCTTCATGAGCTTACCGCGTTTCCCGAGTACCGTTAGCATTACGAGCCGCTAAGAGACGGCCCGAGCTCCGACGTACCCACTACGTACATTCTACGTGCTTACCACAAGTTTGATTTTTTTTTAAACTCGGGAGAGCTCTTGGGTGAACTCGTACAGTGGAACAGGCCTATCAGACAGAGCCCTAAGAGCTCTGTCTAACTCTCCTTTGAATGCAACCAGTTAATTGGCCTCCACTGCCTTCTGTGGCAGAGAATTCCACAAATACAAAAATGTCTGGGTGAAAAAGTTGTTCTCATCTCAGTTCTAAATGGCCTACCCCTCATTCTTAAACTGTGGCCCCTGGTTCTGGACTCCCCCAACATCGGGAACATGTTGTTAAAGAAGGAACTGCAGATGCTGGAGAATCGAGGGTAAACAAAAGCTGGAGATTCTCCAGAATCTGCAGTTCCTTCACACCCACTGAGTTTCTCCAGCCTTTTGTGTACCCTCGATTCTTCAGCATCTGCAGTTCCTTCAGCACCCACTGAGTTTCTCCAGCCTTTTGTGTACCCTCGATTCTCCAGCATCTGCAGTTCCTTCTGGCACCCACTGAGTTTCTCCAGCCTTTTGTGTACCATCGGGAACATGTTTCCTGCATCTAGCGTGTCCAATCCCTTAATAATTTTATACAGTATGTTTCTATAAGATCCACTCTCATCCTTCTAAATTCCAGTGAATACAAGCCCAGTCGCTCCATTCTTTCATCATATGACAGTCCCGCCATCACGGGAATTAACCTCGTGAACCTACGCTGCACTCCCTCAATAGTCCTTCCTCAAATTAGGAGACCAAAACTGCACACAATATTCCAGGTGTGGTCTCACCAGGGCCCTTTGCTACTATACTCAACTCCTCTCGTTATGAAGTCCAACATGCCATTAGCATTAGTAGGTCCAGGAGATTGTTTGTGACTTCCTTGGTGAAGACAGAACCAAAGTACCTGTTCAACTCGTCTGCCATTTCCTTGTTCCCCATAATAAATGCACCTGTTTTTGTCTTCAAGGGACCCACATTTGTCTAAACGAATGTTTTCTTCACATACTTAAAGAAGCTTTTACTATCCTCCTTTATATTCTTGGCTAGCTTACCTTCATACTTCATCTTTTCTCCCCGTATTGCCTTTTCAGTTACCTTCTGTTGGTCTTTAAAAGTTATTTGTTATGTTATACGTCTTCTCTTTTATTTTTATACTGTCCTTGACTTCCCTTGTCAGCCACAGTCACCTCTTACTCCCCTTAGAATCTTTCTTTCTCTTTGGAATGAAATGATCCTGTTTCTTCTGGATTATTCCCAGAAATACCTGCCAGTGCTGATCCACTGTCATCCCTGCTAGGGTCCCTTTCCAGTCAACTTTAGCTAGCTCCTCCCTCATGCCTCCATAGTCTCCTTTGTTCAACTGCAATAATGACACTTCCGAATTTACCTTCTCCCTCTTCATTTGTCACATGCACTGAGGTACAGTGAAATTAATTTTTGTATACAGTTCAGTACAAGTATCACCATACATATTAGATAAGCATCTCAGCTGTTCGTACGTATAAAGCAGTAGTGCACTTATAGCCCTGTCCCACGGTATGAGTTAATTCCAAGAGCTCTCCCGAGTTTAAAAAAAAATCAAATTCATGGTAAGCACGGAGAATGAACGTAGCGGGTACGTCGGAGCTCGGGGACGACACTTTGCGCTAACGGCAGGTACTCGGGAAGACTTGCTAATGGCAGGTAAGCACGGGAAGATTCGTGAAGATTTTTCAACGTGAAAAGAGAGCCCCGAGTACTGACGAGTGGCCATTACCGTAAATCTCCGAGTTCGAATCAGGGCAACTTGAGAGAAGTCTTGGAAGGAACTCGTACCATCGGACAGGGGTTTAGGTCAGTGTATAGAGTCGCCAGTTGTTGCCGTTATTTTTAATTCACAGTTGTTGTATGTGCATGAAGGCTTGGTGTCCTGGCAGAGTTGCAGGGTCAACCTGGGTAAGTGTGGGTGTTGGTGTCCTCCACTGCTGGTCCACCGCTCGGTACTGCTGTAGACCGTGTCTGGTTCACGTCCTCGGCCTCTTGTAACGGATCCCACTTCAGCTAAGCCCCAGGCCATTGCAGCTTCTCAAGCGGCCCACTACACCATCGCAGCAGTCCACTGCCTCCCACATCCGGTCTGCTAAAAAGCCCTTTGCCTGACCTGCCACTCTGGGCAGGCGAGCCAGACTTATGAGCGGCTCCGCAGCGAGCGAGTCCAGCCGGATCTTCCGGACGAGTCCCTGATCCATGGCAGGTGAACCGGGTTTACTAGTGGGCATGGTCACAGCTAGCCAGGATACTCCCACTACCCGCCTTGCTGCGATACACCCGAGATGCGGCTTGCCGGGAATCAGAATTAGCCACATTGTGCAAGAGCACACAATGATAAAATAAAATTGCAACTGGAGGTTTTCACACTGTACAAAACAGATGTTGATCTGGTGATATGAACATTAAGCCAGTTTCTAAATTGCTAAGTACTTACTCTTCCCATGTGCTATTGATCAATCTGAAAGAAAATGTATCACAGTATTTAATATTTGTCAAAGTACATTGTTTTTCTGTGTAGATAAAAATGCTGGTGATACTCAGCAGGTGAAGCAGCATCAATGGATCGAAGGAATAGGTGACGTTTCAGGTCGAGACCCTTCTTCAGACTGTGTAGCTATTTAGTATTCTCGGTCAACTTGACAAATAATTTTAAATCTTTAGTGTCTGAATTAATACAATTAGCGAACGCTGTGTTTTGCCCATTCTGCACAACATCACGTAAAGCCATGCATGAGATTCCACGAAAAACATATTTGTTGAATGGTCTGCATTATTTTTCCGTTCTTTCTGCACTGTCTAGAACTGGGCCAGCAGAAGAGAAAATACTCTGTGTGTTGGTATGTTCAGGCAAATAACGTGTTTGGAACTGCCAGCTCATGATTTAATCATAAGTATCAGCCTGGCCCAGAAGCCTACTTCCACAACTCTTGTTATGTCTGCGGTTTTAGATGCATTTGTTGGCATTTCAGTTTGTATTGTAGTTCGAGGTGAACCAAAGACCATCAGTAAAGACTGCATCTGGTCCCAATAAATTAGCAACTTGAGCCAAATGAGAAACAATTTGAAGCATTACATTTTCCCATACAGGGAAACCGTTTAATCTCTTCCCTGTACGGGGACCTGACTTTTTTCCCTGTTGGGCTTAACATCGTGGAGCTGGCAGCGGCCTCCAAACGGAACCAACCTGAGGGCTCCAGTCGCGGAGCCTGCGGGCTCGCCATCACTGAGCTGCCAGACTTCGGAGCGGGGAGAGCTGTGGTGGCGTGCGGCTGCAACCCTACTTCAGAGCTTCGGAGGCTCCGCCGGTAGGCCCGGTGGACAGGAACATCGGGAGCTCGCAGGTCCCTGGTGGGAGACCGCTTTTTGGAGCTCCCGCAACGGCAACTTCTCCCGCCAGAATCGCGGGGTTTAAATGATTCGGAGCGGAGCCTAACATCGCCCAGCGCGGCTTTTACGGCCGCGGGACTTACCATCGCCCACCGGGGGCTTTAACATCATGAGCCCCATTTGCCTAGACGCTGCAGTTGGGTCTGCTGGACCGTGGGAGAAGAACAAAGGGAAGAGTTAAGACTTTTGCCTTCCACCACAGTGAGGAGGTGTTGGAGATTCACTGTGATGGATGTTTGTGTAAATTGTGTTAAGTGTGTGTCTTGGTTTTTTTTGTAATGTCATGACTGTAGGAATGACATTTCGTTCAAATCTTGTCTGTTTGAATGACAATAAAAGGCATTCTATTCTAATCTATTCGAACTATCAGCTTTAGGAAGCTGAGGAATGGTTGATGGAATTTAATACAGAGAAATGTGAGGTTAATTTTGGGGACGTCTAACAAGGGCAGGACCTACACAATGAATGGTAGGCCTCTGGGGAGTGTTGTAGAATGGAGGGATCTAGGAGTGCAGGTGTCTGGTTCCTTGAAGGTCGAGTCGCAGGTAGATAAGGTGGTCAAAAAGGCTTTTGGTACATTGGCCTTCATCAATCAGAGCATTAAGTATAGAAAATGGGGAGTCATGTTGCAGTTGTATAAGACGTTGGTGAGACAGCATTTAAAGTATTGTATTCAGTTCTGGGCACCATGTTATAGGAAATATATTGTGAAGCTTGAATGGATTCAGAGAAGATTTACGAGGATGTAGCCAGGACTAGAGGGTCTGAGCTATAGGCAGAGGTTGAGTAGGCTGGGTCTCTATTCCTTGGAACACAGGAGGATGAGGGGTGATCTTATAGAGGTGTATAAATTAATGAGAGGAATAGATAGGGTACATGCTAAGAGTATTTTGCCCAGGTTAGAGGAATCGAAAACCAGAGGCCACAGGTTCAAGGTGAAGGGAAAAAGATTTAATAGGAATCTGAGGGGTAATTCTTTCACACAAAGGGTGGTAGGTGTATGGGAAAAGCTGCCAAAGGAGGTAGTTGAGGCTGGGACTATCCCAATGTTTAAGAAACAGTTAGACAGGTACATGGATAGGCCAAGTTTGGAGGGATATGGACCAAACGCAGGCAGGTGGGACTAGTGTAGCTGGGACATGTTGGCCGGTGTGGGAATGTTGGGCCAAAGGGCCTGTTTCCACACTGTATCACTCTATGACTATCAGAAGGTAATGCTCAAATGAGATAGGAAATCAAGCATTTATGTGCCATTTTAGCTAAGTGTACCAATTGCTATTAATCTAACTGAAGAGTTGTAGTGTAATCACTTTGTCCATTTTTAAGCAAATATTACACGGCATTGTTTTACTGTTGTGATGTTGATATTTGCTATCATTTAGTTTTAGTTTTTTAGTATTAGAGATACAGCACAGAAACAGGACCTTCGACCCACTGAGTCCGCACCAACCAGCGATCCCCGCATATTAACACTCCCCTACAACTAGGGATAATTTACACTTATATCAAGCCAATTAACCTACAAACCTGTACGTCTTTGGAGTGTGGGAGGAAACCGAAGATCTCGGAGAAAACCTATGCTGTCAAAGGGATAACGTACCAACTCCGAACAGACAGCACCTGTAGTCGGGATCGAACCTGGGTGTCCGGCACAGCAAACGCTGTAAGGCAGCAACACCACTGCTATGTCACTGTGCCGCCCCATGGTAAATATATTTCTTGAATACTTTACCTTTTTCCAATTAAATCCTCCTTTTAAATTAAAGAATAAAATAAAGTGAGGATAAATTCCCTCAGAGCCTCTCGTGTTTCATAACTGTTGCTTTGGTAAAAGTTGGAAGGTAAAGGGCATGTCCCACTGACGCGACTTTTCAGCGACTGTCTTCGACCTTCAAGCTCGAGGGCACTCGCCTGCAAAACTTCGAGCTTGATCGACTGTCAGTGATGAAACCGCGAGCTGGATCGACCCACCCCACACATCCACACACACACACACAAACACATCGCAAAGACGGGGGGCAGGGAAAGCCGGAGAACGCCTGAAATTCACACCTGCGATGAACAGGAATGTAAAAGATGGCTGCACAGTGTACGGAGTGGGGGGGGGGGGGGGGGGGGGGGGGGAAGAGAGAAGGGGAGAGAAGGGGCGAGAAGGGGAGAGAGGGGGAAAGAAAGGGGGAGAAGGGGGGGAAGAAGTAGTAGAGACACTTTTAAGAAGCCAGACAAGTTATAATAAAGTTTAGCGGGCATTTAACATTACCGGTCGATTTTCCTTGGTCTTGAAAACTCCAATGAGCCAATTAAAATGCCCGGTCAGCGAAGGAGATTGCCTACGGCTGCCCTCGACAGCCTGCAACTAACTAGCGACCCCACTCCACTGCACTATGAGTTCAAAAGAACCATGCCGACCAATTTTTACTCGCGGAAAATTTTTCAACATGCTGAAAAATCTTCCTCGACCAAACTGAGGCCACGAGTATGCGGGAACGTCCCTCCAGCATGAAGGAGAGTTTCACTGACCTCATAGGACCTCCTAGGACCACATGTCGACCATGCTGAGTCGAGGGCAAACTCTTTTAAACTCGCAGATTAGGTCGCCACAGTGAGACAGCCCCTTAAGTCAGTGCATGTTTAAATATAGTTGCCACCAAATATATATTAAGCTTACAACATTAGAGTGAAAACATTCTATGGAAATACCTTTTGACAGAATCAGTAACATTTTAGCATATTTTAGCTATTGTACATTCCATATTGGAATTACATATTAAAATCACTTCCCTGCTACTGTTTAGTGATACTTAATTTTTCTGGCATTTGCTAGATATTCCAGTTGCTTTACCAGCAAGAGTGGTTTGTGTAGATGCATGGTTACCTTCTGTTTCAAAGATAAGCAGCAATTCTTTACACAACCTAATTGGGTTAAACCTACTCTTAATTTACCAGTGAAGGGACTGTTGTCGCAAGATCTGCCAGCCTTCAGCTTATTCCATCTGAGACATCCTGCCAAGCCCTTTGTGGGTAGACAAAAATGCTGGAGAAACTCAGTGGGTGAGGCAGCATCTATGGAGCAAAGGAATGGGTGACGTTTCGGGTTGAGACCCTTCTTCAGACTGATGGGGGGGGGGGCGGGAGGAAGAAAGGAAGAGGCGGAGACAGTGGGCTGTAGGAGAGCTGGGATGGGGAGGGGAAAGAGGGAGAAAGCAAGGACTACCTGAAATTGGAGGTCAATGGACATACTGCTAGGGTGTAAACTACCCAAGCAAAATATGAGGTATTACTGCTCCAATTTGCGGTGGGACTCACTCTGGCCATGGAGGAGGCCCAGGACAGAATGGTCGGATTCGGAATGGGAGGGGGAGTTTGAAGTGCTGAGCCACCGGAAGATCAGGTTGGTTTGAAATTTTTTTAAAGTATCTGTTCGACTGGCCCGCTGCAGACTGCAGGAGAACGTGCTGAGGGACGCATTGAAGCTCGGTGCAGCCAACGCCAAGGCTCGGTGGGGGAGGGCCACAGTCTAAGGCCCTTCCGCTGCTGGACAGGGGGGGTACGGTATGGTGGAGACGCCCCTCAAAATAAGGGAACGTATCCCACGCCATGAGTGGCACGAGTGGGGGGACTGATTTGTGGAAATTTGGGGGAAAGAAATGTCTAAACTGTATTGATCTATTGTACAGCCTCCGAAAATGTCGGATGGATTTTCCGCAAGGTTAATGTATTGTATATATTTATCATTCGAATAAAGTATATTTTTAAATTAAAAAAAAAAAAAGTTATTGCGAACTGAGCAGAGGTGTTGGGCGAAGTGATCGCCAAGCCTATGCTTGGTCTCACCGACGTAGAGCAGCTGCCACCTAGAGCAGCGGATGCAATAGATGAGGTTGGAGGAGGTGCAGGTGAACCTCTGCTGCACCTGGAAAGATTGCTTAGGTCCTTGGATGGAGTCAAGGGGGAAGGTAAAGCGACAAGTGTAGCATTTCCTGCGATCGCAAGGGAAAGTATCAGGGGAGGGGGTGGTTTGGGTGGGAAGGGAAGAATTGACCAGGTAGTTACGGAGGGAGTGGTCTCTGTGGAAAGCCGACAGGGGAGGAGATGGGAAGATGTGGCCAGTGGTGGGATCCCATTGGAGGTGGCGAAAATGTTGGTGGATTATCTGTTGATAGTGCGGCTAGTAGGGTGGAAGGTGAGGACAAGGGGGACGCTGCCCTTGTTACTAGTGGGGGGATGGGAGTGAGAGCAGAGTTACGGGGTATAGATAGACCCTGGTGAGAGCCTCGTCTATAGTAGAAGAGGCGAACCCCCGTTCCCTGAAGAATGATTTTAATATGTAATTCCAATATGGAATGTACAATAGCTAAAATATGCTAAAATGTTACTGATTCTGTCAAAAGGTATTTCCAAAGGTATGTCTGACTTGTTTGGTTTGTGAACTGATTATATATTTTCCGTCTTCGTACTTCTGGATGTCCTTTTACCTTCCAGTCATCTGAACAAGTTACTGTGATTCTGTGCAGCAATTCTATTTGTTTTAATTTTCAGCTTTTGAGGTGTTGGAAGAAATATTATTTATTCTTCAATAGCAATTTTGCATGAACTGAGAATATATTGTTTGACTTAGATATACCAATCCATACTGAGCAGTAATGTGAATCGTTTTGTTCCGGGATATGATAGTCTAGTTATGAGAGTCAGAAAAATGTTGAGCGTGGTGTGGGTAAAGAAATGAAAACTGTAACAGAAGCATCATTGATATGAAGGACTTTGTTTTAAAACATAAGACACCTCAGATGTTGAATACTTGATCAAAAAAATAGGAGAGCTTCTGAAGGAATACAGAGATTCAGGCAGCAACTGTGGAGGGAAATGGTCAGATGACATTTCAAGTATAGACCCTTTATCTGTGTAGAAAGTGGAAGGAATCAAAAGGGAAACTGTTAAGTGTGAGGGAATGCAGTGTAGGTTTACAAGGTTAATTCCCGGGATGGCGGGACTGTCATATGCTGAGAGAATGGAGCAGCTGGTACACTCTGGAGTTTGGAAGGATGGAGAGAATGGTACACTCTGGAATTTGGAAGGATGAGAGGGAATCTCATTGAGACATATAAGATTGTTAAGGGCTTGGACATGCTAGAGGCAGGAAACATGTTCCCAATGTTGGGGGAGTCCAGAACCAGGGGCCACAGTTTAAGAATAAGGAGTAAGCCAATTAGAACAGATGAGGAAACACTTTTTCTCACAGAGAGTGGTGAGTCTGTGGAATTCTCTGTCTCAGAGGGTGGTGGAGGCAGGTTCTCTGGATGCTTTCAAGAGAGAGCTAAATAGGGCTCTTAAAAATAGAGGAGTCAGGGGATATGGGGAGAAGGCAGGATCGGGGTACTGATTGGGGATGATCAGCCATGATCACATTGAATTGCGGTGCTGGCTCCAAGGGCCGAATGACCTACTCCTGCACCTATTGTCTTTTGTCTATAAGTGTGAGAAAAAGTTCTGCCAAACAGAGGAGAATGTTATGAGTGAGGATCTGGCTAGATCTACATACTTCCCTACAAAAAGAAGTGGAGATCCCTAAGGTGTTCATGATGGGGGAATGGAACAATTTAGGGACACTATAGGAACACTATAGGAACAATATATAGTCAATGGTAAAGATAAGGCAGTGGGAATCTGGAAATTGCACGTTTTTGGAATTGTGGAGAAAATGTAAGATGTCCAGGATATAAGTGAGAAGGAGGAAGAAACAATAAGCCTATTGTTTGTGAACCTTGGGCAGTTAATTGCATTTAGATTGCTTTGGGTCACAATTGGCAGATTTCCTGCCCTGAAGAACGTTAGATTAGGCTTTGATGTTTTCAAAATCATTACTCACAAATAAATATTGTCCTTTCAACTCAAAATTTATTGCATCCTTACAATCTCTAATTTTTGAAATATACATCCATTAGACATTGAAAAAAATAATAATTGGCTTATAGCGGCTATTATTTGAAAAATGCAATGCAGTTACAATATTACTCAAATATAATATTTACTTGGAGGAGATTTTTCTAAGGTCATATTGGGCATTGAATTGAAGCTCACCCATTGCTTAGTTTAAAGTTTGGAGAAACAGCAAAGAAACAGGCCCTTCGGCCCACTGTGCCTGTGCAGACCAAGGATCCGTACACTAGTTCTTTCTTACATACTAGGGACAATTCATAGAAGCCAATTAACCTACACACCTGGACGTGATTGGAATGTGGAAAGAAGCCAGAGAAAACTCATGAGGTCACAGGGAGAAAATATAAATTATGTAAAGATAGCACCCGTAGTCAGGATCGAATCTGGCGTTGTAAGGCAGCAACTCTACCACTGCACCACTGTGCCGCCCCTGTGTAGCATATTCTAAAGCAAGTGACAAACAAATTGCTCTGTGGAGCGCTTCAGCATAATGTATGTTTGTTGCTGCATTATGAGTCCCAGTTATTCTTGTTCAAGCCAGGAACAATAGGCATTAACAGTATATTTCTTAGACTAACAGCAATATTTCACCCAGGGTGAAACAGGACAGGCCAACGGTCAAAGAAGTCAGAACATGGCCACAGGGAGCTACAGGACTGTTTCGAACCCACACAGTGGGCCATCTTCAGAGAGGCAGCAACAGATGACAGTGGCATCAACCTCCAAGAATACACAGAATCCGTCATCGGATACATCAATAAATGCATCGAGGATGTAACGGTGGTAAAAACCGTCAGCAGGCATGCCAATCAGAAACCTTGGCTAACTGGGGAAGTGTGTTCCCTACTGAGAATCCGGAATGCTGCATTTAAATCTGGAGACAACGCAGCATACAAACTGGCAAGGAGTAACCTATCTCGGGGGATCAGGGAAGCGAAGAGGCTGTATGGACAAAAACTTAATAGTCACTTCACAAATGACAAAGACACACGTTGCTTGTGGCAGGGATTTCATACCATCACTGACTACAAGCCCCCCCTACTGCGGATATGCCAAAACGACCCCTCTCTACCAGATGAACTGAACGAGTTCTACGCACGGTTTGAGGTTAAAAACAGCAACCAGACACGTGCACTACTGCCATCTCCCAAAGAGCAGTCGCTCAGGCTGTCCGCAGCCGGAGTTAAAAAGGCCTTTGTCAGCATCAACCCACGCAAAGCCACAGGGCCGGACAACATTCCTGGATGCATTCTAAGAGACTGCGCCGAGCAACTGAAAGATGTCTTCACAGACATTTTTAACACCTCACTCAGCCAGGCAGTAGTGCCCAACTGTCTTAAGAGTGCCACCATCGTTCCTGTCCCGAAGAAACCAAACCCAGCCTGCCATAATGACTTTTGACCAGTGGCTCTAACACCCATAGTAATGAAGTGTTTTGAGCGACTGGTTATGCAGCATATCAAAAATAGCCTACCTGCCGACCTAGACCCACTGCAGTTCGCCTACAGAGCCAACCGATCCACAGAGGACGCAGTCTCAACAACACTGAACCTCGTACTGCCACACCTTGATCGGAAAAATACTTATGCCAGGATCCTCTTCATAGACTTCAGCTCTGCTTTTAACACGATTATTCCACAGCAGCTGGTGGAGAAGTTGGAGTTATTGGGGGTTGATGCTGGCACATGTAACTGGGTCCTGAACTTTCTATCTCAACGGCAGCAAACAGTCAGGGTGGGCAGTAGGACATCAAAACCCATAGCTGTAAGCACTGGCTCGCCCCAAGGCTGTGTCCTAAGCCCCCTGCTGTTTAGTCTGCTTACACACGACTGTACTGCTAGACTCAACAACAACTTCATCATTCCCTGACGACACATCAGTGGTAGGTCTCATCAGTGACAATGATGAGTCGGCGTACAGGATGGAGGTGGAGCTGCGCACAGGATGGTGCAAATCCCACAACCTCATTCTCAACATGGAAAAAACAAAGGAGATGGTGGTTGACTTCAGGAGGGCGGGAAGACAACGCCATACACCTCTGTACATCAATGGAGCTGATGTGGAAAGGGTCAGCAGTGTGAAGTTCCTAGGACTCCACCTATCAGATGACCTGACGTCCACGACCGACACCACAGCACTGGTCAAGAGAGCCCAGCAGCGACTACACCCTCTCCGAAGACTACAGAAAGCAGGTCTCCCCACTGCACACCTACGAACTTTTTATAGGGGGACAATCAAGAGCACATTAACCTACGCATCACTTCCTGGTTCGGGAGCTGCAAGGCGTACGAACGGCACCAACTGGACAGGATTGTGAAGACCGCCAGCAGGATTATTGGTGCTCCACTCCCTTTCCTGCTGGACCTATACAGGAAGAGATGTATCAGCAGAGCCATCTCCATCATCAAAGACCCCTACCACCCATCGCATCACATATTCTCCATCCTGCCATCTGGGAAGAGGTACAGGAGCATCAGCTGCAAAACCAACAGGATGCTCCTCAGCTTCTTCCCGCAGGCTATAAGACTGATAAACGGACTTTGCCCCCTGCCAAAGTATCGCGCACCAACCACCAACCTGGACACACTGAAGCAGAGCCATTGGCGTGCCGCTGCCAATTGGAACTCATGATATATGTATTTTTATTTTTATTTATTATTATTTATTTTTTACCGCACACTGAATGGACACTGGTTGAGCAACGTTTTTTCGGTTCCTCTGGGTATGTAAGTACTCAGGTAAAATGATAATAAAGATATACAATACAATACAATATCATGTAGCCATGTGAAAAGCCCTTTTTATATACCTTTACTTAATATTATTAAGCTGGACAGGAAAATAAAAATGGAATAAGAAAGTTAATAGTTCCTTTTTCCTCGCATTGGATTAAAACGATCAGCTGAAGGTGCCAACATATTTACTAACTCTCTACCTTTTTTCATATTGGCCTTTTTGGGGCTGGTTATGGATACCATTTATACTACCGAATCACTGAAGGGAAATACTCACTTAGCTACATAATCACTAATTAGAAAAAAAGGGCTTACAATTCGGTAAAAGTTTAGAAAATTCAGATAAATAACTACTAGAATGTTTCATCCATTGAACTTAAATACTTTGGATAAAATTTCCAAAATGTGGTTCTGCCCAATTGAACACTGCATAGTGGGGAACTGAGGATTAATATAAACCCCCATTATGATTACAAGCACATTTACGCCCAAGGAAAATTGTTACTGTTCATGGAAAACTATCTTTCTTTGGGTAATGGTTGGATATCAGTTGTTTGAAACTTGTTCGTTTCTACAACCACACATGAGCAATGATTTATTGGGGTTGCCCTAGTCTTGCAAGCAGATTTCTTTGTGCTATACTGTGCTGTTGCTTACTAAAAGACGTGGTAACATTAAAACATAAAGTGTAGAAATAATAAATGACCTGTCAGCCTAAGTGGCTACTATTTTTTTAATATGGATCTGTGTGTCAAAATAGCCATCCTTCATTTCAAACTTTACCTTCAAATTATGTTTCAAATATTTTGTTATGCTTCTTAGTGCACTGACAACTGAGGATTTCCCTTTGTCCTCATAATCTAACTAGAACCAACTTTACACCTTCAAATTTTGAACATCCCAAGTTCATTCTGAGCTTTATTATTGAGAATGCTTTGTGTGATGATAATTTATTCCATAAATTAAAAGTATCAGAAAGATGTACACTTTTGCTTATTGTGAACTGATTCTTAGCCAGAGAAATAAAAATGTGTTGTACATGTGTTTAACTTAAGGAACATTGTGCATTGTTCAGTAACTTCGTCTTAAAATCACAATTAGGTCATTCAGTAGTTCTACCAAGAGACTCGTGAGTGATTTAAAACTGGGAATTACATTGTAAAATTATGAAAGATATCTTAGCGTCTCTTCCTTTGTTTTCTTTAATCGTATACTTAACAATAGCTTTGATTCAATGAAAGTAACACATGACATTGAAAAATACTATGCAAACCAAATCCTGATTATGCCCATGTGCTCCTTACTGTATTTGGTTTCAGTTGCTCAGCCAAGCTAATGTCAGACCTCACAACGAAGATAAATGTTTAATCTGGCAAAATCTAAAGTATCAGTGAGGAAATAGCAAAGGTTACAGAAAACGGAATAAAATAAATTACTACATTGAGGATCTCAACAGAACACTGCAGCAATAATCACAATGCCAACCATAATATCATTTATAGCTCCATCAACATTAAGAAGAGGGATGTGAATGACTTGGACAGACTTCATATTCTATGAGGACCCAGTTGATGAAGTGAGCTCAAACAGTAGAATGACCATTCACAGTTCTACCTGAAACAGAAGTTTCCTCTGGGTCATATCATAGCATACTGCAATTAAATTGTTGCTAAAAAGGTTACAAGTAGTCAATGTGGAACTGTATACAAGGCCCTGAGAATTTATTCTACAAAAGAACCATTCTGCACATCCTTACTGCTTCACATGTTCTCCAGAGGTGGGAGAACATGGATGGATGGTGTTTCGTGTTAGTCACAATGCCAACCATAATATCGTGAAGAAGGGGCCCGACCCAACATGTTGCTTATCCATCTTCTCCAAAGATGCTGACTGACCCGCTGAGTAACTCCATCATTTTATGTTTTTCATTGACACAATGTGCTTTGAAGTGGGATAATTATGACGAGTGCAGAGGAGGGTGGTTATGTTCGATGTTTGCCAAGCTTGATTTCACTTTAAGAGTCAACAGGTCACATAATGCCAAGCAATACAATTGCCCAGACATTGGTCCTATTTGTACATGTAGTTCACACATAAAATTTTTATACCACTGAGAAGTTGAACTCGGGCACTTCATGCAATTCTACTTGAATGTGAAGACAACATTATGGTGCATGCTCATTTTAATTACTTAATAATAGTAATAAGATCAAGAAACAGTAGCTGGAGGCCATTCAATCCTTTACACATGCTTCGCCATTCGATCCTATCACAGTTGATTATCTATCACAATGCTATATTCTTCCGTTTTTCGTGCTCGCCACGATATGGAGCTCTTATTCCGTTTCCGCGCCCGCCACAATGTGGAGCTCTTCTTCCGTCGCCTCCGCCTCAAAACTTTCTTCCATGAGAAGGAGTCCTCGCCCCCATTGATAATCCCTTCTCCCGTCTCCAACGGACCCCCTCCACTTGGACTCCCCCCTCATGGCCATCTTCCGGCTTCAGACCATTTTATTTTAAACTGCCGGCGGGACATCAACCGCCTCAACTTCTCCACTCCCCCGTCTCACTCTAACCTCTCCCCCCCTGAATGTACAGCCCTCCACTCACTCTGCAACAACCCAGACAGGGTGATCAAACTCAGCCGACAAGGGAGGTGCCGTGGTAGTCTGGCGCGCTGATCTCTACAAGGCTGAGGCCACGCGCCACCTCTCAGACTCCTCCTCCTACTTATCCCTGGACCATGACCCCACAGACGAGCACCAGGCCACTATCTCTAACACCATCACTGACTTCATCAACTCCGGCTCCCTGCCCTACCAAGCCTCCAAACTCATTGTTCCCCAGCCCCACATGGCCTTCTCCCCAAAATGCACAAACCTGACTGTCCTTGCAGACCCATTGTTTCTGACTGTTCGTGTCCTAGCGAACTTATTTCCACATAGCCTCGACTCCATCCTATCCCCCCTGGTTAAATCCCTCCCTACCTATGTTCAAGACACCTCACACACTCTTCATCGACTCCAGGACTTGCGTTTTCTAGGCGCCCATTCCCCCATCTTCACCATGGATGTCCAATCACTCTACACCTCCATCCCACACCCTCCGTTTCTTCCTCGACTGGAGAACCAACCGATCCCCATCTACTGATACTCTCCTCTGGTCCTTACCCTTAATAACTTTTCATTTGACTCCTCCCATTTCCTCCAAATACAAGGCGTAGCTATGGGCACGTGCATGGGCCCTAGCTATGCCTGCCCCTTTGTAGGGTACATCGAACAATCTTTGTTCGAGATGTACCGTGGCCCTATCCCCGAAGTCTACCTCTGCTACATCGACAATTGCATTGGTGCTACGTCCTGCACCCACACAACTCATTGACTTCATCCATTTCACCACTAACTTCCATCCAGCACTCAAATACACCTGGACCATTTCCGACATTTCCCTATCATTTCTTGACCTCACTATCGCCATTGCAGGTGATAGACTACTGACCAAATTCCACTATATACCCACTGACTCCCATGGCTATCTGGACTACACTTCTTCCCACCCTGTTTCCTGTAAGGACTCCATCCTCTACTCCCAATTCCTCCATCTATGCCGCATCTGCACCCAGGATGAGGTGTTCCACACTAGGGCATTGGAGATGTCCTCATTCTTCAGGGAACGGGGGATCCCCTTTTCTAACTTAGATGAGGCTCTCACCAGGGTCTCTTCTATACCCCCATGACAGCTCTCACTCCCCATCACCCCACTAGTAACAAGGGCAGAGTCCCCCTTGTCCTCACCTTCCACCCTACCAGCCGTCACTTACAACAAATAATCCTCCGACATTTTTGCCACCTCCAACGTGATCCCACCACTTGCCACATCTTCCCATCTCCTCCTCTTTCTGCTTTCCGCAGAGACCGCTCCCTCTGTAACCCCCTGGTCAATTCGTCCCGAACCACCCCGTCTCCGGGCACTTTCCCTTGCAACCGCAAGAAATGCTACACTTTACCTCCCCCCTTGACTCCATTCAAGGACCCAAGCAGTCTTTCCAGGTGCGGCAGAGGTTCACCTGCACCTCCTCCAACCTCATCTATTGCATCCGCTGCTCTAGATGTCAGCTGCTCAATATCAGTGAGACCAAGCGTAGGCTTGGTGATCGCTTCGCCGATCACCTCAGCTCGGTTCACAATAACCAACCTGATCTCCCGGTGGCTCAGTACTTCAACTCCCCCTCCCATTCCGAATCCAACCTCCATGGTCAGAGTGAGGACCACCGTAAATTGGAGGAGCAGCACCTCATATTTCACTTGGGCAGTTTACACTCCAGCCGTATGAACATTAACTTCTCTAATTTCAGGTAGTCCTTACTTTCTCCTCCCCTTCTCAGCTCTCTGCCCTCTGGCTCCACCTCTTCCTTTCTTCCTCCCCCCCCCCCCCCTACCCTCACATCAGTCTGAAGAAGTGTTTCGGCCTGAAACATTGCCTATTTCCTTTGCTCCATAGATACTGCCTCACCCGCTGAGTTTCTCCAGCATTTTTGTCTACCTTCGATTTTCCAGCATCTGCAGTTCCTTCTTAAATGCTATATTCTTGCCATACTTATTTATGCTTTCTGCCTCTAAAAACATATCTCTGTCTCAACTATATTTAGTGACTTTGGGTGGCACAGTGCCCATCCAGTAGACCAACTGCCTCACAGGTCCACAGGTTCACCACCCTTCTATTTTCAGTTCTCAATGTATCACCTTGTGTCCTGAGATTGAGACTCCTTACTTCAGACATTTCAGCCAAGAAAAAAAAATCTTGAATCTAACATGTGGATTTTCAGAATTTTGAAAGTTTCAATGAAATGCCCTTCTTTCAAACTGAAGTGAAATGTTTCTGACGTGGCTTTAATTATTAACCCACAGTAAGTACATGGTTCTGGAAGCTGCAAACAGTGCACAAGTTAAAGTGGCACCCTCAAAATTAATCTTTACTCACTGTGAGGCTTCCCCTGATATGTCATGTTGTTTAAAACGGGTGCCAGCACACTTCTGTCAAAATTAAAGAACCATGAGCTTGAAGATATGGTTCCAAGATTGTTAATCTGATTGGGTGGTGAAGGAGATGGGGGGCATTGTCACCACTTTCTCAGGAATCCCTTGTTCTCAAATTAGATTACCAACTACTGTGATAATTATTGTGGCTGCCAAATCTTTAATTATTCTGCTGAATGGGAACTTGGAGGACAGGTTCCCCAAGAATAACATTCATTGCTGTGTATGAGTAAATCAGCTCCCATGACATGTCAGGCCTGGGTGGTATCACAGTGATCATCTACTACAATTTCTGCAATTTATGTACTTCTGATGTACAAAACATATTCACAAGTTCATAAGTCATTGGAGCAGAATTATTCCATTTGGTCCATCGAGTCTCCACCAATCATTGCTGATTGATCCTTCTCAAAGACATTTTCCAGCCTTTTCCCCATTACCTTTGACACCCATACCAATCAAGAATCTGTCAATCTCCACTGTAATAATACCCAATGACTTGGACTCCACAGCCATCTATGGCAATAAATTCCACAGAATCATCATCGTCTGAGGAAAGAAATGCCGCCTCTTCTCCTCAAAGTCAAGTCAAAGTCAAAAAAGTTTATTGTCATGTGTCTCTGACAGGACAATGAAATTCTTCAGCACAACAGAACATAGTACAATTCTTCCATGCACCTCTAGAGGCCATATAATTGTACGGGTGTGAGGCATGGACTCTCACTCGAGCACTGTCTAAGTTAATGGTATGTACACCCGAATGGTGCATTATTTTATTCTGAAGCTGTGCCCTGTGGTCCTAGACTCTCCCACTTGTGGAAACATCCTGTCCACACCCACTCTATCTAGACCTTTCACAATTTGGTAAGTTTCAATGAGGTCCCCTTCATCCTGCTAAATTACAGGCCCAGGCCCAAACACTAATTGTATGTCAAACGCTCATTGTATGTTAACCCAGTTGTCCCTGGGATCATTCTTGTAAACCTCCTCTGGAACCTCTCCAACACCAGCACATCCCTCCTCAGATATGGGCCCCAAAACTACTCACAATACTCCAAATGTGGTCCGGTCAGTGCCTTATAAATCCTCAGCATTACACAGCATTATAATTCTTCCATGCAACTCTAAAGACCATATAATTGTATGGGTGTGACGCATAGACTCTCATTCGAGCACTGTCCAAGTTAATGGTACCTACACCCGAATGCTCAGAAAAGTTCAAAATGTCAGTTGGAGGGACCACATCAGCAACGCCCAGCTCTATGGGGAGATTCCACCTCTGACCGAGAAGATCAGGTCGAGAAGGATGAGGCTCCTTCATATGTCTTCATTTACCTTTCAGATGGATAGTGCTTCTTCACACATTTATTTTCCAGACTGAGAGTGAAATCATAATTCTGGAGTCTTAACAATAACCTTTTTTCTTGTGAATTTTTTTCTTGTAGGTTTTCTCTAGGGATCAGAGATCACTCAACCACAGAGATCCTTGTGTGGAGATAGGTTTTGAATTTCCTGCATCCATTTACAACTGCTCCTTGGTCATTCTTTATTGCTCAAATTTCCTGTTTCTGCCAACATGAGTGCTTTAGATACAAATACAATCGGCCTACTATATTGTTCTAGGACTTCTCAAACTGGATGTATTTGATCATTGATCATTTTTAATTGATCATTTTTAATCTGTTATCATATAACAGACGTGCCTTGAGCCACACCTGCTCTTAAATTGATGTACTCCCTCAATCACAGGTATATCTTTGGGTCGGGCGACCAGACTTGTACATATAAACCAGATGCAGTTTCACTAATGCCCCCTCCATTATTGGAGAAAGCCTGCTCTTGTACTTAAATCCTTAAATTAATCATTGAATTCAGGGACTCTTTCTTTTCTGACTGCGAAATTTCAGACACATTTTGTGGGAAACAATTACCTTTTGGAAGGTTTGCTGGTTCTTTGGTAGATGATGTAGACAGTCCTCTCACTCTCATTTTCCCCAACCCACATCTCTCTCACATACACACACTCACATTATTTCTCCCTCTCCATCTTATTCCTCATTACACACTCACATTATTTCTCCCTCTCCTATCTTTACCTCAGTACACATGACAAAAAACTAAACTGAATTTAACTGAACTGACTACCATTTACTTTCTGGCACAGTCTATGGCCAAAAGGCAGGCAAATATGTATTAAATGTGCATTAACAAGAGGTATTCCTGACGAATGAAGTGACACAAAGAGCTTATCTGGTTCCTCCCCATCTCCATGCTCATGGTCACAGGTCAATCAGGACCCTCTATGCAATTGCATATTGTTGGCAATAAATAAATAAAATTACAAGACTGAGTGAGATGTGGCGGAGTCTTCCAGTGGAGAAGTGAAAGAGGAATGGTTTGAAGGGCTGTGTCTGCAGGCAGCCACTGCCTTCTGCAAAGCGCACTTATAGCAGAAAGTTACCAGAGAGATTTTGTAAGGGCATGAGTGTTTTCAATGAATGCCTTCACTTTTGGGAGTCCAGCACAGCAACTAAACACTCCTTCCAGATGTGAAAATGAGAGTTATGTTTATCAAAACTCCCGGTACCCCATTTTACGGTAGAGCTTCTGAAAATGCGATAGTAAGTGACCCAATGTCATCTGCGGCCTCCCCCCAACAAAATTAGACCCCTGGGATCAAGATTTCAAGGTCAGTTTATTGTCACATGTAGCAATTAATGTACAGTGAAATTCGAATTACCATACCAGGATCATGACCCTGACATTGACTTTGACAGCAGTGGAGGCACTTGTATTTATCTTATACTTGAGGTTTGGCAGTAACCTCTAACACCCACAAGCATAAGCCTGTAGTGATGACATTTCAGCTCCTGGGTCAAGTTGCATTATTCAGGAGCAGATATTTGGCTGGTCAGTGGGAGAAAGTGGGAATTTCTGCAAAGATTCCAGCAGTTAGTAATATTTGGGAGGAGGTAACCTGACTGGAGGAGGAAGGAAATGCCCAGTGGTATTTTGTGCAGCCTACATGTTTCACCTAATACACAAAGTAATGGAAAGAAACAGAATAATACCTCTTGCGGGACCATGGGGAAATGGTCACCCTGGATCGCAGCAAACACGTCTAGGTGGAGAGTTGTCATTGCTTCTCCACCACACATCTGTTATTTAAAGAAAATCTGGTGAAAATGACAGTTCAAGCCAATCTGTCTCCATATTACCATTTTCAGAACATACAAATGAATTGGGAGCAGGTGTAAGCCATCTAATCCTGCTCCACCATTCATTAAAACCATGTCTGATCTACCACCCCAGCTCCACATTTTGTACAATCCACAGATCCTTTGATTCCTTAATACAGCATCCAGAGAAATAAGGACCTCATTTTTGAATGGTCCCAATGCAGTAGCCTTTCAAACCGTCTGGGTATCAAATTTACCCACCCTCTGAGTGAAAATCATTGTCCTTGTGGCAGTCCTAAGTGTAAGGTGTTTTTGAAGACAGGACATTTCTGGCTTGGAGATAGTGACTTTGTTCCTTGCAATTTCAATTCCAGTTGTCAGATCGAGGCAGGAGAAGGGTGCATTCACCAGGATTTTACTTCAGAGTCACGTGAGTGACTACGTGAAGAACCCCGTACAGCCGTTGGTGCATCATTACATCAGACACTTTGGTGCAGTCGGCCGGTTGGAGCAGCAGAGCTCCTCCAAGCAGTAAGTTTAAAACGGAAGGTAAGTTTTAAACTTTTTCAGTGATTCATTTTCTGTAACAGGGGTTGGTGTTACTCCGTTTCGTGATGTTGCAGAAGGTGAAAAAGGTGGCGGCGAGACACTCCGGAGCTAAAAAGGTTGATGACCAACAGAGTATTGTGAGTGGAGGCCCGTCTAGCACACCTAGTCCGACGCCAGCTATGGAGCTAACGACACCAGACCCGCTGCCTGTGAGCAGTGTAGCCATGCCGGTAGGGCATAAGGCCACTGGGAAGTCAGTTATGCCCGTGGACCCAGAGTCGGGCCTAGAGGCTGTAACCTCTACAGGAGAGACCGTTTGCTCACTGCTCTCCCAAGTCGAGATTCTATTGCAGAGAATACTCGACAGGGACCAACTCCGTGAGGAGGAGTGGTGCCCACGCCAGGCTAGTGGAGAGCCTGTGCTCGCAGCAAATTTTACAGGGCTGCAAGAATATCCTGCCTATGAGGAGGAAATTCAACCAGTGCAGTTTGCTGACACCAAATCAGTGGTGGGAGAGAGCAATAAGGGAGTACAGACGGAAATTATCCCTAACATTGCAGAAAAGTTTGCAGTGCCTAGAGAGGCAGGAGAGCCGATAGGGGAAGAATTGGCTTTAGCAATACAGTATATGCTCTCTCACCAATTACAGGAATTGGCCATGGATGAGGCGGCTAAAAAATATGAAGCCCCTATAAATTGTGGCTTACTTAAGGTGCCGATGGTCAACCATCAGATTTGGACACAGTTGGGAGTGTCAGCCAGGGCTCAGGAATTGAAATTTCAGGTGCTCAAATTACTTTCAGCAGGGCTGACGGCATTTGCCAAGATAGTGGATAAAGGGCATATGTCTGAAGCCCATCAGGATGCACTAGGACTCCTTTGTAGTGCCTTTTTTGAGATAAATTACATCAGAAGAAGTGCTATAAGGCCAGTTATAAATCCCAATCTGGCGGCTTTGTGCAAGCCGCCCAACGTACAACCACCAAACCTACAACAAAATTGGGGGAAGATTGCATTTGTTTCTTAAACAATGGCAGGAGTTAACATCGGATTCAATTATACTTAACAGAATAGAAGGGGTAAAAATTGAATTTTACTCTAATGAGAGTCCACCTAATCAACATGTTCCAAGTAGGAAACTTATATTTTCAGAAGAAAAAAATGTGCTCATACATGCAGAAATTAATACATCACACAAGAAACGGGTGATAGAGAAGTCAGTTTATCAAAGTCGTCGGTTTGTGTCAAGTATTTTTCCGAGGTCTAAAAAGACTGAGGGATGTAGAATTTTCCTGGATTTTGACGAATTTGAACACATTTGTTTGCTACAGGCATTTCAAAATGGAAACTTTTTCCACGGCCAAACATCTTGTTTCCAAAGGGTGTTATATGGCAAGCATTGATTTAAAGGATGCATATTATTCAGTGTCTATTCATGGTGATGATAGGAGGTATCTGAAATTTATCTGGATGACTCAGTTGTGGCAATTCAAAGCACTGCCTAATGGATTAACTTCAGCTCTTAGATTATTTACTAAATTGTTAAAAACCTGTGTTAGCATTACTCAGAGCTCAGGGGCATGTGGTAATGGCCTATTTAGACGATATTTTAATTGTTGGAAAGACTCATGCAGAAGCTGAGTCATCTGGTTCAATTGTTAAATTCACTTTTGAATCAATTAGGGTTCGTCATTCATCACCAGTTCAAATCATTGATTATTTGGGATTTACCATCAATTCAAATCACATGTTGGTAACTTTGCCTAGGGACAAATTGTAACAGTTAATTGAGGACTGTGTTAATCTCCTTAGAGAACAACGGCCTTCAAATAGACAAGTAGCCAGTTTAATTGGTAAATTGGTGGCTGCTTTTCCAGCTGTGCAGTATGGTCCTCTGCATTATCAACAATTACAACGATCAAAAGAACAGGCACTGAGAACACAAGTGGGCCATTTTGACAGGTCTATGCAATTGTCAGTTGGGGCAATTTCCGACATTCAATGGTGGATTATAAATGTTTCAAAAAGTTCTAGGAAGGTTTTGGTGGAACCACCTTCCATTATATTACAGACTGATGTAAGTGCGCTGGGTTGGGGTGCAACAGATATGTCTTCCAGTTGTGGAGGAAGATGGAATACTGATGAGACATCCCTTCTTAAATTAAGAGGGATCAATTATTTAGAGTTGTTAGGAACCTGGTATGGGCTTAAAGCTTATTGCTCTACCAGGAGGGACTTGCATGTGCAGGTTCAGATTGACAACACCACAGCAGTGGCATATGTAAACCACATGGGTGGAGTCAAGTCACAGTTTTGTGATAGACTGGCTAATCAGATCTGGAGCTGGTGCATTGACAAAAATATCTGGCTTTCAGCAATATATTTGCCATGTAGATTCAACACTGTAGCTGACACCATGTCACACCAGTTCAATGATAACATAGAATGGATATTAAATCAGGACATATTTAATCAAGTGATTGCTCAGTATGGAATGCCAGATATTGACTTTTTGCATCTAGATTAAAACATCAGTTGCCCAGATATGTTTCATGGGAACCAGATCCTGGTGCAGCAGCGGTGGATGCTTTCTCGCTGCATTGGGGTAGAATGTTTGTTTATGCATTTCCTCCATTCTGTCTCATCAGTAGATGCTTGCAAAAGATCAAGCAGGACTCCGCTTCAGGAGTATTGGTAGTGCCGGATTGGCCTACACAACCATGGTTTCCTCTCATATTGCAAATGACTAGTCAGCTTCACATGATTATTCCCAAGCATAAAAAGCTACTGATAAATCCAGTAACTGGGGATCAACATCCTTACATGATCGTATTGATCTGTTAATTTGCAGATTTTAAGGAGGCCATACTGGGGGAGAGGACTGTCTGATCGTACTGTGGATGTTCTCACGTCGGCCTGCAGGGATAGTACCCAGAAGCAATACATCACCTTGATAAGGAAGTGGGAGGAATTCTGTCTACAACAGAATATCTCATATCAAACTGCAGGGATCACAGACATATTGGAGTTTTTGTCCACTCTTCTAATCCTCCTAAACCCAGGTACGCTGATATTTGGAATGTAAGTGAAGTTCTTATGCTTCTTCGCCAATGGGCTCTTGTTGCAAGCCTATCTCTAGCCAAATTAACCATGAAGGTGGTCAGGCTTATGGCGTTGGTTTCAGCCCAATGTGTGCAAACATTGCAAAAGCTACGGCTAGACAGAATGCATGTATCGGCAGATGCCATTATATTTTATGTCTATAATGTGCTTAAACATAGTAGAATAGGCATGACAGGATGTAAGATTGTGTTTTCAGCATACCCCACAGATGATCGTCTGTGTGCAGTTTCACATTTATCTTGTTACATTGAGGCCACCAGAGTCCTACAAGGAACAGAGTCTACATTATTTATTAGCCACAAAAAAACACACAGTAAGGTGTCGGTGCAAACAATCTCAAGGTGGCTAAAGCAGGTTCTGGGAAGTGCTGAGATTGATACTGATAAATTCAAATCTCATTCCACCAGGGCGGCATCAACTTCCGCGGCAAGGGCGATGGAAGTGCCTATAGACCATATCCTCGAGGCCGCAGGATGGTCCAGTGTGCTGACCTTTCAAAGGTTTTATCACAAGCCGATTTCAAGGCTGGGGGTGTTTGCTGATTCTGTTTTGAGCTCTGTTATAGTTTTCCCCTGAGTTAGAGGGGTTTGTTATGGTTTTGTTTGTAAATAAACTGTTATTCATTTAACAAATGTTATTATTGATGCATTATTGATTGTTAATGACTTTTGAGTCAATCGATGCAGTGTGCCGGATTTGGGTCTGCGGCATGAAATCACAGTGCTTTGAAGTCTTCACGTAGTCACTCATGTGACTCCGAAGTAAAATAGTAAGATTAAATGAGAACTTACCAGTTTGAAGTTTGATCTTTATTTTATGAGGAGTTGCGATGAGGGATTACGTGCCCTCCGCTCCCAACCCTCATAGATTTCATCTGGTAGTTCTAGTCTTTGTTATCTTACCATTATACTTCAGTCATTGTTACCTGTGATTTCACTCCGCTGCTTTGAAGATTGACGCACCAACGGCTGTACGGGGTTCTTCACGTAATCCCTCATCGTAACTCCTCATAAAATAAAGATCAAACTTCAAACAGGTAAGTTCTTGTCTTACTATTTTTTTTAAATTTCAAAATAGACTTTATTCAAGTAATAAATATATACAATGAAACTGAAATTGAGGCCATGAAGATTGAATGTACTGTTCAGCCACACACAAAAAGTAAATTGCACTGATTCTGACACACACACTTGATGACAATTGCTGCCCAGGCACAGTGATGCTGGCTTCCCTACCGACCTACCAACTAGCCATCACTGCATTCTAGCACAATGCAGGTTCTCACTGAGACTTAGTTTAGACAGATGTTTTCACATCAAACTCAACTCATTCATACTAACACAAGATTTAATTATCATATGCAGCTGGGATTATTTATGACTTTTATTATTTTATTTGTATTACTGTTGCCCAGTTAAATAACTGAATGGGGAATGTTTAAGGCACACTGGAACCACTTTGCTCCCTGACAGCAAGAAATCATTTATGTCCCTCAGATAACGGAAAGCATATTTTAAATGACAAATGAAGTGTTAGGTACAGTCATATGTTCACATTTAATAGTATCACCTTTCAATCACTAAGGCACATTTTGTTGCCTTCTCTTCCGATCCTACTTCCTTTTCATTTTAGGCAAGGATTGTAATAGCTTCACTGTCGCCTTTTGCTTTATATTTTCACACCCTCTTTTTGACCCTGCTTACTTTCTGTTTTGAACTCAAATTATGCACTTGTTTCTTTGGGACAATGGAAGAGATTTAGTAATGGCCATTCAGAGTAGTTTCTCCCTGGAGGTCAGACTCCAGTTTTCACATTCCAGTGCTGATAGCGAGGATGGTTATACAAACACCTGCTACAACACTCAAAGTTCTAAAGGGCCAAAACTTAAGCTGCTTGTGAAATCCTAACTGCCATCAGCTACTGTGTTAACAGCAGGCTTCCTTGAATAATGGTCAAAAAAGGTATAGAATGTCCATTTTAAGAGGAGTATTTTTTTGCAGTTATAAACAGTTAGATAATAAATCACAAAAACTTGTCTAGGGTCCGAAAAGGTTGTCAAAGGCTGTACAGAATCAAGTGTCTCTGAAATGAACTTCTGAAACCCTATATCCCTCATTGTGTGCATATTGCATTGAAGTATTGGACCCTGTGGAATTCGTGCCCTTTAAGAACACCACTTCTTTTCTGCCCCACAAAAGCCAAAATATTAGATAATAAAATGTTCAAACATATGATTTAGATAATCTGTATATGGAATGTGTTACATTTAAGTTGATGACCTACACGGAAGTATACGAAAAGAGTCGTATTGTCCATCTTTTCTATTATTTTGGAAATAAAATTAGATAAAATAATAACTTCAGAAATATTCATATATTCATTGAAATATGAATACAAAATTGTTACAGCTATCAATCTGGAAGGGGTGACAATTGAGTAAAGAGGGAGGGTGTTTGGATAAGGGAAGTAGAGAAAAAATGCAATCCGATTGTGAAATATCAAAGCCAGAATAGTTGGATGGAGAGTTGCCAGGATGGCAATGGTGGCTAGGGTAGTTATGATTGGGGAGAGTTAGCAAGCAGCATCAAGCAGCAATTATGGATGGTGAGGCAAGGGCTGGGGGACAGTGGCAATGGCAGGAATGATACAGAGGATAAGTCAACAGTCAGTAGACATGTGGTCATCCAATTTATTTGGTTCTGGATTTGGGAGGAACAATCCTGCTCTTTTATATATTTTAGGCCTGGTTTCTCTCAGAAGAACCACAAGGCATTTTGACTGATTAAATCCAGCAGTAAAATGAATAGTAGATACTCTAGTTGGGAAAGAAGTGGAAGAAAAGAGGGAAAAATCGACACTAAGTGCAGGAGCAGCACAACGGATCAGGCAGTATTACTGGAAGAACATGGATATATGACATTTTAGGTCAGGAGCCTTCTTCGGACTGATATTAGGTTAAGAAAGGAAGGAAGGCAAAGGAAAGAGAAGTAAAAGTTGAGGGAAGGAAAGAGGGGAAAGATGGGAAAGGAAGATGGACAAAAGAGAAAGAAAGAATGGAAAGACTGTCTTTCCAAACCTCAAACTGCCACAGCATGGTTCGCTATTAATGGAGCACTCTGATGTTTAGTCATTGTTGTAAATTGAGAAACAATTACACCAATCTGTGCATAAGCTCCAGCAACAGCAATATGATGATAACCAGATATTCTGTTTTCCAAATGGTGATCAAGGTATAAATGTTGGATATCATGCTATGGATAACTCTTCTAAGTTTGGAATAATTAAGGACGTTGTTACATTTACTGAAAGGGCAGATGAAGCATTAGTTTAATATCTAATGTGAACAATATCACCTTGTAAATGAGGTATTCATTCAGCATTGCACTGGAAAGTTCCAATAAATATATAATTATAAAATGTCAAGAACCAAACATTCAAATTTAAGGACTATTCTCATTAAGGTTTCTATCAAGGGAGCTCCTAATATATTTCCAGGTATGGCACAGTAGTGATGCATGTGATCAAGATATACAGCACAGAAACAGACACTTTCATCCACTGAGGTACCCTGCAGCCGTGGTCCACCAAATGTGTGCTGACTACCTACTATGTAGCACACAGACTGAAGTGATTCTGGTTTGATTCTACTTCCAGTGCTATCTGTGAGATTTGAGCATTTTCCTTGTGACCACTGTTGTTACCCCTTGTGCTCTGCTCTCCTAGATATCCCAAATATGAGCTGACTGGTAGGTTGGTTGGTTACTATAAATTAGTGTACTTTGTTGGCCAGGAGGTAAATCAGTGAGGTGTGAATGGGGATGAGTAAGAGAATAGCTTGCAAGGAAATGAATGGGAGAATGGAATTAATGGGATTGCTCAAAGAGCTGGCATAGGATGAATGGCCTGCTTCAATGCCATTAGAAAATATGTTCTATGAATCTGAACTTAACTCAAGCTTTCTCGATGGGTGCAATGCTTCAAAGCTACTTTTGAAATCCAAACACTTCCCAATAAGCACCATATATTGATGGTGTCAGGTAGCCTTGACCCAGCCTCTGCCACTATGCTCACATCCTTAACACCAATACCCATGAAGTGCTTTGAAAGGCTGGTCCTCTTACACATCAAATCCAGCATCCCTGCCTCACTGGACCCACATCAATTTGCATACAGGGCAAATAGATCCACATAAGATGCCATCTCTCTGGCTCTCCACACTGTCCTGACTCAGTGGAAAGACAGGGCACGTACGTGAGGATGCTCTTCATAGACTATAGCTCTGCCTTCAACACGGTCATCCCCACCAAGTTCACCATCAAACTCCACAAGCTAGGCCTCAGCTCATCGATATGCGACTGGATCCTGAATTTCCTGATGGAGCGACCGCAGGCTGGGCCCGCAGCCGTCCTCCACTATCACCCTGAGCACCGGCACACCACAGGGCTGTGTACTGAGCCCCATGCTCTACTACCTCTTCACACTGTGTTCCTGCATTCGACACCAACACCTTTGTCAAGTTTGCAGACGACACTACGGTGATCGGGCTGATCAACAACGGTGATGAAAAAAACTACAGAGCGGAGGTGCAGAACCTGTCGGACTGGTGCTCCGGTAACAACCTGTCCCTAAACACCTCTAAGACCAAGGAGCTGATTATCAACTTCAGAAGGACACATAATGGGGAATACGCTCCAATCTCTATCAACGGGGACAGTGTGGAGAGAGTGTCCAGCTTTAGGTTTCTGGGCACACACATTTCAGAGGACCTCACATGGTCCACCAACACCGCTGCACTGGTCAAGAAGGCACAGCAACGACTGTTCTTCTTGAGAACGCTGAAAAAAACTGGTCTGCCCCAACAGCTGCTGACAACCTTCTACCGCTGCACCATAGAGAGCATACTAACATATGGCATCTCTGTGTGGTATCTCAGCTGCATGGAGGCGGAGAGGAGAGCTCTTCAGCGCGTCGCCCACAGAGCGCAGAAGCTAATTGGGACACAGCTACCAGCCTTGGAGGGCATCTACTATAGACGGAACACCTTAGGAAGGCCGTCAGCATTCACAAAGACTCCTCATACCCTTGTAATAGTCTGTTCGAACTTCTACCATCCGGCAGACGTCACAAGGTCTTCTACGGCCGCACCTCCAGACTCAGGAACAGCTTCAACCCCAGAGCTATAGCTGCTCTGAACCGGCCCTGCTGAGTGTCCCCACCCCCATGAACTGTCTCCCTCGGATGGTCACGTCGCACATCGACCCGGCACAGACCTATTTGCACTTTACTGTTTTACTGGGTTTTTTTATAAATCATTTTTCTCTGGGTATCTAAATTTATAAGTTGTTTAAGTTATGACATCGGATGGAAGCTGTATACCAAATCACGTTGCACCTATGTGCAATGACAATAAAATATATTATTATTATTATTATCCCCGATATACAAATTAAATTGCGCGGATTGAAGTTGTGATACCTTGTGTATGTGTCAAATAGAGTTTATTAGATTTTGCGGTCAAGCAATGAGGTCTGGGAGTACAGCCCAGGCTTGGGTTCCAAACCATTGGGTGGGATTCACAGCAGTTAACATCTATTACCTCTGACAGACGTAAATTTAGTTGGGGTGCAGGGACCTAGTTTAAATCTTTGGACTTTTAAGCCTGATTCTTTTATTTTCATATCACCAAGTGTTTGCCTATTGCATTGTAAGGAAAATTTCAGATTAGTCAAACAAAACTAATAAAATGTTGCATGTGAGATTCCATGCAAAAATGCCATCATCGCATGGAATCTCACATGCAAAGTTCTATTAGTTCTGTTTGACTCATCTGAAATCCCTTCATCAACATCAAGTATCATCATCAACAAAATCAACCCTGTGTGTTAAAAACAAATCTTTATTCATAATCCAAATAAAAATTAAGTATATTGGTATTAGTTCCTGAGATCAGGTAATCATTCTGGTGCAGTTTGGGCAAAGTTAAGATGATCATGATCATTGCATTTAGTGATTTAGTGATAATTGAATATAGTGATCTATCTCATTGTTTACTATCAGCTCACTACAGCTATCAGAGGCACGAAGATAGTAGGTCTGAAATATGCATTTACTCTTGGCCAGATCAGTCAAATTATGTCAGTTTTGGTAGGTGTTTTATTTTCTCCATTGAGTGAAGAGGATTCAAGCATTACATCTTCGTACTTTCGGCTTTGACAGTCAAAACATCCGACAGAACAGCTAAATTTATTTTATGCATTAAATAACTTGAAGCTGTATACGTTGTTTACATCATAGCTATATTTTTTGTTCAGTTAAAGTTCTGTTCTGCTATGTTATCTGCATGTTAAAACCGGTTTCCGAAAAATGAACTGCTTCTGGCAAGCATTTATTTCACATCTCGAAATAACTACAGTCGGCCAATTTTAATTAATGCCTTAAATCTTCAGATGGCTTATATCTCCCAGCTGTCTGCATGACTGCTATTAAATTATAGAAAAAATGAACTACCATATTATATTATATTATTTAATGGGGATATATGTTTCTATAAACATGCACAGTAATGATAATGTTAGGAGCTGTAGACTGTTCATGCAGTGACACCTTGAGGATTTTTTTGCTGTAAGCGAGAACATCCTGACATCAATTAGAAGCCAATTCCTCTTCGACACATTTTAAGGTCGGCTAAAGGGCAACCTTTTTTTTGCGGTGAAATAAGCAATAACAAGGAAAGAATGACCTTTTTATTTTTATTTCTTCTGATTATTCTTGTGCATTCTTGAAAGAGTGGAAGAAAGAAAGCTCCTTAAAATGCTGTAATTCATTTTCATGAGGCATTCTACATCTGTGTCCAGCATGCAGTAAAATCAAATTTTCTACATGTATTAACAGAGTTTGTGGTATTATTACAGTTTCAGATGATAAACTGTTTTTAAACAACAGGAATACTCTTGTATTCTAACCTGTAATTTGGGACTACTGGCGTGTGTTTTCCAACTATATATCAATTTATTTTCACTATATTTGGCTCTCTTTACTGTTATCCCCGGAGTCAGGAGATATGGGGAGAACGCGGGAACGGGGTACTGATTGTGGATAATCAACCATGATCATATTGAATGGCAGTGCTTGCTTGAAGGGCTGTATGGCCTACACCTGCACCTATTGTCTATTGTCTATTTTAGAGGAAGATTTCCATGGCCACGAGGAAAAAGGTAATGGATGGCCTTTTTCTCATCTACCTTACATTAGTAATGTATTAACGGTGACCCTAGGCTTTGGTAGTACTGGGGGAACCATTGGAATTTAACAGCTCTAGAATGGTAGTGTTAGAGTTTTGGTAAAATGTGTTTTGGAATGGACTGTGGTGAGGGTTAGCCATGGTGTTGTGTTGAGATATAACAGGAGTGTTAATTTTCATAAGATTGTTCTCATTTTTCATTGTCATGTCTTATTTTTATGTTTCCTAGTTATTTCACTAACTGCAATATTTTACTTTCAACCTATCCAGCAGAATCAACCATGAGTATAACAATAACATTTTAGAAGAACATCCAATTCTTGTCTTCTATTGTTCCAGAAACTAAATATGACTGAAACATTATTTCATCCAAGTAAATCAGGTTCCTGAGTGCAACATTAATATTGGGATCAGGTTCAGGTTTAGCAGCATTTATGTGAAGTTAAGATACATTAGAACACATATATATCTCCAAGCACATCGTAATGAGGGAACCCATGTCAATAATGATCTTGGAATACTCGGAGATAAAGCTGTTTTATCTGCAGTATGTGCATGAAGGTCAATTATTTCTGGAGGAGAATATTTTTGTGATAATAAACCGTTCATGTCACATTTGTTCAGAAATTTGGTCTGGCACTTCATATTGTGAATATTCCTCCCACCAATTACACAATTTTCCACATTAGGTGCCCTTGGAATTGCATCGTATGTATTGAGTGCTCCATTAGAGGATTTCCGGACGAATTGCATCATGTTGTTATCAATGCTATGATCAGAAATCCAATCACACTCCAGGCTCAACTGCATATCCTTTTCTCACACGGAACTGATCCAGATCCCAGCCTTATCTAACGTTTCCCTTCACACATCCCGTGTGGCACAACGCACAAAAGATCATGTGTGAAGGCCATTCATTCATGGTCTATGCCTTAGATATGATGAAACAGTTGTTGTGTTAGCCCACAACTAAAGTAATCATTGGCATGACTCAGAAGGGCGTTTTAGCATTCTTCTAGCACCGATGACTCTTTGTTGATTTTATTGACTTGGGCAGATTATCTACTTCAGTTTATGGAGTGAAGCTTTAACTCTCCAGGTTAATTCTAATCTTGATCTTGCTAAAGTATTTGATGGGTGGCACTGTGGTGCAGCAGTAGAGTTGCTGCCTTACAGCGCCGGAGATCTGGGTTTGAATCCGGTGCTTGTCTGTACGGAATTTGTACATTCTCCCTGTGACCTGCGTGGGTTTTCTCTGAGATCTTTTGTTTCCTTCCACTCTCCAAAGGCGTACAGGTTTGTAGGTTAATTGGCTTGGTATAATTGCAAAATTGTCCCTAGTGTGTGTAGGATAGTGTTAATGTGCAAGGAGCGCTGGTCAGTGCGGACTTGGTGGACCGATGAGCCTGTTTCGGCACTGTATCTCTAAACTAAACTAAACTAAACTAAACTAAGCAAGGCAGAATGTCTCATTATCAAACTTCTAGAACTTGGATGGGAGTCCCTTCAGGCCACCATATGGATTGAGGTAGATTGGTCACTTCTAAACTAGACTGGTGAAAGGTTGTTGATAACTGTTAACATAGAAACATAGAAAATAGGTGCAGGAGTAGGCCATTTGGCCCTTCGAGCCTGCACCGCCATTCAATATGATCATGGCTGATCATCCAACTCAGTATCCTGTACCTGCCTTCTCTCCATACCCCCTGATCCCTTTAGCCACAAGGGCCACATCTAACTCCCTCTTAAATATAGCCAATGAAATGGCCTCAACTACCTTCTGTGGCAGAGAATTCCAGAGACTCACCACTCTCTGTGTGAACAATGTTTTCCTCATCTCAGTCCTAAAGGAATTCCCCCTTATCCTTAGACTGTGACCCCTTGTTCTGGACCTCCCCAACATCGGGAACAATCTTCCTGCATCTAGCCTATCCAACCCATTAAGAACTTTGTAAGTTTCTATAAGATCCCCCCTCAGTCTTCTAAATTCTAGTGAGTACAAGCCAAGTCTATCCAGTCTTTCCTCATATGAAAGTCTTTGGAGACCAAAACTGTATGCAATACACCAGGTGTGGTCTCAGCAAAACCCTGTACAACTGCAGTAGAACCTCCCTGCTCCTATACTCAAATCCTTTTGCTATGAATGCTAACATACCATTTGCTTTCTTCACTGCCTGCTGCACCTGCATGCCTACTTTCAATGATCGGTGTACCATGACACCCAGGTCTCGTTACATCTCCCCTTTTCCTAATTTACCACCATTCAGATAATAGTCTACCCTCCTGTTTTTGCCACCAAAGTGGATAACCTCACATTTATCCACATTATACTGCATCTGCCATGCATTTGCCCACTCACCCAGCCTATCCAAGTCACATTGCAGCCTCCTAGCATCCTCCTCTCACCTAACACTACCCCCCAGCTTTGTGTCATCCGCAAACTTGGAGATGTTGCATTCAATTCCCTTGTCCAAATCATTAATATATATTGTAAATAGCTGGGGTCCCAGCACTGAACCTTGCGGTACCCCACTACTCGCTGCCTGCCATTCTGAAAAGGACCCGTTTACTCCTACCCTTTGCTACCTGTCTGCCAGCCAGTTCTCTATCCACATCAATACTGAACCCCCAATACCATGTGCTTTAAGTTTGTATACTAATCTCTTATGTGGGACCTTGTCGAAAGCCTTCTGAAAGTCTAGATATAACACATCCACTGGTTCTCCCTTATCCACTCTACTAGTTACATCCTCGAAAAATTCTATAAGATTCGTCAGACATGATTTACCTTTCGTAAATCCATGCTGACTTTGTCCAACGATTTCACTACTTTCCAAATGTACTGCTATCCCATCTTTAATAACTGACTCTAGCAGTTTCCCCACTACCGATCTTAGACTAACTGGTCTGTAATTCCCCGTTTTCTCTCTCCCTCCTTTTTTTTTAAAGTGGGGTTACATTAGCTACCCTCCAATCCAATCTAAGGAGTTTTGAAAAATTATCACTAAAGCATCCACTATTTCTGTGGCTACTTCCTTGAGTACTCTGGGATGCAGACTATCTGGCCCTAGGGATTTATCGGCCTTTAATCCATTCAATTTACCCAACACCACTTCCCCACTAACCTGGATTTCACTCAGTTCCTCCACCTTATTTGACCCCCGGCCTCCTGCTATTTCCGGCAGATTATTTGTTTTCCTTAGTGAATACAGAACCAAAGTAGTTATTCAATTGGTCAGCCATGTCCTTGTTCCCCATGATCAAGTCACCTGTTTCTGACTGCAAGGGCCCTACATTTGTTTTAACTAATCTCTTTTACTTCACATATCTATAAAAACTTTTGCAGTCAGTTTTTATGTTCCATGCCAGTTTTCTTTCATAATCTATTTTCCCTTTCCTAATTAAGCCCTTTGTCCTCCTCTGCTGGACTCTGAATTTCTCCCAGTCCTCTGGTAGGCTACTTTTTTTGGCTAATTTGTATGCTTCATCTTTTGTTTTAATACTATTCCTGATTTCCCTTGTTATCCATGGATGCACTACCTTCCCTGATTTATTCTTTTGCCAAACTGGGATGAACAATTGTTGTAGTTCATCCATGCAGTCTTTAAATACCTTCCATTGCACATCCACTGCCAACCCTTTAAGAATCACTTGCCAGTCTATCTTGGCCAATTCTCGTCTCATAACTTCAAAGTTACCTTTGTTTCTGACTTAATTATGTCACTCTCCATCCTAATGAAGAACTCAACCATATTATGGTTACTCTTGCCCAAGGGGCCATGCACAACAAGACTGCTAACTAACCCTTCCTTATTACTCAATACCTAGAGTAGAATAGCCTGCTCTCTCGTTGGTTCCTTTACATGTTGGTTTGGAAAACTATCCTGCATACATTCCAAGAAATCCTCTTCCTCAGCACCCCTGCCCATTTGATTCACCCAATCTATATGTAGATTTAAGTCACCCATTATAACTGTTTTACCCTTGTTGCACGCATTTCTAATTTCCTGTTTGATGCCATCCCCAACTCCACTACTACTGTTTGATGGCCAGTACACAACTCCCACTAGCGTTTTCTGCCCTTTAGAGTTTCGCAGCTCTACCCATATAGATTCCGCATCCTCCAAGCTAATGTCCTTCCTTTCTATTGCATTAATCTCCTCTCTCACCAGCAACGCTACCCCACCTCCTTTTCCTTTCTGTCTATCCCTCCTGAATATTGAATATCCCGGGATGTTCAGCTCCCAGCCTTAGTCCCCCTGGAGCCATGTCTCCGTGATCCCAACTGTAGCATAGTCATTAATAGCTATCTGCACATTCAACTCATCCACCTTATTATGAATGCTCCTTGCATTGAGACACAAAGCCTTCAGGCTTGTTTTTACAACACTCTTACTCCTTATATAATTATGTTGACAAGTGGCCCCTTTTGATTTTTGCCCTGGAAATGCACCACCTCTTATTCTCTGTTTATTATTTTTTTTCTTCTTTCCCCCCTACATGTTGGGTCTGAGTGCTTCCCTTCTCTGGCTCCTGCCTCAGACCCTGTCTACTGGCTTTCTCTATTTGAGTCCCTCCCCCCAACCATTCTAGTTTAATGTCCCCCCCCCCCCAGTAGCCTTTGCAAATTTCCCTGCCAGGATACTGGTCCCCCTCGGGTTCAAGTGCAATCTGTCCTTTTTACACAGGGCACTCCTTCTCCTTAACCAATCACCTTTCTATTAATAACCGTTCCCAAAATTTGCTGGGGTCTTTCAGGTTAGAGCTCTGGCCTGGAGATTCCTGTGGGTTCCTTTTTCATCTTCTTGGTAAGTTGCCGGCAACCAAATTCAAAAGCATAGAAGACAGGAACCGTGTGAAATCAGTTGAATGGTGTTCTTCTAATGGCCTCTTCTTTTGAGATGTTGGGTTATTTATGGGGCTCCCTATAAGACTTATTTATGCATATTCGCAATTTGGAGACCCTGTAATTTAGGTCATAGATCATTTTTTGGCTTCTTTTCTCTTCTTTTCTCCTGAATTACTGAACAACAAAGATCAAATTAATTTATTCCCTACCAGCAGCAAGAATTCCCCAGCTTTCCAAGGTGGTGGTAGTGAGTTGGGGTGGGAAGGAGAAGCAGGAGAAGGATTGCTCTCGGGAGTTATACTGATGTTATTCAATACTGCTTGTATTGTTTCATTTTTACCATGTTTGTAAATATCTGGAGGACCAAATTCTGACACCACCAATTTCAGAATACATAGAGACTGTAAACTATGCACAGTTTGTCATGTCGGATATAGTAACTATGATAAGCCTCAAACATTTCCTCCCAAGGAAGAAACATTAAAGGAAAGCCAATGGTCAGAAGCAGTATACATAATGGATACATAATCTGCTACATGTGTGATCCGATAATTTCTCAAATAGGATTTATGTCAACAAAATCACCATTTTGTATTTCTACTACACAGAATAACTAAGCAAAGCAAACTTTCAGAATCTAGATTAAAATTCTGACTAATCAACAAAATGAAAAACTACTTTTCTATTTGAATGCAGTGGTGCTATGCTGCATTAATTTGTAATTTTGATTGAAATTCATAAGCTTGGAGCCAAAAATTTGCAAATTTGAGTGGTTTTCTTGAGATATCTTACTTTCATCGCACTTATTCCTAATTTTATCCCAGCAGTTCATGCCATCATAGAAAATACATAAGAATGTATTTTTATTTTTGGCATTTGAGCATACCTTTTACATCTTGTTGCCTGGCTTTTGTTAATGAAAATTTGCAGCAATTTTGAAATGTGTTATTGGGATAATCATTTTATTCTTGCTACCACAGAAAGTACTGGAAATCAAGCCCTCATATTTACCCTCATCCCCCAAATTAAACATTAAACAATGCAAGTACCTGCAAAGTAATGTGGCAATTCATAGGGTCGTGTGCAGTGTATGTAGTATGGTGGTTCAGTGGATACAATTTTTTTATGGATTAGGTTAGCCCTCTGATTTTTAATTGGAAACATTCTCTGCACAAATATCTAATTTAGATGCCCTAACCAGTAAACTGATGGCCCTGTCTCACTGTGCGACGTGACCCACGAGGTACCCCGAGTGAGAGACTCGTGGTTGTGCACGATATCCCAAGTTGATGTTCAAGTGTTTGAACCGAGTTCCCACGGGTATGGTACACTGCGATGTTCCAAGTTCGTCTCCCGTTTACTCTTGAGCTGACAAAGTTCGTCTCCCGTTAACTCTTGAGCTGACAACATCTCCTGAAATGTGACACAGTGTTTCTAACAGGAGTGACTTGATACACACAAATAGACTGGATGGGCTCAACAGGTCCAGTGTCATAATGAAATATGAGGCATTCTGCGGTTCGTCCGTGCGCTTGTTCACGCTGGATATCGGGGCCAGATCTCGCTTTCAAAGTTCATGGTAGAAAACGAGAGGGGATATGAGATGAAGCTTTTGTAGTGAAGAAATGGGTAATTGTGATTGGCTGCATATTTGGCCCATGTGCATTTCTTTACCAAATTCCTAGCATAAGCAGCTCTGCCCGGATCTGTCAGTACCAGTAGTAGGAGAACAGGTGGGGACGGGCGGGCAGGCAGCAAGCGGCGGGGACGTTGGCCAGGAGTGGGGGCATCATGTACACATTAGCCAGCTCACCTCATACATGTTGGACACATACATGTGGTGTCCACAAATACACAGACTGTACGTTTACTTGTGTGTGTCTGTCAATGTCTGCGAGTTAAAATACCACTACAGAACTAACAACATATTTGTAGAGGCAGCGGGTCGGCCAAGCCCGGCTCCCCACCACCGGGATAGACACCAACTACTGGAGCAAACTCAGCGGGATCTCTGGAGAAGTCTGAAGTAAGGTCTCGACCCGAAATCTCACCCATCCCATCTCTCCAGAGATGCTGCCTGTCCCTCGGAGTTACTCCAACATTGTGTGTGTCTATCTCCGGTGTAAACCAGCATCTGCAGTTCCTTCCCAATCCCACACTCTCGGCCCCGGGGGGTGGATGGAGCATCACACGTGGACACATCCCACCCACCACCCCAGACTTGCCCCTTCGGCAGGTCTTTAACCGCGTCCTCATGAGACAGAGTGACGAATACGAAGCCACGGGGCAGGCGCCTCAGTAATAAAGGACAAGTGGCAGATCATCGCAGAAAGGCCGAAGATAGACACAAAATGCTGGAGTAACTCAGCAGGACAGGCCGCATCTCTGGAGAGAAGGAATGGGTGGCATTTCGGGTAAGTCTGAAGAAGGGTCTCGACTCCATTCCTTCTCTCCAGAGATGCTGCCTGGTCCGCTGAGTTACTCCAGCATTTTGTGTCTATCTTTGGTTCAGTCTTTACTCGAGCAAAAGAACAGATTATTAAAGTTCCCACGGTAGACTCACGAGACACTAAGATAAACACACGGGCCACTACGTTATTACAACGAGTTTAAATGTTTCCTGTTTTAACGTCAAATTAACTGTTTTAACTTGAACAGTTAATTTGACTCGTGGGAAAAATCAAACATGTTTGATTTTTTTCACGAGTTAACAAGTTTCCCGAGTACCTGCCGTTAGCGCCACGAGTCGATAAGTTGCTCGTGCGAGTTCCGACGTTCCCGCTACGTGATCACCACGAGTGAAATCTCGGGGTCACTCGTGGGCCAACTCGCACAGTGAGACAGGGGTTTGAGAAGAAATTTACTTCTTACTAAAAGCAAAACATATGACTTTACTTGAAACAAAATGACAAAGCTACTTAAGCAACAGATCCTTATGTCTGGTTTCATCGTCCTTCCCCAGATATATAGCTCGTGGACAGCAAGATGAGGCCAGTACATAAATACCACCTTAAATTAAAGCAGTCTTGGTGGAAATCTGTTAATAAGCTTTGCTCCACAATTTTGTAATCTGAGTCGTAGACAAATAGCAGGGCTAAAATTTCAACTTTCAATGCAAGTTATGATTAAAATATGTAGTTGTAACATCAATGTAAGAACATATAATCTTTAATTGTCATTGTGTTCCTCTTGACTGCTTAAAGACCCAGTGCCTTTACTCATTATTCAATATGTTAAAAAGGGCACTCCGTCAAAACTTCAGTACGATCCACAGTTGACATCAAGGAAGCTCTGCAACATCCCTTTGTAGTTAATTTGTTAGTTTATTGCATCCAGGTGGATGGAAGACTGCTCCAATAAGCCAGGTTAAGAAAAATGCCTTAATTCCTGCATTTTATTGCATCCTAGTTGCATTTAATACAACATATTATAAATTGTGCCATCTATTTTTAATGGTGTTAAAATAATTTGGGCGGGTACCAATTTCCTGTACCTAGATCTTATCCCTCCAAACTTTTCCTACATTTGTCCGAATGTCTTTCAAATGTTGTTTGTACATGCTTCAACTACTTCTTTTAGTAGCTTATTCTATATCCCCATCACTCTGTGTGAAAATGTTTCCACTCAGGTTCATATTAAATCTTTTTCCTCTCATCTCTGTAGTTCTTGATTTTCTCTACCCTAGGAAAAAAAAATTATGTGCATTCACCCGCTTTATTCCTCTCATTATTATAGATCTATAGATCACCCCTCAATCTCCTGTGCTCCAAAGAATAAAATATTTGCCTTCCAAACTCTCTATAACTCAGACTCTTAAGTCCTGGCAAAATCCTTGTAAATCTTCTTTGCACTCCTTCCAGCTTAATTGCACCTTTCCTATAGTGGAGTGACCAAAACTGAATACAATACTCCAAGTGTAGCCTCAGCAATGTTTTGGACAGCTATAATTAATCCAAGGCAGATTAAACATAGCTCTGTCAAAGTTATTTCCTTGGACAAAAAAGGAGGTAGTGTTGATATTTTTTAATATGATTTCAATGAAAATTAAGAACAAAAAGGACTCCATGATTTTGCCCAGATCTTTTTGATGATCAACTCAACCAGTCCAACAACAGACTAAAACTGAAAAGTTACAAAAATAACTTTTTTTGAAAAGTGTATTTCCATGTTTCCTTTTTAAATTCATTTACAGCTAATATAGAGTACAACATTTGTTTTTGATGGCAGTGAGAAAATAGCAATAGCAAGTTGGCAGTCACTTACAACCTGTACGCTGTTCCATTGATAGACCGAATGCAGGACAGATTCCTCACTGATCATTTTGAGATGAATCTGTCTGTTAATTTGTCTGGGTGGGTCTGTACGATGATCCGTCTTTCTGTTTATCAAGATATTATGCTCTTTTTGCTAATGCCTGGGGTAAGGGAGCAGCTATTTAAAGTGTTTTTTTAAAAATCTCTCAGTAATGCTTCCTCTGAAATTCCAGTGAGCTCTTGTTTGCTCGGATAGCTTACACCACAAAACAATCAAATATAGATGACTAACATCTAATTACTTGGGAGCGTATTTCCTGTTGTCAAAGAAAGTTCTAACAAGAAATATCCAGAATTGTGCAGTTAGAAGGACTGTGCCAAGTTCATTAAAATCAGATACATTTTATATTTCTAACTTTTTAGGATTTCAGTTTATCCTTCATTGTTTTTTGATATCCTTCAGCATCACCTTCAGCAAGCTGACTTTTTTTGGTACTGCCTTGCATTGCTTAATTTATATTCATAGTAGTTATCAGGACTCGTCTCCAGACCAATACATTAACCAATTTCACATAGAAAATCCATTGAATGTATTTTCAAAAGTATTGAAACAGCATTACTCCAAAAGGAAATGTTGCAGAACATTTGATCAAAATGAATGAAATAAAGACATGTGTTACAGCTCTTAGTTTCTCTTTATCCTGCCCAAAGAAGTCAATACGTTGACTTGAGATAGTAGGAAGAATGTCCTTAGTAGTCTGCCAATCTACAAGCATATATATACCCAGGAACACTGGCAGTTATTTCACTCTTTTCCGGTATCAAGAAATAGCTGGCTTCCACCTTGCCATAACATTCAAAAGAACATGCTGGAAATACTTAGCAAGTCAACTAATATTTAATGTTTCAGGGTAATAATCTTTCATCTGAAGTTTTCTGTAGTTTTGCATCATAGTCACACAGCACAGCAACTGGCCCTTTAGCCACTCGTGTACATAATATCTACTTTGTTCTCCCCTCATTCCATCAATTCCTTCTGATTTCTTGTACCCTCTTACATACCAGGGAGAACATGCAAACTTCACATAGACTGCTCGAGGGGTCATGTTTGAATTTGCTTCACTGGAACTGTGAGATGGTAGCTCTCCTAGCTCCACCACTTTGCCGTATCTGTGCTATTTTTTACTTTTGTAGTCATTATGGCAAATCTTCTCAGCTGAGAAATTACTTCTTCCTGCTCCAAGATTCGTTATATTGGCATTGGACTAAATCACAATGTTGCAGACTATAAATGGTAATTTTAATTCTTGACCTTCTTTTAAAGGGCATCTTTGTCAAATATGATTGATTACTACCTTGAAAATACATAAAATCATTTGATAGCAACAGAATTAGCCATTTGGCCCATCAGGTCTACTCCGCCATTCAAACAAGATACAAGATACAAGATACAAGATACATTTATTTGTCACGTGTGCCAATTGGCACAGTGAAATGAAATCACCATGCAGCCATACAGTAAAAATAAAGAACACAACATAGAGTAGATAGAATTCAACATAAAACATCCCCACACAGCAGGATCAAAGTTTCCCACTGTGAGGGAAGGCACCAAAGTCAGTCTCTTCCCCTGATGTTCCCCACTGTTCACCCGTGGTCGGGGCCTCCCCGAGCCCTCTGCAGTCGCCGCTACGGGCGGCACGATGTTCAGGCCCCCTCACCGGGGTGATGCAAGTCCGACGTCGGGGCTGGGGGACCTCCTCAGCAGCCTGGACCCCAGGTCAAACCCCTCCTACCGGGGTCCGCGGCTCCCAAAGTCCGCAGGGCGCGCCGGGTGGAGATGCAACGTTGGAGGCCCTCGACAAATGGCCCCAGGACTGCACGGAGTTGTTCAGCGCCGCCCACGTTGGAAGCTCTCCAAACCAGAGCTCCACGATGTTGGAGCAGCGGCCCAACACTCCGGAGCTCCAAAATGGCGACCCAGGTAGGTATTGCCCGCTCCGCGGTGACTCCAGCTCCGCCGCTGTTGCAACTCTGGTCCGGTTCCCGGTCCCCGGCAGGAAAGGCCGCTCCGATCCAGGATGTGGGCCGCGAGGTGGGGGGCGAGGACGCGACTCGGAGCAATAGTTGCGTCCCCGCCAGGAAGTGACTGGGAAACAGTTTCCCTCTTACCCAGCCCCCCTCCCCCACATTTAAAAGTTAAAGACTCCCCCAAAAACAAACTTTAAAATGACTAAAAATAAAAAAAGATGGAAAAACAAACGGGCTGCAGGCCAGATCTATCTCTCCCTCCTAACCTTTTTCTCCTGCCTTCTCCATATAACATCTGACACCTGTACTAATCAAGAATCTATCTATCTATCTCTGCATTAAATAGATCCATTGATGGCCTCCACACCTTTCTGAGGCAGAGAATTCCACAGATTCACTACCCTCTGAAAAATATCCAAATAGAAATGAAACAATATTTTATCAGGACCTGATAGATCATGTAAATCAATATGGACAAATAATATTTTGCTTCAGGAATAAAATTGATCTTGTCATCAAAAATACAGGAAGATAATCAATTATCATCTATCTCTCAATCTCTCTATATCTATCTCTATCTCTCTCTCTCTCTATCTATCTCTCTCTATCTCTCTCTATCTCTCTCTATCTCTCTCTATCTCTCTCTATCTCTCTCTATCTCTCTCTCTCTCTCTATCTCTCTCTATCTCTCTCTATCTCTCTCTATCCAACTATCCTCAACTTGTCCTCTTCAGGTTTGCGTTGTTTTTAAATTTGCACAATTTTACACCCCCCTGCACCTCCCCCTCGCCCACACCCCCCCTCTATACCACCCTCTATAACCCCCTGCAATCAGGTTAGCAGACTGGTGACCCAGAGATCTAGACTAACATTACAGAGACGTTAATTAAAACTTTGTCAGGGCTATTGTGGAATTTAAAGTTAGCTTTATGGGGGGAGTAAAACCAACTCATAGGAAGGATGTCAACTCATAGGAAGGATGTCAACTTATAGGAAGGATGTCAACAAAATAGAGAGAGTACAGAGGAGATTTACTAGAATGTTGCCAGGGTTCCAGCAACTATGTTACAGAGAAAGGTTGAACAAGTTAGGTCTTTATTCTTTGGAGCGCAGAAGGTTAAGGGGGGACTTGATTGAGGTCTTTAAAATGATGAAAGGGATAGACAGAGTTAACGTGGATACGTTTTTCCCATTGAGGGTAGGGAAGATTCAAACAAGAGGGCATGACATGAGAATTAAGGGACAGAAGTTTTGGGGTAACGTGAGGGGGAACTTCTTTACTCAGAGGGTGGTGGCTGTGTGGAATGAGCTTCCAGCAGAAGTGGTGGAGGCAGGATCGATTTTAACATTTAAGAGTAAAGTGGATAGGTATATGGACGTGAAGGGAATGGAGGGGTATGGTCTGAGTGCAGGTAGATGGGACTAGGGGAAAACAAATGATCGGCACGGACTGGAAGGGCCGAGAGGGCCTGTTTCCGTGCTGAAATTGTTATATGGTTATATGGTTTAACTCAGTAATGGCCATGAAATCTGTTAGAATTACATGAAAACTAATGTGGTTCACTTCAAGCGGAGGAAATCCATTGTTTTACTTCGGAGTCACGTGAGTGACTACGTGAATAGAAGCCCGTACAGCCGTTGGTGCGTCATAACGTCAGACGCTGGTGCAGTCGGGCGGGGGGAGCAGCAGCGCTCCTCCGAGCGGTAAGTTTAAACCGCGCGTTACATGGAAAGCTGGAGAATTCAGCGGGTGCAGCGGCATCTAAGGAGCGAAGGAGATGGGCGACGTTTCGGGTCGAGACCCTTCTTCAGACTTCACCCTCCATTCTCCAGCAGTTTTCGTTAACAAGTTGAAACGAGGTAAGGTTTGTTGAAATACTTTACCACAGGTCTTTTTCTGCAACGGTTGGGAGTTTTTGTAGATATGTTGCAGAAAGGGAAGAAGGTGTCGGCGAGGCGCTCCGGGGGTAGAAAGGAAAAGTGGCCAGGAGAGTGTTGAGGATGGAGGCCCGTCTGGTACACCTGGTCCGGTGCTGGCTACACAGCCAGTGGTTGCGGACCCACTGCCGGGGGGCAGTGGAGGCTTGTCAGTAGGGTGGAAGGCCACTGGCAAGTCTCTGTGGCCCGTAAATGAGTCGGGCCTGGAGGTTATACCCTCCATAGGAGAGTCCGTTTGCTCACGGCTCTCCCACGTCGAGATTCTATTTCAAAAGAATGCTCGACAGGGACAAGCTCCGTGGGGAGGAGTGGTGCCCAAGCCAGGCTGATGGAGAGCTTGTGCTAGCAGCACCTGTTTCAGGGCTGCAGAACTATCCTGCCTGTGAGGAGGATGTTCCAGCTCCGTGAGGAGGAGTGATGCCCAAGCCAGGCTGATGGAGAGCTTGTGCTAGCAGCACCTGTTTCAGGGCTGCAGAACTATCCTGCCTGTGAGGAGGATGTTCTATCAGGGCAGTTTGCTGACACTGTTTCTATGCTGGGGAGAGCAAGGTGTTCGGTTGGAGGTAATTCCGAACATTGCTGGGAAGTTTGCTGAGTGTAGAGAGGCAGGAAAGGCGATTGATGTAGAATTGGCCGAAGCCATTCAGTATATGCTCTCCCACCAGTTACAGGAGCTAGCTATGGATGAAGTAGCAAAAAACTATAAAGCTCCTGTTAATTGTGATCTCCTGAAGGTACCGGTGGTTAATCACCAAATTTGCATAGATGGGTTTGCCTGCTAGGGCCCAGGAGATGAAGTTTTAAAAAAGTGCTTAAACTGTTGTAAGCAGGTATTACAGCTGTGGTGAAAGTTATTGATACAAATGATATGGTTGAAGCACACCAGGATGAACTGGGACTCCTTTGTAATGCATTTTGAAATTAATAATGTCGGGAGGGCCGCTATTAGGCCAGTGCTAACCCGAATTTGGCGAGTTGTGCAAACCGACCAGTGTACCACCACGAAATCTGTTGTTTGGTGGTAACCTTGCAAAAAGGGTCAAAGACTGTTATGAGGTTGTTATAACCATGGCCCTCATTAAGCCAGCTGGAAGCAAGGCAAAAAAGGTTCTCTACAAGAAGTCGAGGACAACAAGGCCGCAAGGAAAGATGCTGGTAAGGAATATAACATTTGACAGACGATGAATTAACTGATGTTCCTGTTCAAATTGGGGAAGGTTAAAATTGTTCTCAAACAATGGCAGCAGTTGACATCAGATTTGTTCATACTTAGTGTATTGAAGGGGTGGAAAATTGGATTTTACTATGGCAGTCTACCTAATCAACATTTTCCTAGTCGTAAACTTATTTTTTTCAGATGAGGAAAATGTGCTTATTCAAGCAGAGATTCAGTAGTTACATAAGAAGGGGTAATTGAGCCTTCTGTCTATCAAAGTCAACAATTTCTGTCAAGTATATTTCCCAGATCTAAAAAGACTGGGGGATGTAGAATTATTCTGGATTTATCGAATTTGAACAAATTTGTTTGTTATAGGCATTTCAAAATGGAGAACTTTACCACGGGCAAACATCTAGTGTCCAAAGGGTATTATATGGCAACCATTGATTTAAAGAATGCGTATTACGCAGTGTCTATTCATGGTGATGATAGAAGATATTTGAAATTTATTTGGATGATGACTGAGCTGTGGCAATTCAGGACATTGCCGAATGGATTAACTTCAGCTCCTAGATTATTTACTAAATTGGTAAAACCTGTGTTAGCATTGCTTAGAGCTCAGGGGCATGTGGTAATGGCCTATTTAGATGATTTCTGATTGTTGGAAAGACTCATGCTGAAACTCAATCATCAGTTTCAGTTGTTAAAATCACTTTTGAACAAATGGGATTTGTTATTCACCCAGGTAAATCTAAATTATCACCAGTCCAAATTATTGATTATCTGGGATTTACCATTAATTCCAATCACATGTTGGTAACTTTACCCAGGGATAAATTGAATCAGTTAATTGAGGACTGTGCTAATCTCGTTGGAGAACAACGGCCTTTGATTAGACAAGTAGCCAGTTTTATTGGGAAGTTGTTGCAGCCTTTCCAGCTGTGCAGTATTGTCCTCTGCATTATCAACAATTACAACCATCAAAGGAACAGGCACTGAGAATACAAAGGGGCTATTTTTGATAGGCCTATGCAGTTGTCAGCTGGGGCGATTGCTGGTGGATAGTACATGTTTCAAAAAAAAAAAAAAAAAAAAAAATTTAAGGAAGGTTTCGTGGAATCACCGTCACTGATATTACAGACTGATGTGAGTGCACTGGGTTGGGGTGCAACAGATATGTCTTCTAGTTGTGGAGGCAGATGGAATGTGGAAGAGACATCGCTTCCTCAATTAAGAGGGATTGATTATTTAGAGTTGTTGGGCACCTGGTATGGGCTCAAAGCTTATTGTTTCTACAAGGAGGGATCTGCATGTGCAGCTCAGATTCACAACACCACAGCAGTGGCATATGTAAACCACATGGGTGGAGTTAAGTCACAGTCTTGTGATAGACTGGCTAACCAGATTTGGAGCTGGTGTATTGACCAAAATATCTGGCTTTCAGCACTTTATTTGCCAGGAAGAGGTCACGTCAGTTAATGACAACATTGAATGGATGTTAAATCAGGATGTGTTTAACCAAATGATTGATCAGTATGCATTGCCAGATATTGACTTTTTGCATCTCGATTAAATCATCAGTTACCTAGATATGTTTCATGGTAACCAGATACTGGGGCAGTAGCAGTGGATGCATTTTTCGCTGCATTGGGGGAGGAATGTTTGTGTATGTATTTCCTTCATTCTGTCTCATCAGCAGATGTTTGCAAAAGATCAAGGAGGACACCGCTTCAGGGGTATTGGTAGTGCCAAATTGGCCTACACGAGCATGGTTTCCCGTTGTATTACAAATGGCTAGGGAGCCTTACATGCTTATGCCCAAGAATAAAAATCTACTGGTAAATCCAGTCACTGGGGATCAACATCCTTTATAGGATCGTATTGATCTGTTAATTGCAGATTTTTAAGGAGGCCATACCTGGGGAGAGGACTGTCTCATCGGACGGTGGATGTTCTCACGTCGGCCTGCAGGGATAGTACACAGCAGCAATATATCACCTATATAAGGAAGTGGGAGCAATTCTGCCTACAGCAGGATATTGTATATCACACGGCAGGGATCACGGATGTATTGGAGTTTGTCAATTCTTTATTTTGACCAAAAAATTAAGTTTACAGTGCAATTAATTCAGCCAGAAGTGCTCTGTCTTCTTATTTACCTATGAATGCAGAATTGCATACAGTAGGGACACATCCGTTAGTTCACGATTCATGAAGGGAGTTTTCAATTCTAATCCTCCTAAACTCAGGTATGCCGGTATTTGCAATGTGAGTGAGGTTTTTTATGCTTCTTCGCCAGTGGGCTCCGGTTACAAGCCTATCTATAGCCAAATTAACTATGAAGGTGGTCATGCTTCTGGTGTTGGTTTCAGCCCAACGTGTACAAACATTGCAAAAGCTACGGCTAGATAGAATGCATGTGTCGGCTGATGCCATTATATTTTATGTCTATGATTTGCTTAAACATAATAAAAGAGGCATGACAAGATGTAAGATGGTGTTTTCAGCATACCCCGCAGATGATCGCTTCTGTATAGTCTCACATTTATCTCTTTACATTGAGATTACTAAACCTCTGAGAGGAATAGAGTTGGCTTTGTTTATTAGTCACAAAAAACCACACAGTAAGGTGTCGGTGCAAACTATTTCAAGGTCCTCGCGGCCGCAGGATGGTCCAGTGAGCTAACTTTTCAGAGTTTTGTCACAAGCCGATTTCAAGGCTCGGGGTGTTTGCTGATTCTGGTGTTAGTACTGTTACATTTTTCCCCTGAGTTAGAGGGGTTTGTTATGATTTGTTTGTAAATAAACTGTTATTTCATTTAACAAATGTACTACTGATGCATGATTGATTGTTAACGACTTTTGAGTCAATCCAGGCAGTGTGAACGTCGGATTTGAGTCTGCGGCGTGAATTCACAGTGCTTTGAAGTCTTCACGTAGTCACTCACGTGACTCCGAAGTAAAATAGTAAGATTAAACGAGAACTTACCAGTTTGAAGTTTGATCTTTATTTTATGAGGAGTCGAGTTGAGGGACTACGTGCCCTCCGCTCCCACCCTCATAGATCTCATCTGGTAGTTCTAGTTTTATCATCTTACCATTATACTTCGGTCATTGTTAGCTGTGAATTCATTCCGCTGCTTTGAAGATTGACGCACCAACGGCTGTACGGGCTTCTATTCACGTAGTCCCTCAACTCGACTCCTCATAAAATAAAGATCAAACTTCAAACTGGTAAGTTCTCATTTAATCTTACTATTCTAATCTAGTCTGGCATATATATAACTCCAGACTTAATACAGACTTAATACAGGTGTATCTCAAATAAATTCCAAAGTTATCCTTGTGACACTACATTTAAACAGCGATGGTAGAAAACAAGATGGACCACATGACATCAAAGGCACCAAATTCACACATTTCTCAGTTCCCCTCACAGGACTGCTCTCTAAATTGGGAGAACTAGCAAAGTGCAGGCTTGCAAAGCAACAGCCTGATGAAGTCACATGCACAAAACTATAGCTTACAGACAACATGCCAAATCCTCTATCACAATCTCTGGGCATACCCCTGGGGTAAATTCCTCAGCCCCACGACATACCATCTGGGCAATGTCTTCGGGCCAAAAACCTTCAGATTCTTCATCAATTAACTTCCTTTCACCCATAAGATCAGAAGTGGGTCTAAATCCTGCAACTTCTTCCCTAAAAGTATTATGGGAGCACCTTCATCAGAAGGACTATTGCAATTGCGAAAGTATTATGGGAGCACCTTCATCAGAAGGACTATAGCAATCCAAAAGGAGACTCACTGTGACCTTCTCAAGACAATAGACAGTAGACAATAGACAATAGGTGCCGGAGTAGGCCATTTGGCCCTTCAAGGCAGCACTGCCATTCACTATAATCATGGCTGATCATCCACAATCAGTACCCCGTTTAGCCTTCTCCCCATATCCCTTGACTCTGCTATCTTTAAGAGCTCTATCTAACTCTCTCTTGAAAGCATCCAGAGAATCGGCCTCCACTGCCTTCTGAGGCAGAGCATTCCACAGATTCAGAACTCTATGGGTGAAAACGTTTTTCCTCATCTCTGTTCTAAATGGCATACCCCTCATTCTTAACCTGTGGCCCCGGGTTCTGGATTCCCCCAATATTGGGAACATATTTCCTGCCTCTACTGTGTCCAACCCCTAAATAATCTTATATGTTTCAATAAGATCCCCTCTCATCCTTCGAAAATTCCAGTGTATACAAGCCTAGTCACTCTATTCTTTCAACAGTCCCGCCATCCCGGGAATTAACCTCGTGAACCTACGCTGCACTCCCTCAATAGCAAGAATGTCCATCCTCAAATTTGGAGATCAAAACTGCACACAATACTCCAGGTGTGGTCTCACTGTGGGCCCTGTACAACTGCAGAAGGACCTCTTTGCTCCTATGCTCAACTCCTCCTGATAAGAAGACCAACATGCCAATAGCTTTCTTCATTGCCTGGTGTACCTGCATGCTTACTTTCAGTGACTGATGGACAAGGACACCCAGATCTCTTTGTACTTCCCCTTTTCCTAACTTGACACCATTCAGATAATAATCTGCCTTCCTGTTATGCCACCAAAGTGGATAACCTCACATTTATCCCAATTAAACTGCATCTGCCATGCATCTGCCCACTCATCCAAAGCCTGGGCAGATGGTACAACGCAAGTCTCAAGGACAAAGAGCAGGTGCAACAGCTAAGGCAAGAAATTGTCAACGGCCTGGAGATCATCAATCAGACCCTACTGCCTGGGAAACTGAAGCTCTGGTGCCTACAGTTTGGACTCCTTCCTCGGACAATGTGGCCACTGACCGTTTATGAAGCTCCAATAACAACTGTGGAGAAGATGGAGCGAACCATAACTTCATACGCGAAGAAATGGCTCGGTGTCCCACGATGTCTAACTAACATCGGCCTCTATGGCAAAGGGGTCCTGGAACTACCTCTCACTAGTCTAACAGAGGAATACAAGTGTTCCAAAGTAAGACTCCAGATGACACTGAGGAACTCTAGAGACAAGACCATCAGCCGGCCGGAAGTGGACACCATCTGATGCAGTACAGCAAGCTTCATCAGCCCTGAGGCACAAAGACGTCGTGGGGCAAGTGCAGCAGGGAAGAGGAGGCTTTGGCCTTACGACAAGTAAACCAACTTGGCGAAAGGCCACAACATCAGAGCGGAGGACTTTGGTGGTTGAGGAGGTGCGGCGACAGGAGGAGGCCGCAAGAAGTGCAAAGGCGGTCTCGCTTGCCAAACAGGGGCAATGGATGCAGTGGGAAGGTGTGGAGCGGAGGAAGATCAGCTGGAAAGACCTATGGGAAATGGAATCAAGCAAGATCAGCTTCATCATCAGAGCGACATATGACGTCCTTCCATCACCAAAGAACCTCAATCAGTGGTACGGCGAGGATCCAACCTGTGCCCTCTGCCCAACTCCAGCGACCCTCAAACACATCATGGTAGGCTGCAAGACCAGCCTCACGCAAGGGAGATACACGTGGAGGCATAATCAGGTATTAAAAAGCCTGGCAACAGCCCTTGAGAACAGGCTGTGTGCGACCAACTCCTTGCCTCCGAGAGCAAGCAACCCCTCCCACTTAAGGGCGACAACCTTTGTCCGAGAAGGACAGAAAACACCGAAACATCCTTCCACTAGATCAGAAGAAGGAAACCTATGCAGGGCCCGTGACTGGAGGATGCTGGCGGACATCGGCCGACAACTAATCTTTCCACCTGAAATTGCTTCAACCAACCTCAGGCCAGATTTGGTGTTCTGGTCCCTTTCACAGAAGACTGCTTACATCATAGAGCTCACAGTTCCATGGGAGAAACTCTGTTGTGGAGGCCTATGAGCGTAAGAAGCTGCGCTACACAGAGCTTGCAGCAGAGGCAAGGCAGCGTGGCTGGAACATCAACGTTTATCCAGTTGAAGTGGGATGCAGAGGATTTGTTGCGTCATCTACCATCAGACTGCTGAAGGAGCTTGGAATCCACGGTCAGGCTCTGCAGAAGACCATAAGATCACTCTCAGACGCAGCTGAAAGAAGCAGCTGTTGGATTTGGCTCAAGCGGAAAGACCCATGCTGGGCCCCAAATGCGTCATGGTGAATCTTTGAGGCAGTTTGACACGGGACACACGCTGAGGGCTGATCATCCTGCAGCGGGCCGCCCTTGTGGAGGGTGTATAGTGATAAAAGGCCGAAACACCCAGTGATGCAAGGGTACACTACTGATGATGTGTCCTGTGCCCAGCTGTCCTGAAGGTTACCCAGGCCAAGATATACGTATACGTACCCCCCCCCCCCCCCCCCCGCCCCCCCCCCCCCCCTGATGTTGAGCGTCGACCACTCTCAGCAATCAATGAATGTCGTGAAATGCTCCCCACCTACTGGCACAAGGGACTTCTTAACATCTAGTCCTGTGTATTTGATTCTGTCCAAGTCACCCTGCATCCTCATAGCATCCTCCTCACAGTTCACACTGCCACCCAGCTTTGTGTCATCTGCAAATTTGCTCATGTTACTTTGAATCCTTTCATCTAAATCATTGATGTGTATTGTAAATAGCTGTGGTCCTAGCACTGAGCCGTGTGGTACCCCACTAGTCACTGCCTGCCATTCTGAAAGGGACCCGTGAATCCTTACTCTTTGTTTCCTGTCTGCCAACCAATCCATGTCAGTACCCTATCTTCAATATCATGTGCTCTAATTTTGCCCACTAATCTCCTGTGTGGGACCTTATCAAAGGCTTTCTGAAAATCCTGGTACATTTCATCCACTGGCCCTCCCTTGTCCATTTTCCTAGTTACATCCTCAAAAATTTCCAGAAGATTAGTCAAGCATGATTTCCCCTTCGTAAATCCACGCTGGCTCGGACCAATCTTGTTACAGCTATCCAAATGTGCCGCTATTTCATCTTTTATAATTGACTCCAGCACCTTCCCCATCACCGATGTCAGGCTAACTGGTCTATAATTCCCTGTTTTCACTCTCCCTCCTTTCTTAAAAAGCCACCTTCTTAAGTACCTTGGGATGCAGACCATCAGGCCCTGGGGATGTACCACCCTTCAGTCCCATCAGTCTAACAAACACCATTTCATGCCTAATGTGATTTCCTTCAGTTCCTCCATCACCCTAGGTCCTCTGGCCACTTGTACATCTGGGAGATTGTTTGTGTCTTCCTTAGTGAACATAGGTCCAAAGTATCTGTTCAACTCGTAGGCCATTTCCTTATACCCCATAATAAATTCACCTGCTTCTGTCTTAACTAATTTTTTCCTCTTCACATACCAAAAGAAAATTTTACTCTCCTCTTCCCTTTTTAGTTATCTTCTGTTGCTCTTTAAAAGTTGCCAAGTCCTTTGGTTTCCCGCTCATCTTTGCTATGTTATTCTTCTTCTCTTTTATTTTTATACTGTCCTTGACTTCCCTTGTCAGCCATGGTCGCCTCTTACTCCCCTTAGAATCTTTTTTCCTCTTTGAAATGAACTGATCCACACGTTCTGTATTATTCCCAGAAATACCTGCCATTGTTGTTCCACTGTCATCCCTGCTAGGGTCTCTTTCCAGTCAACTTTGGCCAGCTCCTCCCTTATGCCTCCATAGTTCCCTTTGCTCAACAGTAATTCTGACACTTCCGGATTTCCCGTCTCCCTCTCAAATTGGAGATTAAAACTTATCACTACCTCCTGATGGCTCCTTTACCTTGAGTTCCCTTATCAATTCTGGTTCATTGCACAACACTAATTCCAGAATTGCCTTCTGTAATGTATTCATACATTATGTGTATGTTAATGAGTTGGTGTCCAATATAAGCAGGGAATGCAGGGTAATAAATCTCTCTCTCGTGATCCAGGCAACCAGTGTGTAAGTCTTGTTCTTCATTCTGCCGCCGGGATATAACAAAATTGGCGATGAGGAGGGGATAGAGTTTGTGAACTCATCCTTCAAATACAGTGCCGGACTGTTTTGCAACATGCAGTATTGTTTAACATTTTAAACAACAAATACAAAACTATGTCGCAGTTGTTTGCGAACTGGGCACGATTGGCCGCAGATCCTTCTATGCATGGGACTGTAGTTTAAAACAAATCGTCGTGAGTTTTAAACTACGGCTATCTCTATGTTTAAGAAGGAATTGCAGATGCTGAAAAATTGAAGGTAGACATAGATGCTGGAGAAACTCAGCGGGTGAGGCAGCATCTATGGAGCGAAGGAAATAGGCAACGTTTCGGGTCGAGACCCTTCTTCAGACTGATGTGACTATCTCTATGTTGTGTCTACATGGCAAGATGGCGTCCTTGGGATTGTATAGGATTTTAGGCTGAGTTATTTTTTGTCGAGTTGCTCAAGCTGTATAACCTTTGAACAGCTAGGTTTTAGGTGAATTGCTACACCAGAACAGACAGGAAATCGAGACTTTTGGACGGACTTTTTAAAAAAAAGAGAACAACACAATGTCGGCATCCATGAGCCACATCGGAAACCTTGGCACTTTCGACAAGAGTAGAGAGTCGTTCAGCTTCTATATGGAGAGAGTGAACATGTTTTTCATGGCAAACAAAATAGTGGAGATTAGTGGTGAAGGAGAGGTAGTGACTGAAACATATAAGGCCATTTGCGAAAGCATGAAAGCGATTCTGCTCACGGAGATCAGTCCTGATGTGTACGCACACTTGTGAATCTCCTTGCGCCCATAAAGGCAAACGACATGCCATTCAATGACATTATGAAGAAGTTGGAGGAGCACTTTAATCCAAAGCCTCTGGGAATTGCAGAAAGCTATAAATTCGGCACTACAAACCCGAAGCAGAATGAGACGATCAATTAGTACATTTTTGCCTTGAAAAACTTAACTTTGCACTGTAACTTTGGAACCTGTCTCAGATGTGCACTACGCGACAGATTTGTTTGTAGTCCAGTGGATGAATAAATTTGTTCCAAACTCATGAACACTCCAGATCTTACATTCGAGAAAGCATGCAAGATTGCTACCACAATGGAGATGGCATTAAAGAATGCTCACAAGTTTCGTCCACCACAGACTGCAGTGGCCATTTACAGTCACAAGGTACTATGGCCAAACCTAGAGGCGCTAAACCAAAACCAAAGTATGGCGGGGAGCCAAGTTCACCCAGTTGCTTTAGTTGCAACGGTAATCACTCATCTCAATTTTGTCAGTTCAAAATGGCCAAGTGCTATAACTGCCAGACGGAAGGCCATATCGCCTCAGCATGTCGGGCCAAGCTTAAAGCAGGAAACCAACAATCCGCAGGAAACAAGCGACAACACCAGAAAGGAGTTCACAACTTGGAGATGAACCCAGATGGAAATTGTAAATAAGCAATTCACATACTCTTGAAGTGTATGGCATCCTTTAATGATAGCACAGGGTATAACACACGTCAGCAAGCACTGGTTACATTCTTCTACTGAACTATACCCAGGGAGGAGAAAGCGTTATGATTGATGTTAACTAAGGCGGGGTTATAGGTACTGAGGTAGCTATATTATTGGTTGCATGCATAAACCATCTACAGAAATGAACCTGGGTGAAACACCATTTATGCAACCAACATCGATAAGCCTACAACCAGCCAAGGCAAGGACTTTCGAACTAAACTAATGATTAATGAACAGTTTATCGATATGTGTATTGACACGGCAGCAGATTGTTCGGTCATGAGCAAAGACCTGTACGAAACAAAGTTCCCACAGACACCATTGTTTGAGAGTAAGGTCAAGCTGAGAACCTACACGGGCGAAGTTTTGGTGACATGCGGACAAATGAACTGTAAAGTTCAGCATAATGGTCAGTCAGTAACACAGCCCATTCATAGTGGCCAGCTACAGAAATAAACCAACCCTCCTTGGAAAGGATTGACTGAGTAGAATAGAGTTTGACTGGAAGAACATTTGCAGTGTCGATTTGTCCAAATCACGTCTTGAAAACGTCATGTAAACATGCAGAAATATTTGTCGACAGAATAACAGGGTACTCTGCACACATTCGACTTAAGCAAGATGTGAAACCTGTATATTTTCGACCAAGACCTGTACCATATGCACTAAAGCAACAAGTGGAGGAAGAACTCGACAGGTTAGAGCGGAATGGAGTACTCGTGAAGACAGACCAGAGTAACTGGGCAACGCCAATTGTGGCCGTACCCAAGGCTGACAAAACTGTTCGACTATGCGGTGACTATAAAGCCACAATCAACCAAGCCATTGACGACGAACAATATCCGTTACCAATCTCGCAAGATCTGTACAGAGAACTTAGCGGAGCAAGAGTTTTCACTAAACTGGATTTGTCTCACGCCTACCCCCAACTCAATATCGATAAGCGAAGTTAACAGTACTTGACTATCAACACACATAAGGGCTTATATACATGTACAAGGCTGCCCTATGGTGTGAAATCCTCCCAGAAAATCTTCCAGTCTGTCATGGACAAAATGTTTCAAGGCATTCCGCACTGTGTGTGCAACCAGGATGACCTACTGATATTCACAGAGGGCATGGTAGAACATCTGGAAATCCCCGAGCAAGTTCTTTCACATCTCAACTGCCACAATGTCAAACTGTGACAAAGTAAATGTGCATTTGTGCAGTCACAGGTGGTCTACCTTGGACTCAAAGTAGATGCCAATGGACTTTGCCCTGTGAAGGCGAAAGTGGAAGCAATAATGAATGCTCCAAAACCCAACAATGTGTCAGAGCTACGTTCATTTCTTCGGATGGTGCAGTTCTATGCACGATTCCTTCCAGATTTAGCAACTGTGCTAAAGCTTTTCACATCAAAAAAGATGTGAAAAGGGTAATGATCACTTTCTGGTACTAGTAGATAGTCAAATGAGGTTAAGGATATGGGGTCAAGCACTACTACCGATTGTACCATAGATGAGTTGAGATCAATTTTTGCATGCCATGGTTTACCAGAAGAAATTGTTTCTGATAATGGGCCTCAGTTTTGTTCAGAACGGTTCAAAGAGTTCATGCAGCGGAATGGTGCAAAATATACACTTGTTCCCCCATACCATCCAGCCTCCAATGGGGCGGCGGAAAGGTCTGTTAGAGTTCTCAAGAAACAGGTTTTGCAGGGGAGTTCAAAGCTCAGCATGAAACATTGTTTGGCTAGTTTCTTGCTGAAGTATAGAACCACACAACACACAACGAGGAGTTACTCGCCTGCAGACTGTTGATGAAGAGAAGGCTTAGAATACGCCTAAGTCTAATTCAACCCAATTTGGCCTTGAGAGTTGAGCAAAAGCAGTTAAGTCAAAAATGCCATTTTAACTCCCACAAAAAGGAGAGCTACTTCAAGCCAGATGAGCAGGTTCGTGTTCTCAGTCCTCCCAACAAGTGCAGTTGAGACAAATGGGATGTTGGGAAAATAGTGGAAGTGTGTGGAACAAAAAGATACTTAGTTGAAGTTGGAGATAGGATCATAAGTGTTCGTTGATCAAATGATTCCAGCCAAAGATGAACCAAAAACTGAGCATGAAGTCCAAATCACTGAGTTTTTATCTGAAAGTGAGTTGGAAAAGACCACTGTGATAGAAACACAAAGTTCAGTTAGTACAGACAAAGAAATCGATTCCTCGATCAAAGTCAGGGCACTAAAACAGAGCCAAACAAGCCTACAGTTGAGTCAACACCTAAATCTGTTACACCTGTTACTGTTAGCTGATCAGGCAGGATCCGTAAACCAGTAGTCAGGTTAGGTAGACAAAAATGCTGGAGAAACTCAGCAGGTGCAGCAGCATCTATGGAGCGAAGGAAATAGGAACGTTTTGGGCCGAAACCCTTCTTCAGACTGTAGTCTGTAGTCAGGTAGTCAGAATGTAGTCAGGTTAGGTTTGGAAGTTAAATAACTCACTGCACAAGTAAAACAAAAATGTGTAGATATGTAAAATAAATACTGGTTTAAATCAAGTATCACAGCAACAAAATTGTAACTGAGTACTTAGATTTAATACTTTAAAAAAGGAGAGCAGTGTAATGTATTCATACATATTCATGTGTATGTTGATGAGTTGGTGTTCAATATAAGCAGGGGATGCTGGGTAATAAATCTCTCTCTCGTGATCCAGGCAACCAGTTTGTAAGTCTTGTTCTTCATTCTGCCGTCCTGAATATAACACCTTCTCCCTGGTAGGCTCCAGTACAAACTGCTCTCAGAATCCATCTCGGAGACATTCAACAAACTCCCATTCTTTAGGTCCAGTAGCAACTTTTTTACCCTTAAAATTCCTCAGTTCTATCCATACCGACTCTACATCTCCTGATTCTATGTCACCCCTGCAAGGGATTGGATTTCATTCCTTACCAATGAAGCTACCCCACCCCCTCTGCCCACCTGTCTGTCTTTTCGATAGGACGTATGCCCCTGAATATTCAGTTCCCAGCCCTGGCCCTCTCATAGCCATGTCTCTGTAATTCCAACAGCATCATACTTGCCAATTTCTAACTGAGCCTCAAGCTCGTCCACTTTATTTCTTACACTTCGCGCATTCATATACAACTCTTTTACTATTCACCTCCCCTCTCACATCGGTCACTATTGCCCCTGACCTTACTCTCTTACCTGTTCTTGAACTTTCCTTCCCATTAATTCAGGAGTCTTTTCTACGTTTTCCTGTACTCACTTCCCCTTTAACTCCATCTTTATACTCCCAATTTGTCAAACCCTCCCACCCGCTATTTAGTTTAAACCCACACGTGTAGTACTAGCAAACCTGCCTGCCTTGATCCCCCTCCAATTAAGGTGTAACCAGTCCCTTTTCTACAGGTTACCCCTACCCCAGAAGAGATGCCAGTGGTCTATAAAGCTAAATTCCTGCTCCCTGCACCAGCCCCCCAGCCACATATTCAGATCCCCTTTCTCCCACATCCTGCCCTCATCAGCACAAGGTACAGGAAGCAATCCAGAGATAACCACCCTAGAAGCCCAGCTTTTCAGCCTTCTTCCTCACTCTCTAATCTCACATTGCAGAAACTCCTTCCACTTCTTCCCGTCATCGTTTGTGCCCACATGCACAACTACTTCCGACTGCTCACCTTCCCTCTCGAGGATGTTCTGAAGTCGGTCTGAGACATCTTGATTGAACCCTGGCACCAGGGAGGCAACAGACCATCCTTGAGTCTTGCCTGCCACCACAGAATCTCCTGTCCGCACCTCGGACAATGGAGTCACCCACCACTATGGCTCTGCCCGACGTCGCTCAAGCCAGTCGAGCCTCATCGCTAGGATTGGAGCCACCGACCTGCCCGTCGCTCGGACTGGAAACGTCGTCTGCTCCGACAGCTCCCAAGAGGGTGTACCTGTTTTCATTAGGAGCAGCCACTGCGGTCTCATGCACTGCACGTTTACTCCACTTTCTCACAGTGACCCACCTTCGTTCTTCCTGTATTCTTGGTGTGACAACCTCACTGCAGTTCCTGTCCAGGAAACTCGTTTTCCCGGATGGCCCTGAGGTCATCCAGCTGCTTCTCCAGTTCCCCAACACGTTCATTAAGGAGCTGCACCTGGACACAATTTCTACAGGTGTAGTTTCCAGAAGCTCCAGTGGTGTCCCTGACTTCCCACATCCTGCAGGAAACACACTGTACCAACTTGCCTGCCATTTCTTCAGTGGACAAAAATCACAAATCCTAAATTTCGATCAAGTGAAGCCTCCTTGCCTCAGGCTCCTCATCAAAGACTCTCAAGCAAAAGTCTCACACTTTACTCACTAAGGCACTTCAACTCAACAAGGCCGCTCCCAACAACGCCTTTCTTTCCCTCTGACTCACCTACTTCCAGCCAATACTCGCTCTTGCTGCTTCTAGCTGCTGCTTCTCTCTGGCCTTCATGGAAAATTAATTAAGGATGGGCAATAAATACTGGCAATGCTGGCAATGCGTTGATTCAAAGTTCCTAAAGGTCCAAAAGTCTCTGCAAGCAACACAGAGATATCTAGCTTGAGACTGTGGCCCCTGATAACCAGCTGAGATGACTCTCTTGCCTGAAAGGTGACCCATAGAATTGAATCCCAAGACCCTGCCCCAGAACATTCTAATTGTCAGATTTTTTTGTCTCTAGCAATTAGAATTTTCTAAAATTTATTCTATAGATATTAGATCTTTAGGGAAAAAAGGTAGCAAAGTCAAATGAGGGTCCTTGAAGGCAAACACGGGTGAAAATATTATGGGTAACAAGGAAATGGCAGAAGAGTTGAACAGGTACTTCGGATCTGTCTTCACTAAGAAAGACACAAACAATCTCCCAGATGTACTGGAGGGCAGAGGATCTAAGGGGGCAGAGGAACTGAAATAAATTTTCATTAGGCGAGAAATAGTATAGGCTAATGGGACTGAAGGATGATAAATCCCCTGGGCCTGATGGTCTGCATACCAGGGTCCTCAGGGAGGTGGCTCTAGAAATAGTGGACGCATTGGTAATCATTTTCCAACATTCAATAGAATCAGGATCAGTTCCTGTGGGTTGGAGGATAGCTAATGTTATCCCACTTTTCAAGAAAGGAGCGAGAGAGAAAACGGGGAATTTCAGACCAGTTAGCCTGACTTCGGTGGTGGGAAAGATGCTGGAGTCAATTATTAAAGAGGTAATAATGGAGCATTTGGATAGCAGTAAAATGATTAGTCCAAGTCAACATGGATTTATGAAAGGGAAATCATGCTTGACTAATCTTCTGGAATATTTTGAGGATGTGACAAGTAAAATGGATGAAGGGGTGCCAGTGGATGTAGTGTATCTGGACTTTCAGGAAGCCTTTGATAAGGTCCCACACGGGAGACTGGTGACTAAAATTAGAGCACATGGTATTGGGGGTAGGATGTTGACATGGATAGAAAATTGGTTGGCAGACAGGAAGCAAAGGGTAGGCATGAACGGGTCCTTTTCAGCATGCAGGCAGTGGCGAGTGGAGTGCCGCAAGGCTCGGTGTTGGGGCTGCAAATGTTTACCATGTATATTAATGATATGGAAGAGGGAATTATGAGCAACACTAGTAAGTTTGTGGATTACACAAAGCTGGGTGGCAGTGTGAACTGTGAAGAGGATGTTAGGATGTTGCAGGGTGACCTGGACAGGTTGAGTGAGTGGGCGGGCAGTTACGTGGTAGATGCAGTATAATATAGATAAATGTGAGGTTATCCACTTTGGCAGCAAAAAGAAGAGGGCAGATTATTATCTCAATGGGGTTAGGTTAGGTAAAGGGGAGGTGCAGCGAGACCTGGCCGTCCTTGTACACCAGTCACTGAAAGTTGGTGTGAAGGTACAGCAGGCAGTGAAGAAAGCTAATGGAATGTTGGCCTTCATAACAAGAGGATTTCAGTATAGGAGTAAAGAGGTTCTTCTGCAGTTGTATAAGGGTCTGGTGAGACCATATCTGGAGTATTGTGTACAATTTTGGTCTCCTAATTTGAGGAAGGACATCCTTGTGATTGAGGCAGTGCAGCGTAGGTTCACGAGATTGATCCCTGGGATGGCGGGACTGTCATATGAGGAAAGATTGGAAAGACTAGACTTGTATTCACTGGAGTTTAGGATGAGGGGGGATCTTATAGAAACATATAAAATTATAAAAGGACTGGACAAGCTAGATGCAGGAAAAATGTTCCCGATGTTGGGCGAGTCCAGAACCAGGGGCCACAGTCTTAGAATAAAGTGGAAGCATTTTAAGACTGAGGTGAGAAAACACGTTTTCACCCAGAGAGTTGTGAATTTGTGGAATTCCCTGCCACATAGGGCAGTGGAGGCCAAGTCACCGGATGGATTTAAGAGTGAGTTAGATAAAGCTCTAGGGGCTAGTGGAATCAAGGGCTATGGGGAGAAGGCAGGCACAGGTTATTGATTGGGGATGATCAGACATGATCACAATTAATGTTGGTGCAGGCTCGAAGGACCGAATAGCCCCCTCCTGCACCTATTTTCTATGTTTCTATGTTTCTTTGTAAATTACTAAACAAAATAGATTGAAAAATAGAAACAACTATAATTTAAAACATTTTAAACTGATTGCAAATAATAAAGATTGCAAATAAAATGGGTAAACCACTTACCTTCATTTATCTTCTTTTTTTAAACAGGATTGACAACCACTTTCAAGTGATGTGCTGGTTCCTCCATCTGCTTCTCATGATATTTGGAGGGAGCTGGTGTGAAATGCATCTTTCTCCCCTTACCTCTGCAAGTTAATATTCCAACACTGCAACGGTGGTGAGTCCAGAAGTGGAATGTCCCAACATAATAGAATGTCCCAACAAATCAACACCATAAGATAAGCATTGCCCATTGAAGGACAAGGAATTGGTTGAAATGTGTTCATTTCACCATGCAGGGCAAAAACACTAAAGGATACAGAAGCATACAGCTTGAAGGGGGACTCACCCAGAAAAAGTAATAGGAGCTGTTGAAATCTGCAGACGATTGAAAAAAAATGACCTACAATTAAATGATTTAAAGAATGAAAGGGAGACCCGATAGAAGTATATAAAATTATGAGAGACACAGATTGGGTAGATGGTCAGAACTCATTTCCCAGGGTAGAAATATCAAAGATGAGAGGGTGTAGCTTTAAGGTGAGGGGAAAAGTTTAAAGGAGATGTGCGGAGCAAGTTTTTTTTACATAGAAAGTGATTGTGCCTGGAACATGCTCTCAGGGGTGGTGGTGGAGGCAAATAGGACGGTGGCATTTGAGAGGCTTTTAGATAGGCACGTGACAGGATAACATTTAGGCAGAGGTGATTAGTTTAACTTGGTATCATGTTTGGTATGGCACCGTGAGCCGAGAGGCTTGTTACTGCGCTGTGCTGTTCCACAATCTAATATTTATCATTACAATATATGGAAAGAGATACATGGAAGTAATAAAATGGAGAGAAACAAAGATGTTGCCATTTTTCACGCATATGTGCTAGAAATAGGTTGGAACAGGTTTTTTAGAGGATAAAAAGGAAGACACAGAAAATGCAATTTAAATTTGTTAGATTGTATGGACTATAATTAGCTTGGTAGATAATATCATCATAATTGGTTTTAAATACTCAAAATAGAGGCCACAGAAGGCAATAGTTAACCATTTAAAAAACATTATATTTTTATCTGTGTGTATTTTGCATACTTAAACTTAACTAATTTAGACCTTAAGCTACTGCTAAGACTTATTGTACTGTTGTTGATACATATGACAAATAAACACGTTTGACTTGACTTCCTCAGTGTACAATGTCACGCTCTTACTGTGTATCAATATTTTTTGGTGATTAAACTTAAAGCAATTTGATGAATCAGATTTGATGCTTGTTTAATTGCCATTTACGCATATGAAACAGAAAATTACCGGCAGCAATGGTTTAATTTAATTTGTGATACAGAAATGAATATGAACTCAAATTTGTGATGGCAACTTCCACTGGATCTTCCATATTCTATTTTCTTTCCCATTCAAAAGTAAAGATGCTGATGTAAAGAAGACTTCTGTTCCTAAAGTAGTTGTTCAAGGGCCAATTGGAATTCAAGGAGCAAAGAGACCTTTCTGAGGTGCAGGACAGGCAGTTATTTTTTTTAACCATGTAGTTCACTCACAAAAAAAGCATGCACGTCCAGTTTTGCTCATGCAGGTTTGCTTGCATTTCTGTGTGAACGCATTGGGTGAATATCTCACTCATGCATGAGTTTCACCCGGTGACTGTACATTATCAGGCATGCACATGGCCTTTATTTGATGGATCTTTAAACCCTTTTTAATTACATTCCCAGAATGTGGGCGTTACTGGCATGGTCGGAATTTACATCCCTTCTCTTGTTGCCTCTTTTTAATGCAGCTGGATGGCTTTACCCCAAATTCCCATCATCTGAGCACCAGAGGAAAACTTAAGCCAAATTTTAGTATATTAATTCAACTTCATTATTTAATCTATTTGCTCGTTCAATAAACTTTTGTATTTAGTTTCATTACTGAATATTATTTGTGACAAATTTCTTTTCCATTAGGTATATTATGATAAGAAGAATGTATAAAAATTGTTGCCAAATGAAACACCATATAAAAGTGCCAATGGCAAAAAAAATCAACATTATATCATTACAACTGCAAAAAGATACAAAACATTAAATTAGCAGTGTGTAGTACAATATTCAGATTCACAATTTAATTGTATACTAGAATTTTTCTGGACTTTCATATTGCTTTGGCAAGATCAAATTAATCTATGAGATGCATTGGGCTCCATTAAAGGCATTATTGTAATCTGCAAATACTGGAATGTAGAGAGCTTGTAAAAATATCACGTTGTACAACAGATTATGAGCATCTTTTGTTTGTGGACCTGCAGGTGCACTCATTACACTATTTTGTGCACCTAAATATAAAATGTCTGAGCTGCTCAAAAAAACCCCAATGTATTACCAGTTTTCACAATTTCAAACTGAAGAATGCGTGAGACAGTCAATAAGAGAAAATGTTCCCAATTTTTTCAAAATGTCTTGCTTATGATAAACAGTTGTGGAATATACTAACTATTACAGTAATTATTGCATAATGAAATGTAAAGCTGCTTGTTCATGAATAAATATGCTGCCTTTGATCTGACAGCTGGTATAGTTTTCAGCGTGTGCTTTCAGTCATCACCATTGATTAACGTTATTAGCACGTGCGTTGGCTTGACACAATTGCTTGTCCATTCTCTGTAAAGCCATTGTATTTAACACAAGACCATTTAATGCAGGTGTTTGCCAATATAGCTGCAGCATTAATTGAAACCGCATTTCAAGGCATCAACAAGAACAGAGCCTTATGATATTTTCAAAAGTCCAAGCATGCAAATGGGTAGAAATGTGCGATATCTGACATGTAGGACAATAAGAAATGAGCAAACTGGAAAACATATTCCGCATAGGTTTCTGAAAATAGTCACAAAGGTGAAAATGATAAGCTCCACAGGAACTGATTACATATGCATCTATGTCATATATACACGGTGCCACTCATCATATACTGGTCTAAGTCAGTAAGGCCTTTTATTTAGATTTAGTTTGGAGGCACTTACAGATATTACCAGGATACTTGCCAGTGAATGGGCCATAATTAGTCAAAGTTTTGTGAAGGATTCTTGATTAGTATGGGGTTTCAGAGGTTATGGGGAGAAGGCAGGAGAATGGGGTTAGGAGGGAGAGATAAATCAACCATGATTGAATGGTGTAGACTTGATGGGCCGACTGGCCTAATTCTGCACCTATCGCTTATGATCTTATGTTTACACCTATGGTGCGTCAACACCATCAGAAAAAAAATTTGGAGCAATTGCCCCAGGGTGGTCATTGAATTGCACAGATGTATAGATTGCACTCGATATTCCCAAGTTAGGCTGGTGAATAGTGTCAAACTGATTCATGGTCCTTTCCACCTTTCTGATCAATGATTCACATGCCCTTCCCCATATGCACTTACCTATCTTCAAATTGGATTTGAGTATTGTCTCTTCTGAGGAGTATCAGGTCAGGTTTGAAATGTCTACATTGAAGTTAGATTTGTTGCTGTTCAGAGGAGATGTGAATTTTCAAATCCTCAGCATGGATACATCTTGTGTTCATCCTGTTCATATGCAAAGGAGATGTCCTCTCTCCCTATTACTTCTGAAGGTGCTGACAATAAAACTTTGAGCCTTATTGTCACCTTATTGCTGACAATAAGACAATAAGACAGCACTTCATCCAAGTTGGTTTAAATCAGCATCTGCAGTTCCTTCTTACACACTTCATCCAAGTGTTGTTTATTATGTGTGTGTTCGTCATCAGTGAGTTTAATTGTGGCACTGGGGTGAAATTGTAGCCAGATTTACAATGAATCTCTCAGTATTTACATACTTGTACAACCTTCCAGCAGGAGCCATTCAACAATGAGGAAGAGCAGGAATTTTTATTGACTTTTCACTTATTTACGCTGGCGTATTTGGTCTAAATTTAGTGCCCACACACCACAATTGCTGGTTTGATGCTACTTTTCATTTGCACCCACATCACCCTGAGCACTGCACAGATTGATGTTTAGGTTATACAATCATTACTGATCTATATGGCTCTGGTCACAAGAAAGATTGATAGCATTCAAAGACCAAAGGTTGCTAACCTTCAAAAGATTGTGTGGGAATTACAGATTAATCTCCCGGCAACAGCTGCAAACAATTCACAGGATACACAACACACCAAATACAGACAGCATTAAAACATTATTTTTTTAATCACCTTGTTTATTAAATATAAAAACAATGGTCATTGAACATTGTATGCATCCAAGCAGAATTAATGGGTCTATAAAGGCCAAATAAGTAGAAGGGTTAATGAGTAAATGACAGCCAGAGTTGAATTTAGATGAAGTCAAAGGGGCAATGCTCAATGAAAACAAATGAGCTTGTTAACTCCTTGCACACTGAATGTGTGAGAGAAAGTAGGCCAGTTACAATGTAGACTCTCACCTTCAGTGGCCCATGAAAGGCTTGCGATAAATTGAGTGTGAAAACAAATAGGTCTGATGACACTTAGCTGTAACATTGCATTTGCTATGCATTCCAAACTACTTAAGGTGAAAAACGAAGCTGCCAGTGTGGTATGTTAAGGTAAAATAGTGTTTACAGAGATGAAAAATCGCTTGTTAAATGTAGACATTTCAAAGCTGCCACCATGCTCTGCAGAAGAAACATTACTTAAATCTAATCTGACATTAGATACATGCATATGGGGGAGGGCATGTGAATAATTGATCAGAAAGTTAGTGAGGGTGCAGCTCAATTGCTGGTAAAGTAAATGTTGTTCCTACAGTAAAATAATTGACTACCTTGTCAGGAATCTGTTGGGAACATGCTAAGTGTGCAGATGGGAGAAATGCAGGTGGTACATAACTTTTCAGATGTTTCAAAGTCTTTGGCATGCACTTTACATTTATAATCTATTTTTATTAATTTACTGTAATTCTGGTGTTTGTATTACAATGAAAGCAGTCTGAAACGTGAAGCAGTGTAGTTGCTTGGCTTTCAGATTCTACCCGCACTTGCTCATATACTGATCCAGGCAACCAAGTCTTGAGGTTTTACTAAAGTGCGGTGGTTTATCTACAATTCCCAAAATGTTGCTGTAACAGTACAAAAGTAGACAAGGGTCTCAGCACAAATTCTGCTTGCTCTTTTCACAATTTGAAAACAATCTGCAGCTGGCTTCATCACAAAAATGGCCACCAATCATTGTGATTTTTTACATATTGCTTTTCAGGGCTCTAACTAAAGACCAGAAAAATGGGACTGATTGAATGGTTCTAGCAAAGACTTGATAGGCCAAATGTTCTATTTCTGTTTCCATTGCTTTTTACTGTTATTTGTGGCAATTTGGGCAGACTCCAGAAGCTGGATCTTTTGATTTTTTCTTTCAATGTTTATGAAGGAATTAACAAGTGTATAACACCACAAATTTGTTAAAAATGTATATAAGTCATTTTCAGTAATTACATTTCCTTTGAGAAATGTTTCAAATGCTACTCAATGGCATGGATGTATGGAAATTGTATGAAAAAAGACAAATATGTTTGAGCAGATGCACATGGGAATTAAAGTAATTTTCCAAACGGGCTCAATTTGGATGGACTTTCCACTGGACAGATTTCTGTGCCAATTATCTTCATATCCAAATCAGCAACAAAAAATTAACCATTATCAAACATCATCTTTTACTAACAGAAAGCAAAGGAGACAAAATGGTAAGGAAACCAAACATGTCAAGATCCAGTCTCAACAAGGGCACAGACAATTTCAGTAAAGTTTCCATAATCCTGTATTGAAATTCTTCTTATCACTTACTGTACCTGCATGTTAGCCTTCAGTTTAAAATCCCATTTGAACATTAGGTGAGATGCTGCCTGAACTGCTGAGTTACTCCAACACTTTGTGCCCTTTTGTGTATTAACCAGTATCTGCTGTTCTTTGCTTCAACAGTCAGCTTGTCCATTTCCCCTTGAAAACTATATTACATCCTCCTCCATATACATCATCCCATCTAATTCAAAAGCATCAGAAAACTTTGGAATAAAGATGGATCATTAGATTAATGTAGGATTAATGTGAATGGTGGTTGCTGGTCAGTATGGATTCGGTGGACCATAGGGCCTGATGCCATGCTATCTCTCTATATCTCTCTCTTTCTCTTTGCTCACTGTCGGAGAACAGATTTTCAATCCATGTCAATATTTTACCTTCAATGCCATCTCTGGAGAGAAGGAATAGGTGACGTTTCAGATCACCCATTCCGTCACACATTCCTTCTCTCCAGAGATGCTGCCTATCCCGCTGAGTTACTCCAGCTTTTTGAGTCTATCTTCGGTTTAACCAGCATCTGCAGTTTGTTCCTACACCCTCAATACCATGTTCTCAAACCCTGTTGATCAATGTTCTACGTGCGACCTTATTGAAAGCGTTCTGCATCTGCCTTATCTATTCTTCTCTTCTCATTCTCAAAGCACTGCAGCAAATTAGTCAAACATGATTTTCCATGGGGGCTCTGTTCAAGGTGCTCTGTTATTGCTCCTTTGTTTTTCATTTGTTTTTAAGATAATCATAAAGAGTTGTTTAAGGTAACAAAAAATTCCAAAATCTTATTCAGATAGACGATTCAATTATAACATTTCGTTTCAAAGGACTCAGTAACTCACGCCCTTAGTCAATTATACCGGGAAAGGTTCTGTATTTTGTCCCTCTCCAGCAGGTTGTATCTTTTTTTATATTCCGAATAGATTAAAATTGCGATGATTATTGTAGCTGAATGTCCACCATTTATGTCTTTTTGGCTCTGAGTACTAAAGAGATGTAATAGTTTCAATCACAGAAAGATCGGTTTTCATTGATGCGGTTGAAGGGATCAAGGATTGAAACCATTCCTGATCTGGTGAGCAGTTTATCAAAATGCTCTTTTGGTGTTTCTTCTTCTTCTTCTTCTTTCAAGTGACGTGCACAGCCTAAAGTTGTTGGACAACTTGTTCTATTTGATCTTCCATTTGTGCACGTCAAGTTGATTGCATTAGTCGAAACAGGGCGGACCACGTGAAGGTTGCAATCTTCCACCCCCTCCTTTGGTGTTTAAGCATCTTCATATCAACATACAAAAATGTTGGGCAAAGAGTAGCAACTCCACATTCAAGCTCAGACATGATTAAAGAAAGGTAACTTTGAGGGTATGAGACGTGAATTGGCCAAGATTGACTGGCAATTAATTCTAAAAGGGTTGACGGTGGATATACAATGGAAGACATTTAAAGACTGCATGGATGAACTACAAAAATTGTTCATCCCAGTTTGGCAAAAGAATAAACCAGGGAAGGTAGTGCATCCGTGGATAACAAGGGAAATCAGGGATAGTATCAAAGCAAAGGATGATGCGTACAAAGTAGCCAGAAAAAGCAGCATACCAGAGGACTGGGAGAAATTCAGAGACCAGCAGAGGAGGACAAAGGGCTTAATTAGGAAAGGAAAAATAGATTATGAAAGAAAACTGGCAGGGAACATAAAAACTGACTGCACAAGTTTTTATAGATATGTGAAGAGAAAGAGGTTAGTTAAAACAAATGTAGGTCCCTTGCAGTCAGAAACAGGTGAGTTGATCATGGGGAACAAGGATATGGCGGACCAATTGAATAACTACTTTGGTTCCGTCTTCACTAAGGAAGACATAAATAATCTGCCGGAAATAGCAGGGGACCGTGGGTCAAAGGAGGAATTGAGTGAAATCCAGGTCAGTCGGGAAGTGGTGTTGGGTAAATTGAATAGATTAAAGGCCGATAAATCCCCAGGGCCAGATAGGCTGCATCCCAGAGTACTTAAGGAAGTAGCGCAGGAAATAGTGGATGCATTAGTGATAATCTTTCAAAACTGTTTAGATTCTGGAGTAGTTCCTGAGGATTGGCGGGTAGCAAATGTAACCCCTCTTTTTAAGAAGGGAGGAAGAGAGAAAACGGGGAATTACAGACCAGTTAGTCTAACATCGGTAGTGGGGAAACTGCTAGAGTCAGTTATTAAAGATGGGATAGCAGCACATTTGGAAAGTGGTGAAATCATTGGACAAAGTCAGCATGGATTTACGAAAGGTAAATCATGTCTGACGAATCTTGTGGAATTTTTCGAGGATGTAACTAGTAGTGTGGATAAGGGAGAACCAGTGGATGTGGTATATCTGGACTTCCAGAAGGCTTTCGACAAGGTCCCACATAAGAGATTAGTATACAAACTTAAAGCATACGGTATTGGGGGTTCAGTATTGATGTGGATAGAGAACTGGCTGGCAAACAGGAAGCAAAGAGTAGGAGTAAACGGGTCCTTTTCACAATGGCAGGTAGTGACTAGTGGGGTACCGCAGGGCTCAGTGCTGGGACCCCAGCTATTTACAATATATATTAATGATCTGGATGAGGGAATTGAAGGCAATATCTCCAAGTTTGCGGATGACACTAAGCTGGGGGGCAGTGTTAGCTGTGAGGAGGATGCTAGGAGACTGCAAGGTGACTTGGATAGGCTGGGTGAGTGGGCAAATGTTTGGCAGATGCAGTATAATGTGGATAAATGTGAGGTTATCCACTTTGGTGGCAAAAACAGGAAAGCAGACTATTATTTAAATGGTGGCCGATTAGGAAAAGGGGAGATGCAGCGAGACCTGGGTGTCATGGTACACCAGTCATTGAAAGTAGGCATGCAGGTGCAGCAGGCAGTGAAAAAAGCGAATGGTATGTTAGCTTTCATAGCAAAAGGATTTGAGTACAGGAGCAGGGAGGTTCTACTTCAGTTGTACAGGGTCTTGGTGAGACCACACCTGGAGTATTGCGTACAGTTTTGGTCTCCAAATCTGAGGAAGGACATTATTGCCATAGAGGGAGTGCAGAGAAGGTTCACCAGACTGATTCCTGGGATGTCAGGACTGTCTTATGAAGAAAGACTGGATAGACTCGGTTTATACTCTCTGGAATTTAGGAGATTGAGAGGGGATCTTATAGAAACTTACAAAATTCTTAAGGGGTTGGGACAGGCTAGATGCAGGAAGATTGTTCCCGATGTTGGGGAAGTCCAGGACAAGGGGTCACAGCTTAAGGATAAGGGGGAAATCCTTTAAGACCGAGATGAGAAAGACTTTTTTCACACAGAGGGTGGTGAGTCTCTGGAACTCTCTGCCACAGAGGGTAGTTGAGGCCAGTTCATTGGCTATATTTAAGAGTGAGTTGGATGTGGCCCTTGTGGCTAAGGGGATCAGAGGGTATGGAGAGAAGGCAGGTACAGGATACTGAGTTGGATGATCAGCCATGATCATATTGAATGGCGGTGCAGGCTCGAAGGGCTGAATGGCCTACTCCTGCACCTAATTTCTATGTTTCTATGTTTCTATGAATGTCAGACCAGACTCGATGGTCTGAATGGCCTAATACTGCTCCAATTTCTTATGGTCAAGATGATCCACAATATTAAAACATGTAATCTTCTTCTAACTACCTCCAGAGAAGGGAAAATACAGAATTAAAGACCAGTAAAAGATGCCTACTCGGGAATATTCCTTTACAAGCTGCTTGGGACATCAAAATCATCCCAGGAGATTACGCATTGCATATACTACACTAACCACCAGTAATAAGTCCCAACAATGAGAACACCGCAATCCATATTATAGGGAAGAGATGATAGTAATGTGGAGGGAGTGGTACCTACATCAACTGGACTAAACCCCACTGGATGTTATGCCAGAAGTTAGCACTGGTGCTTTTATTTCCTTTCATCAGAATATCTGAGATTGGACATTGAACATTGCATTTTCTGACCCATGAAGGAAAGCGACTACAAACTCAATGACTTGCTGCCACATTTCATTTGGAAATGCATGAAAACTAACAACTAAAAGAATGGAGAGCATGCCACTATCTGCTACCTACGTGGCAGCTTGAAATGACAAGCTGAATCATCACTCTGCTTGGAAGAATTTTCCTCTAACTATTTTAGGTTGTAAGCTTCTCACTTCAACATTATAACCATTGTGCCAATGGCAATGTTGTTAAAGTCAACTTACAGTATAGATTTTTCAAAATGAGACTGCAACATTTGAAAACCCACACACCCTTTGAACACAGGAGCAGAGAACAAAAATTGTATGCATTGGTAGTAGACAAGGATATTTGATCCCTAAATTTGAATGCACAGAAAATCCTGTTGAAAATGATGTGTGCAGTTGAATTCCTGGCATGAGCTCCCACCGTGCGAAGCTCCGCACTTGGAATGCAAATTTGTAAAATCTTCCCTTATAAGTGAGGCTTAAGTGAAATTAAGCCTACGCTTGGTCTCACCGATGTAGAGCAGCTGACACCAAGAGCAGCGGATGCAATAGATGAGGTTGGAAGAGGTGCGGGTGAACCTCTGCCGCACCTGGAAAGACTGCCTGGGTCCTTGGATGGAGTCAAGGGAGGAGGTAAAGTGACAAGTGTTGCATTTCCTGCGGGTTGCAAGGGAAAGTGCCAAGAGAGGGGTAGGAAGTTTGGGAGTTACGGAGGGAGCGGTCTCTGAGGAAAGCATTCAGGGGAGGAGATGGGAAGATGTGGCCAGTGATGGGATACCATTGGAGGTGGCGAAAATGTCGGATGATTATTTGTTGTATATGACGGCTGGTAGGGTGGAAGTTGATGACAAGGGGGACTCTGCCCTTGTTACGAGGGGGGGGGATGGGTTAGTGAGAGCAGAGTTACGGGGTATAGAAGAGACCCTGGTGAGAGCCTCATCTATAGTAGAAGAGGGGAACCCCTGTTCCCTGAAGAATGAGGACATCTCCGATGCCCTGGTTTGAAACACCTCATCCTGTATGCAGATGCAGCATAGACGGAGGAATTGGGAGTAGGGGATGGAGTCCTTACAGGAAGCTAGGTGGAAAAAAGTATAGTCTAGGTAGCCATGGGAGTCAGTGGGTTTATAGTAGATGTTGGTCAGTAGTCTATCACCTGCAATGGAGATAGTGAGGTCTAGAAATGGTAGGGAAGTGTCGGAAATGGTCCAGGTGTATTTGAGTGCCGGATGGAAGTTAGTGGTGAAATGGATGAAGTCAGTGAGTTGTGTATGGGTGCAGGAGGTAGCACCAATGCAGTCATCGATGTAGCGGAGGTAGAGTTTGTGGATAGGGCCATGGAACGTCTCGAACACAGATTGTTTGACGTACCCTACAAAGAGGCAGGCATAGCTAGGACCCATGCGCGTGCCCATAACTTCGCCTTGTATTTGGAGTTAATGGGAGGAGTCAAACGAAAAGTTGTTGAGGGTAAGGATCAGCTCCGCTAGGCGGAGGAGAGTATCAGTAGACGGGGATTGGTTGGTTCTGCAGTCGAGGAAGAAACAAAGGGCTTTAAGACCCTCCTGGTGGGGGACGGAGGTGTAGAGTGACTGGACATCCATGGTGAAGATGAGGGAATGGCTGCCTGAAGAACGGAAGACATGGAGTAGACGAAGAGTGTGTGAGGTGCCTTGAACATAGGAAGGGAGGGATTTAACCAGGGGGGATAGGATGGAGTCGAGGTATGTGGAAATAAGTTTGGTGGGACATGATTAGGCAGAAACAATGGGTCTGCCTGGACAGTCAGGTTTGTGGATTTTGGGGAGAAGGTAAAATTGGGCCGTGCAGGGCTGGGGAATGATGAGGTTGGGGGCTTGGGAGGGCAGGGAGCCGGAGCTGATGAAGTCAGTGATGGTGCTAGAGATAGTGGCCTGGTGCTCGTCTGTGGGATGGTCCAAGGATGAGTAGGAGGAGGTATCTGAGAGTCTCAGCCTTGTAGAGGTCAGCACGCCAGACTACCACCACACCTCCCTTGTCAGCAGGTTTGATCATCCAATCTGGGTTGTTGCAGAGCGAGTGGAGAGTTGAATGTTCAAGGGGGGAGAGGTTAGAGTGAGAAAGGGGAGTGGAGAAGCTGAGGCGGTTGATGTCCCGCTGGCAGTTTAAAATAAAAAGGTCTAAAGCAGGTAGATGGCCATGAGGGGGAATCCAAGAGGAGGGAGTACGTTGGAGACAGGAGAAGGGGTCATCACTGGAGGATGAGGACTCCTTTGCATAGAAAATCGCTTTGATGCAGAGGCAATGGAAGAAGAGCCTCTGTATGGGGGTTGTGGCTGGAGGAAGGCAGGTGAGTGGACGGAGGCTGAAGCGATGTCTGGTAGGGGGGTGGAGGGTGGTCAGGGAGGAGAGGGGTATGAGGACTATAGTGTGGGTGGGGAGGAGCTGAGGTCACATGGTTTGAGGGGGATGGGAAAGACCCAGTGGAACAACCACTGAGGTTCCCTGTGTAAGAGGAAGATCCGTGGCAGTTAGACCCTGTGATGTCAGAATGTGCAGCTTGGAGACTTCATGCCCAGTGCTGCGCTTAGGATTCAGGGAAGGCGATGGCTGCGGCCTGCTGGGAAACGGTGGAGTGGTGAGGTTCGGTGGAGTCGATGGTTGAGGCCCGCGGGGAGTGGAGTCCGGGTCAGCGGGCGAAGCGTCAGAGGTTCTAGTCGGCAGATGAGTGGGTGAGTGAGGAGGTTGTCCGGGTGAGTGAGGCTCGCAGTTTCTGGAGAGCCAAAACGAGGTCCTGCTGGTGCTGGCGCATCGCAGTCAGTGTAGATCACAGGGCACAGAAGGAGAACTGCCATGTATGGCGGCAGATAGCCAATTGGTATCTATAGTCCTGGTTGGGTCCGAACTGGGAGGGAGGGGACTGGAGCTGGAAACCATGACGTACAAGATGGATCCGCGGGCAAGTTGCGCGGAAACAAATGTGGCTTTGGTAACGGGTCTCGGTTAAAATGTGGTCATAGAATTGGAGGGAAGGGGGAATCACAGAGGGGGTGCAGTGAGCGAGGAGGTTGTTAAACTGTCTTTGGAGAGAGGAGGAGAACTTCTTCAAAGTAGGCATACCTTGAGGAGATTCCGCAGTGGAGTAGACAAATAACCATATAACAATTACAGCACGGAAACAGGCCCTCTTGGCCCTTCCAGTCCATGCCGACCATTTGTTTTCCCCTAGTCCCATCTACCTGCACTCAGACCATACCCCTCCATTCCCTTAACGTCCATATACCTATCCACTTTACTCTTAAATGTTAAAATCGATCCTGCCTCCACCACTTCTGCTGGAAGCTCATTCCACACAGCCACCACCCTCTGAGTAAAGAAGTTCCCCCTCACGTTACCCCGAAACTTCTGTCCCTTAATTCTCATGTCATGCCCTCTTGTTTGAATCTTCCCTACCCTCAATGGGAAAAACGTATCCACGTCAACTCTGTCTATCCTTTCATCATTTTAAAGACCTCAATCAAGTCCCCCCTTAACCTTCTGCGCTCCAAAGAATAAAGACCTAACTTGTTCAACCTTTCTCTGTAACATAGTTGCTAGAACCCTGGCAACATTCTAGTAAATCTCCTCTGTACACTCTCTATTTTGTTGACATCCTTCCTATAACTAGGCGACCAAAATTGTACACCATACTCCAGAATTGGTCTTACCAATGCCTTGTACAATTTTAACATTACTTCCCTACTCCTATATTCAATGCTCTGATTTATAAAGGCCAGCACACCAAAGGCTTTCTTTACCACCCTATCTACATGCGATTCCACCTTCAGGGAACTATGCACAGTTATTCCTAGATCCCTCTGTTCCACAGCATTCCTCAATTCCCTACCATTTACCATGTACTTCCTATTTTGATTTGTCCTGCCAAGATGTAGCACTTCACACTTAACAGCATTAAACTCCATCTGCCATCTTTCAGCCCACTTTTCCAAATGGCCCAAATCTCTCTGTAGACTTTGAAAATCTACTTCATTATCCACAACACCACCTATCTTAGTATCATCTGCATAATTACTTATCCAGTTTTCCACCCCATCATCCAGATCATTGATGTACATGACAAACAACAGTGGACCCAACACAGATCCCTGAGGCACCCCACTGGTCACCGGCTTCCAACCTGACAAACAGCCATCCACCATTACTCTCTGACATCTCCCATTCAGCCACTGTTGAATCCATCTTGCTACTCCGCCATTAACACCCAAAGATTGAACCTTCTTAACCAACCTTCCATGGGGAACCTTGTCAAAGGCCTTACTGAAATCCATATAGACAACATCCACTGCTTTACCCTCATCAATTTCCCTAGTTACCGCTTCAAAAAATTCAAGAAGGTTTGTCAAACATGACCTTCCAGGCACAAATCCATGTTGACTGTTCCTGATCAGACCCTGTTTATCCAGATGCTTATATATATTATCTCTAAGTATCCTTTCCATTAATTTGCCCACCACTGACGTCAAACTAATAGGTCTATAATTGCTGGGTTTATTCTTTGAACCCTTTTTAAACAATGGAACAACATGCGCAGTACGCCAATCCTCCGGCACTATTCCCGTTTCTAATGACATTTGAAATATTTCTGTCATAGTTCCTGCTATTTCTACACTAACTTCCCTCAATGTCCTAGGGAATATCCTGTCAGGACCTGGAGACTTATCCACTTTTATATTTTTCAAAAGTGTCAGTACTTCCTCCTCTTTGAATCTCATAGTTTCCATAGCTACTCTACTTTTTTCCCTTACCTCAGAGAGTTCAATATCCTTCTCCTTGGTGAATACCGAAGAAAAGAAATTGTTCAATATCTCCCCCATCTCTTTTGGCTCTGCAGATAGCTGTCCATTCTGGTTCTCTAATGGTCCAATTGTATCCCTCGTTATCCTTTTGCTATTAATATAGCTGTAGAAACCCTTTGGGTTTACTTTCACCTTTCTTGCCAAAGCAACCTCATATCTTCTTTTAGCCATCCTAATATCTTTCTTAAGATTCTTTTTACATTCTTTATACTCCTCTAGCACCTCATTTACTCCATGCCTCCTATAATTATTGTAGATATCTCTCTTTTATCGAAACAAGGGTCCAATTTCCCTTGAAAACCATGGCTCTTTCCAATTTTTACTATTTCCTTTCAACCTAACAGGGACATAAAGATTCTGTACTCTTACAATTTCCCCTTTAAATGTCTTCCATTTCTCTTCTACATCCTTCCCATGAAACAAAGTGTCCCAATTCACTCCTTTAAAATCCTTACGCATTCCCTCAAAGTTAGCCTTTCTCCAATCAAAAATCTCCACCCTAGGTCCAGTTCTGACTCTCTCCATAATTATATTGAAACTAATGGTATTGTGATCACTGGTCCCGAAGTCACCTGACCTGCCTCATTTCCTAACAGGAGGTCCAGCACTGCCCCTTCTCTGGTCGATACCTCTATGTACTGCTGCAAAAAACTATCCTGCACACATTTTACAAACTCCAAACCATCCAGCCCATTTACAGAATGTGTTTCCCAGTCTATTTTTGGAAAATTGAAATCTCCCACAATCACTACCTTGTGCTTGCTACTAATATCTGCTATCTCCTTACATATTTGCTCTTCCAATTCTCGCTCCCCATTTGGCGGTCTATAATACACCCCTAAAAGTGTTGCTACACCGTTCCCACTTCTCAGTTCCACCCAAATAGCCTCTCTAGACGAGCCCTCTAATCTATCCTGCCAAAGCACTGCTGTAATATCTTCTCTGACAAGCAATGCAACACCTCCCCCTCTGGTCCCTCCAATTCTATCACACCTGAAGCAACGAAATCCTGGAATATTTAGTTTCCAATCACAGCCCTCCTGCAACCATGTTTCACTGATTGCCACAACATCATATTTCCAGGTGTCAATCCAGGCTCTAAGTTCGTCCACCTTACTTACAATGCTCCTTGCATTAAAATATACACATTTTAGAAACCCACCATCCCTTATCCTCTGTCTATTATCTTTTTCATCTTTCTCGCCTACATTTTGGGTCCGAGTGCTTCCCTTCTCTGCCTCTTGCCCCACACCCTGACCCCTAGCCCCCTCTACCCGAGTCCCTCCCCCCAGCCTTTCTAGTTTAAAGTCTCCCCAGTAGCCTTTGCAAATCTCCCTGCCAGGATATTGGTCCCCCCCGGGTTCAAGTGCAACCCGTCCTTTGTGTACAGATCATGTCTTCCCCAAAAGAGGTCCCAGTGATCAAGAAACTTGAATCCCTGCCCACTGCACCAGTCCCTCAGCCACGCATTTATCCTCCACCTCATTTCATTCCTACTATCACTGTCACGCGACACAGGCAGTAATCCTGAAATCGTTACCCTTTTGGTCCTTCTCCTTAACTTTCCCCCCAACTCCCTAAATTCTCCCTTCAGGACCTCGTCACTTTTTCTGCCTATGTCATTTGTACCTATGTGTACCACAACATCAGGCTCCTCTCCCTCCCTTATCAGAATCTTTTGGACACGTTCTGACACATGCGAGACCCTGGCACCAGGGAGGCAAACTACCATCCGGGTCTCCCGACTGCGTCTACAGAATCGCCTATCCGACCCCCTAACTATAGAGTCCCCTATTACAATTGCCCTCCTCTTTTTGCTACCCTGCTGAGCATCAGGGCCGGTCTCTGTGCCGGAGGCCCGGCCGCTGTTGCTGCCCCCAGCTAGGCTGTCCCCTCCAATCGTACTCAAACCCGAGTACCTATTTTCCAGGTGTATGGTCACAGGGGTACTCTCTAGCCCCTGCCTCTGCCCCTTGCCCTTCCTAACCGTGACCCACTTGTCTGCCTCCTGTGGTTTGGGAGTGACTACCTCCCTGTAGCTCCTCTCTATTACCTCCTCACTCTCCCTGACCAGACGGAGGTCATCGAGCTGCTGCTCCAGGTTCCTAACACAGTCCTTTAGGAGCCCCATCTCGACACACCTGGCACAGATGTGGACGTCTGGAGGGCTATCAGATTCCCTGACCTCCCACATCTGACATCCAGAACAGTACACTGCCCTGGCCTTCATACTGCCCCCCTTACACAGGATACAATATCAACACAATACAAAGTACACAACAAACTGCTGGAATCTGACTGCCAATCAGCTGCTTTCCCTAGTCCACTTCTCACCAATCAGCTGCTTACCCTAGTCCACTTCCCAACAATCAGCGGTTTCCTCAAAAAAAAAACCAAAAAAAAAACCCACTTCTCCAAATGGAATGTTATGGATTTCGGTAAGCCTCTGAAAAAACAAGCCTCGCGCTGGATTTTTAAGCTTACCGGTCGGGTATCGCTCCTCCCCCTCCTGTGTTAAATGTTTAAGAAGGAACTGCAGATGCTGGGAAATCGAAAATGCTGGAGAAACTCAGTGGGTGAGGCAGCATCTATGGAGCAAAGGAACTTGTAAATAACCTGTAATTGCTTAAGGGCTTTTAATTGATGGAATATTAGAAAGGAAGTAGCATTTATATATGAAGGAGTTTTGAGAGAAGACTCCAGAAGCCCAGTTTAGAAAGATTTTGGAAGGTGGATCTAGATTATGTAAGGCAAATGTGTTGGGTAAATCATTTGAAAGGATAACACTGATGTGGTCTCCTTGCCAGTTGTTTGAGTGATTTGAAGGAAATTGTAGGGAGAGTGGTACAAAAAGGGATCTGTCAACCAAGAAGCATCTTTGAAGGACATCGGAGGATCGGTGAAGACCACGTCTGTTTTATTGTTCAATCAATTTAAAGTGGATGTTTATCTCAACTCCATGTACCATGCTTTGATCTATTTTCCTGAACACTTTCCTAACTCTGCCACAAATGAATATGATTTAATGCAGGTGCTGGAATATTTCTAAAATCAACCTTTTATTAATTTTATTTATAGATTGTAGTCCCAGCATTGAAATAAACATTACTAGATTCTAAGCTATTTTATACATAAGAAGCCTGATGGGGAACTGTGAAGGATTAATCATATGGTGTGTGGCAAGTATTGTCCAGAAACCTGAAGTATTTATGGCTAAATCAACATCAAATTAATGCTGGAGATTGTTGTAGGGCTATCCTGAACATGTCTCTGATTTGTGGAAGGATCTTGGCTTGTGGAAAACATTACAGGAGCTTGTCGTAGGAAAAAATAAGCTATAAGAGAAACCCAAGAATAGATCTATATATCTTTTCAGTGGTATGATTGACATTTGCTTCACAAGCGAGATGCCTGGAGGTGAATGTGAAAAGCATCTTTTTTTTTGCCTTACCTTAATTTTAGCATTGGAAAAGTGGCAGAACTCGAGACAGGTAGTGATGAATAAGCTGCAACCAGAGCAGGGAACCAATGAGCTTCATTGGGTTTTGTTAACACTGAATCTCCGGTTCAAAATTGACTTCATTCATCCTACTGCATTCCAAAATAATCTGCCCCTTTTTATAAATTAAACCAATCAACCAGACCCTTCTGGCCTTGAAATATTATTATTTATTAGAAATGTTATTTTATTAACAAGCAATGTATTTGGAGAAAAGGTCATGTGCGTTCTTTATTAGTAAAGAGACATAAACTATGCTTGACCTTTACAGATGTCACATATTACAAAGGTGTAGATCTAGACCAGTCATAATGTACGAGCAGGGGTCTGGTAGCTGGATATTGTTCAGTGGCATATGCTGACAATTATATCCCATGTTTATTGTCTGCCCATCAGAAAAGATCATTTTTGTTCCATGATACATAGTTTTGCACTGCGGCTGTTTTTAAAATCCACACATGGAAAACAATATGAAGCGATGGAAAGAATTTGCAGTCCGATTGGCTGTATTGTGTGAATGCCCCTTCCACAGTGACCATTATCTTTATATCTGCTGATAGAGCTATTAGTTCTATACGAGCTCTGCAAAGAAGTGATTACTAGTCTGACAGTCTGACATGACACGCATGTGTTATACATAAATTCAGAAGTAAATATCTGTGGTATAAATTAAACCTGTGTCTTCTGGTTCATACGTATCACTACCTTCTCTAATGATTAGTCTAGATTAGTTTAGTTTAGTTTAGAGATATAGCGCGGAAACAGGCCCTTTGGCCCACTGGGTCCGCGCCTACCACTATCCTACACACACTAGGGACAATTTTTACATTTACCAAGCCAATTAACCTACAAACCTGTACGTCTTTAGAGTGTGGGAGGAAACCAAAGATCGTGGAGAAAATGCATGCAGATCACGGGAAGAACGTACAAACTGCGTACAGACAGCACCTGTAGTCAGGATCGAATCCGGGTCTCTGGCGCTGCAAGCGCTGTCTCTACCCCTGCGCCACCGTGCCACCCACTGTCCAGCCATGTTCTGTGCTAGGATGATATAATTAAAAACATAATCAAGCAAACTATTCTTGGCCATTTGCAATCTTGTCTGTGCTTTCTGTTCCTCTGGTTGAGTAAATCTAATATAGACCACTGCAGATTCTCTGTCCTTTTTTTAAATTACCACAAATTGCAGCAACATATTTGCAGTGTGTCAATTCACGCTCACAGTGGATCTGTTACCTCCCAAGACTCCTTAAGATACTTGGGTGACTACACCAGTTGCGAGTCGCCAGATTTATTTGCCACCCCTTGACTTTGACTTTTATATAGACGCAAAGTGCTGGAGCAACTCAGTGGGTCAAGCAGCATTTTGGCAGGTCAGAACCCTTCCAACCCAAAATGTTAACATGGTCTATTTCTCCAGAGATGTAGCCTGACCCACTGAGACGCTGTAGCACTTTGTGTCTCTCTTTGGTATAAACCAGCATCTGCAGTTCCTTACTACATATTTTGACTTTTATATCACTGAAATATGAAATCTTATAGCATGTTAATTATAAAATATTAATTTCAAAAAATGTCACTCTTACATCCAGTAAACTGAAGAAAGCATCTGTAGCAATAAAATCTTATGATGCATATTAAACATAGCATACCAGGAAGGCATTTAAATCTCCCAGAAAAGTCTTAACTTACAATATATTTGGTTAGAAAATGGAAAATGTGGAAAAGATATCAAAGATAGTGAGAATTATTCTTATGATCAAAATAAAACAAGACACTCTCCCCTGTACACCACCTAGACTTGCACCTCTTTCTCCGCTGCCGCTTCTGCTCCACACTCTACCGTCCTTTCCACCTACATTCCTTTCGCTAGCTATACAATTCACAACTCTTCAATCCTTTTTTGTCCAACTGCCATTTCCCAACTGGTCTGTTAATGGAGGTCCTACAGCCCAATAGGAAAAATCAGGAGTGGAGTCTAAATCTGGTCAAATTCCCGTTGTGGACGTTGTGCCTGGCCTTCAAGGGAGAACATTTCTGAGATCTTGCCCACAGAATACAGCTGGTCTAATGTGGACATACATTAGAACTTACTGTCATTCAGAGTGATCTTGACATCTGATCGGTGGCAAGGGATTGAAATAGGTGCTCAATGTTCCCCACTGACTTCACCATCTGAAAATCAGATGTATCCAGATGTATACCTTGCTGCCATAGCACTGTCAAAATGGAAATTATTTATTTCTGTTTGCTTTCTCATTCGTGACATTATTTTGTGAGTGTATCATTTATATTAATTGATTCGATTGCACAATTTACAGAATTAATCCAATAATCATCCTATTTCAAGCCTCATCCGCCAGACTTCCTTGGGAAGTTATAAACCAAAATGAATAATTTTATAAGCTCCAGAATACCTTTCACATGTGCCAGCTGTGGTTAGACTTTGTTCACATTCACCAAAGAAAAAAATAAATACACTTCCAGCAATATGAAATCTCTTATTTATTTTTCAATTCAGCCCTTAAAGAAATGTGTAACATCATAACAGCTCATAGGTCCATTGTTGATTTAACGTCAAATACAGTAAGCCAAACTTATTGTAAACCTTTTATTCAAACTCAAGTTTTTTCAGTGACCAGGGGAATCTTGTGAAAGTGATCTGATGACAATGTTTTATTTCGAAACACTCATAATTAAATGTCTAACTGTGAATTAGTTATGAACAATTAACTAACAATTGTCCCTGTGATAGAGCCAAATAATCAACATTTTCTTCCATGAAAGCAATTCTATTAATTGCCATAAAAAAATTATCAACCCAAAGGGTCAACCTGCCTATCTCTTTTAAATTGAAGCAGGTCTATTTTATATATTATGTGTAGGTGTCATGATTCACAAAGCAGAACAATTCAACAAGCAAATAAAGGGAATCTGGCACATGGTTAAGTTTTTTAAATATCATAGTGAAAGGCATACCCTTTCAGAACTAAATAAATTGTTTATAGGCTCACCGTCAATAGCACATAATTGAATATATTTTATTCTGATTGAGAAGTAATAGCTATTATATTATCTGCCATTGCTAATTTCCTTTTAAAGGCAATACAGTGTGTCTGCAGTGCTAACATGAAACTACACTCAAACAAAATAAGTGTGGTTCTCACTTGCTGTTTATTAATGTCCATCCCCTTTGTGTAGCTTTACTTAATGTGGCTGCACACTGTGACCCAGCATGAGAAGCTCAAAGTTTCTCCGATGATCCCAGAGTGAAACTTCAGTCCTTTCTTCCCTAACCATTCCTTCAGCAGATGCAGAACACAGTTTAATAACTGAAAGTACCCAGCGGTTAAAAATTTCATTAGTTTGAAAAAAATAAAAGGAGACATTTTATCAATAGCTTGATATTGGTGGGCTTTTTGTCAATTTGACCCATATCTAATTAGATTATTGTTGCAAGTGAGACAACTGTTTCTACAGCGACCTAATGTTCTGCCTATTATGTGCACATGATCTATAACCTTTTAAAATACTACTGTGGGAAAGCAGCACACTTCACTGCAGACACAAGCCATAGATTCCTAACAGGTGGCAGTCTTTCCCTTAGCAACATTTGTTACAGAATCTCAATGTTCAGTATATTGAAAATATCAGGGGGCACAGTTTCCAACCAGGTATCCAGGGGAAATAAGTAAAGAGAATGTAAGAAGCCATAATCAACATAAGTACAAGCAGCTGCTGTGGGTTTATGAACTTGGTTGAGATCTGCAGCTCAGGGGCTTAAGATGATTTGTGGCCATCTGCAGCGCCACCTTCTGACCTTTGTGAAATACAGCAGCGTAACAAACCTTTGGAAGGGATCTCCAGTAATGTGAAAATTGTCCTTCCACTTGTTCATGGCAACCAGCCCATCTTTATCTATGTAACTTCACATAAATAAATGTGAGTAAGCAAAGTTGGTGGAAGTAGCTAATTACATACTTGAGTCTTGTTCCCACTCGAAACAAAAGTGAAAATTAGCCCAAGGAATAGTTCGCAATCTCGTAAAGGTGAATTATGGGAATTTCCAGTTATTACTGAGGGTGGGGAAGAAGGGGAGGGAAACTGTTTTAATCATAGCAATAACACAGAATCCATCAGCATGCACAACTTATTCTGAAGAATTCTATTCACTCCAAGACTGAATGGCCGCTCTGTCAGACCATAAAATATATAAGTATCTTTTAATGAGAAACATGTAGGACAGTTTCATCTCCCACAGAGCTTTTAAAAAAAAAACGCTAATCCTAATAACATGGATATATTAAGGTTGAGATAATTAAATTCTGGTTCCTTTATGGAGCAGCACGTGGTTCTGGCTAATTGATAATCCATATTCTCACAGTTATGAATGTAAGAACATTATCTTTCAGCTTAAACTTTTAAACATGAACAGATAAATGACTTAAAGATAAACAGCAAGGTGCAACAAATCAAATTAGACGCTTTAAAGATCAATACATAAATGGCCCGAGTTTTTCCGAGAACTGTTGGCTGTTCCATGTGGAACCACTGCCATTGCTCCTTCCCCCCCCCCCCCCCCCCCCCCCCCCCACCGCGTTATCGGCGAGTAGATTTGTGATTTTGGCACATGTAGGTGCATTTATGAAATCCTAAAAGTCCTGACAGCTGTTCACCACTCTCGTTGGGGATACTTTGTGCTGGGCTTGAATGGAATCCATCGCAATGGTGGATAAAGTTCCTGCAATTCCTCAGCAGTAACACTCAGGTACCCACCTGCAGAACTGAGCACAGGAATAATATTTAGGTTGATTTCAAGAGGGAAGACGGGAATAATATGATCTACATTTTTCTCACTTTTTTGCATTTAGTAAAAGGTTTTTTATAGATATCCTAAAGTGCTTATAAATGTGTTTTTTTTATTTTTAGCCTTTTTAGATTTTAGTTTTAAATGTTTAAAAATATTGGATTTGCGCTAGAGTTTAGATTTTTCTAAATGGCAAACATTTTCAAAACATTCAATGTTCTGAGAGACACAAGAGACTGCAGGTGCTGGAATTTTTAGCAAAAAACGAAGTGCTGGAAGAAATCAGCGGGTAGGGCACCATCTGTGGAGGGGAATGGCAGACGACATAAACAGTCTGAGGAAGGATCCTGACGTAAAATGCCGTTTGTTCATTCCCGCCACAAATGCTGCCTGACACAAATGAGTTAACCATATAACCATATAACAATTACAGCACAGAAACAGGCCCTCTCGGCCCTTCCAGTCCGTGCCGACCATTTGTTTTCCCCTAGTCCCATCTACCTGCACTCAGACCATACCCCTCCATTCCCTTCACGTCCATGTACCTATCACTCCAGCATTCCTCCAGAGTTCCTCCAGCATTTTGTTTTGTGTGCTTGTATGTTCTGAGAGCTTGTCAGCAAACTAACTCAAGAGGTGTGGTCTTTCAACCTTAGTATCAGTGAAGTTTGATTTGTGGGCAGGAGCCTGTCATGAGGCTGGAGCCTGCTTCATCCAGGATGCTACAACCAGGGAATCTGCCAATTCCTTGTGACTTTATTTAATTGGAAGGAGTTGGAAGTCATCTTCCACTGGAATGGTACATGGAGAAGATGGTTGAAAAGGATGTGTACAATGACTTGTCTCCTACCTTGATGGGCCATGATCACTATTGCTCTGAAATCCCCTGACGTCACTTTAGTTTTCCATTCAAGTTAGACAAAGCACCGAGGTAAACAATCAGCCACGTGCAATGATCCTGGCATGAAGGGCTGAGCAGCATCAGCCAGCTTTTATTTCTCATGATTTAAAGTTCTTCTTCCAACTGCTTCCAAGTGTCAACCAACCCAGTCGACTATTTGCCACAGAAGCACACTATTTGCCTACAATCACATATTACAATCACTCCACACTCTTAAATCTCTATCTATACACTGTAATGGCTCAATTGGAATGTATTGTCTTTCTGCCGACTGGATAGCACGCAACAATAGCTTTTCACGATACCTCGGTACATGTGACAATAAACTAAACTGTTTTAGATGCTAGCATTCCAATTTGTAATTTGAGGGCTACTGGGTGTTGGAAATACAATTATGCCATTGCAGTGGCGGCACAATTAAAATGTAGTTGTTGCCTTAATTTACAGCTGCCTGTCTGCAACTATGTTGCTCCATCCTCTTCAATCATGCTTAAATCACTAATCACTCATTCTCCCTTCTCTACGATCACACGTGAAGGTTGTGCAGATGTGGTGTTGACATGAAAACATATCATTTCAGACTTTTATCCTTGCTGTCGTTCTAAAGGGAAATCAAACTCCTGATTTATAGCACAAAATATAGCACTTGTGTGAAATGCATCTTATCCTCAATAATCAAATGCATTACAATCAATCTTAATGAATAATTTATTCTGCCAAATGAACAACCATGAATGATAAATTAATTAACTGTTTGAAAAAGATAAGGCATACTTCCATTGACTTCTTTATAGAATAATATTAAAGATTTGTTTACATTATGTGTTTAAAAATCTTCACACGTGGCCTTTTTAGTACCATTTATTTTGCAAATAAATCAAGACCTGCCCTTCCAGTAGCATCATTAACTATATTGACAAGGGCAAGATGTTAGTCCAAGGCCTTTTCAGCTGGCATTTGGACAACAAGAAGAGTGAATTGAGAATTTGTCCCACCCTTCAAGAATATGCTGACTTTGAGTTCTGACTGCCTCTCGATGACAGTATACTGTACATACAATAATGATAAATACAACAAAGAGTGCAATGACAAGTGCAAAACAGCAGAATGGTGCTAGACTGTAGTGCAATCTGAGTAGTGCAAAAAAATTAAAATGCAATGACCTAATAACTGAATGAGGTAGAGTTAAGAATAAGAGGACATGGCAGCGCGTCTGGGAAGAGGTGCTTGGATCACGAGTCTGATAGCAGTGGGGAAGAAGCACTTCTTAATATTGGATGCCCAAGTTTCTCAAACTCTTGTACCTTCTCCCAGAAGACAGAAGAGAAGACAGGAATAGCTGTGGTGACAGGCATCCTTAATGATACATCCAGCCTTTATGATGGGATGCAACATGAAGATGGACTGAATGGGAGGAGGTATCAAACCTGTGATGGACCAGGATACATTCACCACTCTCTGCAGGTTCAGGCCATCATGATTGGAGCAGTTGCCATATCAGGCTGACATGCACCCTGTCCAATAAGGTTCCATGGTGCATCTGAAGAAGTTTGATAGATTCCCCGTGGACGTGCCGGATCTGCTAGATTGAGAGATAGGTTAGACACAAAATGCTGGAATAATTCAGCGGATCAGGCAGCATCTCTGGAGAAAGATTGGTTACATATGGGGTAGAGACCCATCTTCAGACTGATATGGGGTGGGGAGGGAGGGATCTGGAAGCAAGAAAAGACCAGGACAAACCTGGGCTTGCAACAGATGACCTCAGGCAGGGTGATTCCATGATAGGCCATTTGAGAGCTAGGTTGTTGTCCTAACACCATGATGCACGACACAAAATGTTTTGCTTGTATTTTGTCTTATTATTTTTAGTGATATTATTGGCAACTTTAAAGATCGTTGGTAATGTACTTGGCCACACTGTCATGGGTGTACATGACTGGTACATCACCAGTGTTGAGGGTCAGGAAGGAGGAAATATTATGACCAATTCTAACTGAGATGGAAGCTCAAGGCCAAGGTCCAAAAATTTAGGGATCAACTCATATGGTATCAAGTATTGAAGGCTGAGCTGAATAATAATCTGATAATCAAATGTTTATTACTCATTTTTATTTTCTCTCCTGATCTTTAGCTTTTCATTTGGCTTTGTGCTAATAGTTGTAAATATTTTTGTTTCCCTAGAGGAATTTCCAATGGAATGTTCCTGTCTGGGTACTGTTTGATTGGTAATGAGTGACAGAATTCAGAGGAAGGGTGTCTTAATATTTTTTGGATATCCAAATAATTCAGTGTATATGTTTTATTTTAAGTTTTCAATATTTTTTATTTAATTGTCAATGATGGGCTTTGCTGATCAGAATTTAGTTCTCATCTCAAATATCTCAAGGAAGGTGGTAGAAGCTATCATCTTCAACTGTTACAATCTTGTGGCATTGATAGTTCCACACATGCCATTAGAAACCTAGACAATACACAATAGACAATAAACAACAGGTGCAGGAGTAGGCCACTTGGCCCTTCGAGCCAGCACCGCCATTCACTGTGATCATGGCTCATCATCCACAATCAGTACCCCATTCCTGCCTGCTCCCCATATCCCTTGACTCCGCTATCTTTATCTCACTCTCTCTTGAAAGCATCCAGAGAATTGGTCTCCAGTGCCATCTGATGCAGAGAATTCCACAGATTCGCAACTCTCTGGGTTTAAAAGTTTTTCCTTGTCTCCATTCTAAATGGCCTACCCCTTATTCTTAAACTGTGGCCCCTGGTTCTGGTCTCCCCCAACACCGGGAACATGTTTTCTGCCTCTAGCGTGTCCTATCCCTTAATAATCTTATATGTTTCAATAAGATCCCCTCTCATCCTAAATTCCAGTGTATACAAGCCCAGTCATTTAATTCTTTCAACATATGTCAATTCCGCCATCCCGGGAATTAACCTCATGAACATACACTGCACTCCCTCAATAACAAGAATATTCTTCCTCATATTTGTAAACCAAAACTGCACACAATACTCCAGGTGTGTTCTCACTAGGGCTCTGTACAACTGTAGAAGGACCTCTTTGCTCCTATACTCAACTCCTCTTGTTATGAAGGCCAACATGCCATAAGCTTTCTTCACTGCCTGCTGTACCTGCAGTCATGCTTTCTGTGACTGATGAACCAGGACACCCTGAACTTGTTGTACTTCCTCTTCACTATTCTGACCTAATAATGCAAATGGACCACTGATATATTTCCAAGCCATGATGATATTTGAGTTGGAGGAGATTGTGCAGTAGATGGGGTTCCAGGGCATTGTTGCCCTTGCCTCACAACGTGGTAGAGAGACAGTGTCTGGAAGGTGCAGTTGCCATGTCAATTTGCTTCTAAACATGACAAGGAACACCATTGGAGGGAGGGAGGAAGGGAGGCAGGATCGCAGGCAGGAAATGTGTGGACTGTGCGCAAAACAAAATTGTCCCTTTGTCTTCTATAGTGTTGAGCTTCCTGACTGTTGTTAGTGATACATCTATTAAAGCTAATGGAAGTTGATCAACATATCCCTGACTTAAGATGTTAGAAAAAAGTGTAAATTTGAAGCTCTAGTCTGTCATGTTTATAATAAGCAGATAAATTATAACATTGATATAATGTACCATCCACATTTTATTTCAAAGTCTCGTGACGAGACTATGTGAAGAACCGCCAGCCTGCATGCGCATCAATACGTTGCCTCATGGCACGAGATACGGATGCATTCGGAAATGCTTCGTCAGAGCTTTAATGATGAAGGTAAGGGTTTTTTTGCAGGAATGATGCTTCTTGTTTCAACGCGGGTTTGATTTCCAAAAAATAGACAAACCAAGAAACAAAAAGAGATATGCCGCTGTAAATTCAGTGGGGAATGACGGCAACGAGCGAGGTTGGTAGCTGTTTCCATCGAGTTCAGAGATGCTAACAACGGGCTCAGAAATGCTGACTGGCGCGGCCTGCACAGCAAACACCGCTAAAGCTCCGAAAGAGAGCAGGTGGCCCACCCCGGTCTCAGAGTAGCTGGCAGGTGCGGCCTGCACAGCGACCTCTGCTAAAGCTCTGAAAGGGAGCAGCTTGTCAAGCCGGTCTCGGAGACATGAACAGGCACAGCCTGCACTGTAATCTCCGTGAGAGCTCCAAAAAGGAGCAGCATGTCGACCCGGGCACTGGAGACGCTGGCAGGGCGGCCTGTACAGCAACCTTCACAAAAGCTCCGAAAAAGAGCAGCTTAACGACCCCGGGCTTAGAGACACTGGCAGGGTGGTCTGCACAGCAACCTCCGCGAAAGCTCAAAAATGGAGCAGCTTGGTGACCCGGGCTCGGAGACACTGGCAGGACGGCTTGCACAGCAACCTCCGCGAAAGCTCTGAAAAAGAGCAGCTTCTCGACCCCAGGTTCAGGGAAGACCAAGTCGGAACTGGTTTCCAAAAGGACAATACTGGTCAGGGAGGCATTTTCTCAACCTCTACGGTTGAGGTTATCAGTCAACTCACAAGAGTGGGGATAACTGGGTGAGAGGCTGGTGATGGGGAGGTGCACTGCACTCATACATGTCGTTCAATTCAGATATCTGAGGATATCTCCCACTCAGAGGCTGGGAGTTTGAGGATTCCCTCAACAAATGGATAATACCTTTCAGCTCACGACCAAAAAAGAGCTGCCAGCACTCGGGAACAAAATTTGCCATTCCCTCGGGGATAGGTGAACCAGTAGAGGCAGAACTGGTAAGTGACATTATATACTTGACTTCACACCAGCTGAATGAGGAGAACATGCAGGACAATGCTGAAAAGTATGTTAATCCTCATAACTACCAGACCCGTGATGTACCGAAGGTTAACATCACCATCTGGGATATTCTGATTGGCTAAACGAAATCTTAAGATTTAAAACTCCAGCGAGTTTGGAGAGCTTTCACAAGAGGGATTTAGGTGTTTGTGAGGTCAGCGGATGAAACACAACGTTTTGAAGTGCAAGACGCCTAAGCACTGCTGTGTAAGGATATCATCCCTAACAAGTTAGTGGCTGAAACTGCTATACTGAGGCAGGTTCTAGACAACTAAGACAGAGCCAGTGGCCTTTTTTAGGCGCAGGTTCATAGCGCTCACCATGGAGACAGCGCATGCCACACACTCAGCCTCAACCCCCCAGCAGGCCACAATGTCAGTGCTAGAGGGCAGGGATCGAACCAAAATTGGTGTTAGCAGATGCTATCAAACAACCACCTAATCTCATTGAGGTAGGTGAGTATTTCTTCCTTCAGCTGCATAAACTGTATGGAGGATATCCAAGTCAAGGATATATTGAGGCTGTTCAAAAGTAAGTGGGAAAAGATAGCCACTGGCCCTTTTATTTTACTAGCCATAAATGGCTATAAATCTGACGATCTGTCTGACCGGTTTCCTCCATGGCAAGAAAAGGCCTAATACCTGTGCAAACAGTCTAAAGAGGAATATATAGCTATCCGTGTAGAGGTAGTGAAATTACACAAAAGGATATGATTGAGGAGATTGTCCATGAACAAGATAAATATATTTCCAATATCTTCACAAGGTCTAAGGAAGATGGAGTATACCGAATCATTCTTGATTTAGCTAGTCTGAACATGAGCTTGGAATATAAACATTTTAGAATGGATTTTCATTCAGCAAAACAACTGATTATTGATGATTACTTTATGGCCTCAATCGATCTCGAAGATGCATTCTTTCTGGTACCAATACATGAGAGTCACAGGAAATAGTTGACACACTCATCGTAGGAAAGATGATTTATGAAACAGAGGTAGCTGTTTAATGCCTCTGTCCCACTTAGGAAACCTGAACGGAAACCTCTGGAGACTTTGCGCCCCACCCAAGGTTTCCAGAGGTTTCCGTTCAGGTTTCCTAAGTGGGACAGGGGCATTAGCAACCTAGACACTCCTAGAAGATCTAGAATTTGTTATTCATCCAGGAAAGCCCAGGCTTGAATCGACAAAAACTATCGCATATCTAAGCTTTGTCATAAACTCTTCAGATAGGTCTGTAACCCTACCTACCGATAAGAAACATAATTTTGTAGATGCATGCACAGGCTTACTTAAGAATGAGAACTTTACTATGCGACAGGTTACGAGGGTGATAGGCAAGCTGATAGCTGCCTTCCCAGCAATGGGCCATGCATTATCGAAGCCAGGATTGTGAGAAGGTTCTTGCCCTAAAATTGAATATGTGACATTTTCATTGATGTATGAGGCTGACGACTGAGTCAATATTCGGAATTCCAATGGGGGATTGAGCACACATGAGGGTACCTAGTCAGCCCTCAATTACACTACAAAGTGAGGGCTGGGGTGTAACTGACACCTATATTAGTTGTGGTGGTAGGTGGAATGAGGATGAGTTGAGACATGGCCATAATGCATAAATGCTGGCAGCATTCCAGGCATTGAGAACGTATTGTGGGAATGACCATGATATGCAAATTAGGCTACATTGTGACAATACAACAACAGCAGCGTATGTTAACCATATGGGAGCTATAAATCTCAAACATGTGATGGACTAGCAAAGTCCATTTGGGCGCGGTATATAAGAGGAAAATATGGGTGTCAGCTGTACATCTGCCATGTGGGTACAAATTTGAAGCAGACACCAGGTCAAGAAATCCCTCATTCTGCCTTATTGGAAGATGCCTCCAAAAGATAATTCCAGATGAGCCAACAGAAATTATAGTAGTGCCAAATTGGCCTACTCGATCATGGTTTTCATTGTAAAAAGATCTGCTGAAAGAAGCTCCAAATTTTGCTCACAGAGACAAACAGTGGTTAGTTCAACCTATCACTTGTGCATTGCATCCAATGATCATATTGATTTATTAATTTGCAGGATTTAAAAGACCCTTCAAGTTTATAGGACTATCCAGCAGAACAGTTGATGTGATCACCGCAGCTTGGCGAGGTGGCACTAGAAAGCAATATGCTACCTACATAAAACAGGGAAAACGTTTTGAGAAGAGATACATGTGAGTTACTTTAAAGCAGAAGTAACAGAGGTTTCTTGGTTTCTTTCAGTTTGGTTTTATGAAAAGCGACTAATAGCACGATTAACAATGCTCGCAGTGCCTTATCATCGTATCTAGTGCTTGGAGTGGGGCAACAAACGATTGGCTCTCACCCACTGATGACAATGATTATGGAAGGTGTCTTTAATATGAACCCTCTAAAGCTGAGATACAAAGTAGTGTGGAATGTGTAATCAGTTTTATATTTTTTACGCAAATCGGCACCAGTTGCATCCCTAACGTTGGAGCAGCTACTCATAAGTTAGTCATGTTTACGACACTTATTTAAGTACGAAGAGCTCAGTCTTTACACAATCCCCGTCTGGATAACTCAGTCATATCTGACAAGAGGGAAGCATTTTACGTGAATGAACTCCTAAAGCAGAGTAGGTATGGTTGGGTACAAGTTGGAGCTGGCAGCATACCCACCAGATCAGAGACTGTGGGTGTTTATTATGTGAAAAAGTATAGTGAGGTTACTAAGAACCTACGAGATGATGGCAAAGCTTTCTTCATAGTTATAAAGAAGTCTCACAAGAGAGTGTTGGTGCAGACTATTTCATGACGGATAGAGCATATGCTGTTGGAAGCAGGAATGAATACAAATAATTTCAAGCCACACTCTACCAGGGCTGCTGGCACGTCGGCAGCCCATAGAATGGATATTCCTCTTGATCACATTCTTGCAACAACAGGATGGTCAGATGAATGCACTTTCGGAAGTCTATAATAAACCTCTTAACAGGTCTGGGCAATTGCAGATAGAATTATGGAGAATGTTACATGAGCTGTTTTTCTGTAACTCCAAGGCTAATGGGACTGTGGTCCAGTTAAAGGCGATGTACATGTATGTAAAGTTAGCATCATGTGTTAATGGCCTATGACTTTTCTTCCATGTATAGTTTATCTGTGTAGTGTGTTCACATACAGATTGGTTTACTGCATGAAACCACAGAGCTTCAAAGGCTTCACATAGTCTCGTCACAACATAGACTTCAAAATAAAATAGAAAGATTAAACGAGAACTTACCGTTTGAAGTTTGATCTTTATTTTATGAGAAGTTAGAGTGAAAGACTTCATGCCCTCCACTCTCAATCCTGAATCTCATAAATTTCATTCAGTAAGTCAAGGGTTATTAATCTTTCTACAGCTTGATTCTGGTTGAAGCGGACTGTGGTTTCATACAGTGGCTCTGAAGATTGATGCGCATGAGGGCTGGTAGTGGAGTGGTTCTTCACATAGTCTCTCCAACGTCTCATAAAATAAACATCAAACTTCAAAGAGTAAGTTCTCGTTTAATCTTTCTATTAAAATGCATAAATGGGTGAAAAGTATAAAATCTATTGTATATGTGATTCTTCCTCAAAAATGTAATACATGAGTGCATTCCTTACATCAATAATAATTTTCCTTCTAGATATAAATGTACAGTTATTTCCTTGGCCTCATACTTCCCAACTGCAGGAGTTTGCCAGCTTAACACGGGCTACTTATAATTTCAGTGATTCATATACTTCATCCTATGTGACTCTCATTGTAGAGTTTTGGGGGCTTCTGAATTTAAACAACTTGTCTGTTTCATTTAAAAGTAAGTAACAGAATAAAAAAAACAATTAACCATTCAGTGCAATTGCTGGGTTTCATTCTTAAGCAAATTTGTGTAATTATACTTTCAAAATAAATTGAACTGGGAAAATGATTCTCATTGCAGCTACTTATTCAAATCTTTGATCACAAATTATTTGCTCAAGATATAGTGGAATTTCTCTGAGCTGGCTTCAGAACTTCCCGCACATCCAAGACTTTGGAATCGACATGGATACATAAATTGGCAGGATCTGTATTATTAATATAAAGAAATTGCAGTGTAGTTGATTGCATTTTTAAAGGATAGATTTAAAAATATATATGTTTCATCAACAGTTCAGTTTTCCTACTGTGACCAGTTGTTCTGGAAAACCCTGGCCCTCCAGACTTTCACAAACTCTGATACATTTAGTAAGACTGAACACCATGGATGAACATCTTTTTCTCTTGAAACTATGGTTGATAATGGATGACAACCATTAATGAATAACTACTGGGTAGCAACAACAGATAGTTGGAGGGACATGAAGTGTAGAGAAAGTGGGGACTGCAGAACGACTTGGAGAGGTTGGGAGAGTGAGCTGAGATGTAACAGATGGAATACAGCATAGCAAAGTGTGGAGTCATGTATTTTGTTAGTAGGAATAAAGGCATAGACTATTTTCTTACTGGGGAGAGAATTCAGAAATTGGAGGTGCAAAGGAGGTGCTGCTGCAGGATTCCCAAAAAGTTCATTTGCAAGTTGAATCAGCAGTAAGGAAGCGAAATGCAATGTTAGCATTTATTTTGACACGGGAGAATACAAAAACAGGGATGTAATGCTGAGGCTTAATAAAGCACTGGTCAGACCGCATTTGGAGTATTGTGAGTAGTTTTGAGCCCCATATCTGAGGAAGGATGTGTTGGCGTTGGAGAGGGTCCAGAGGAGGTTTACGAGAATAATCCCAGGAATGACTGGGTTAACATATGATGAGCAATTGACAGTACTGGGCATGTACTCGATGTAGCTTAGAAGAATGCAGGGGGGGGACCTCATTGAAACTTACCGAATAGTGAAAGGCCTGGATACAATTTTACTTCGGAGTCACGTGAGTGACTACGTGAATAGAAGCCCGTACAGCCGTTGGTGCGTCATGACGTCAGACGCTGGTGCAGTCGGGAACGGTTGGAGCAGCAGCGCTCCTCCGAGCGGTAAGTTTAAACGGGTTACACGAAAAGCTGGAGAATTCAGCGGGTGCAGCAGCATCTAAGGAGCGAAGGAGATGGGCGACGTTTCGGGTCGAGACCCTTCTTCAGACTTCACCCTCCATTCTCCAGCATCTGCAGTTTTCGTTAACAGGTTTAAACGGAGGTAAGGTTTGTTGAAATACTTTACCACAGGTCATTTTCTGCGACGGTTGGGAGTAGATATGTTGCAGAAAGTGAAGAAGGTGTCGGCGAGGCGCTCCGGGGGTAGAAAGAAGAGTGACCAGGAGAGTGTTGAGGATGGAGGCCCGTCTGGTACACCTGGTCCGGTGCTGGCTACAAAGCCAGTGGTTGCGGACCCACTGCCGGGGGGCAGTGGAGGCTTGTCAGTAGGAGGAAGGCCACTGGCAAGTCTCTGTGGCCCGTAGATGAGTCGGGCCTGGAGGTTATACCCTCCATAGGAGAGTCCGTTTGCTCACGGCTCTCCCACGTCGAGATTCTATTACAAAAGAATGCTCGACAGGGACCAGCTCCGTGGGGAGGAGTGGTGCCCAAGCCAGGCTGATGGAGAGCTTGTGCTAGCAGCACCTGTTTCAGGGCTGCAGAACTATCCTGCCTGTGAGGAGGATGTTCCAGCTCCGTGAGGAGGAGTGGTGCCCAAGCCAGGCTGATGGAGAGCTTGTGCTAGCAGCACCTGTTTCAGGGCTGCAGAACTATCCTGCCTGTGAGGAGGATGTTCTATCAGGGCCGTTTGCTGACACTGTTTCTATGCTGGGGGAGAGCAAGGTGTTCGGTTGGAGGTAATTCCGAACATTGCTGGGAAGTTTGCTGAGTGTAGAGAGGCAGGAAAGGCGATTGATGTAGAATTGGCCGAAGCCATTCAGTATATGCTCTCCCACCAGTTACAGGAGCTAGCTATGGATGAAGTAGCAAAAAACTATAAAGCTCCTGTTAATTGTGATCTCCTGAAGGTACCGGTGGTTAATCACCAAATTTGCATAGATGGGTTTGCCTGCTAGGGCCCAGGAGATGAAGTTTTAAAAAAGTGCTTAAACTGTTGTAAGCAGGTATTACAGCTGTGGTGAAAGTTATTGATACAAATGATATGGTTGAAGCACACCAGGATGAACTGGGACTCCTTTGTAATGCATTTTGAAATTAATAATGTCGGGAGGGCCGCTATTAGGCCAGTGCTAACCCGAATTTGGCGAGTTGTGCAAACCGACCAGTGTACCACCACGAAATCTGTTGTTTGGTGGTAACCTTGCAAAAAGGGTCAAAGACTGTTATGAGGTTGTTATAACCATGGCCCTCATTAAGCCAGCTGGAAGCAAGGCAAAAATGGTTCTCTACAAGAAGTCGAGGACAACAAGGCGGCAAGGAAAGATGCTGGTAAGGAATATAACATTTGACAGACGATTAATTAACTGATGTTCCTGTTCAAATTGGGGAAGGTTAAAATTGTTCTCAAACAATGGCAGCAGTTGACATCAGATTTGTTCATACTTAGTGTATTGAAGGGGTGAAAAATTGGATTTTACTATGACAGTCTACCTAATCAACATTTTCCTAGTCGTAAACTTATTTTTCAGATGAGGAAAATGTGCTTATTCAAGCAGAGATTCAGTCGTTACATAAGAAGGGGTAATTGAGCCTTCTGTCTATCAAAGTCAACCATTTCTGTCACGTATATTTCCCAGATCTAAAAAGACTGGGGGATGTAGAATTATTCTGGATTTATCGAATTTGAACAAATTTGTTTGTTATAGGCATTTAAAAATGGAGAACTTTACCACGGGCAAACATCTAGTGTCCAAAGGGTATTATATGGCAACCATTGATTTAAAGAATGCGTATTACGCAGTGTCTATTCATGGTGATGATAGAAGATATTTGAAATTTATTTGGATGACTGAGCTGTGGCAATTCAGGACATTGCCGAATGGATTAACTTCAGCTCCTAGATTATTTACTAAATTGGTAAAACCTGTGTTAGCATTGCTTAGAGCTCAGGGGCATGTGGTAATGGCCTATTTAGATGATTTCTGATTGTTGGAAAGACTCATGCTGAAACTCAATCATCAGTTTCAGTTGTTAAAATCACTTTTGAACAAATGGGATTTGTTATTCACCCAGGTAAATCTAAATTATCACCAGTCCAAATTATTGATTATCTGGGATTTACCATTAATTCCAATCACATGTTGGTAACTTTGCCCAGGGATAAATTGAATCAGTTAATTGAGGACAGTGTTAATCTCGTTGGAGAACAACGGCCTTTGATTAGACAAGTAGCCAGTTTTATTGGGAAGTTGTTGCAGCCTTTCCAGCTGTGCAGTATTGTCCTCTGCATTATCAACAATTACAACCATCAAAGGAACAGGCACTGAGAATACAAAGGGGCTATTTTTGATAGGCCTATGCAGTTGTCAGCTGGGGCGATTGCTGACATACAATGGTGGATAGTGCATGTTTCAAAAAATTTAAGGAAGGTTTGGTGGAATCACCGTCACTGATATTACAGACTGATGTGAGTGCACTGGGTTGGGGTGCAACAGATATGTCTTCTAGTTGTGGAGGCAGATGGAATGTGGATGAGACATTCGCTTCCTCAATTAAGAGGGATTGATTATTTAGAGTTGTTGGGCACCTGGTATGGGCTCAAAGCTTATTGTTCTACAAGGAGGGATCTGCATGTGCAGCTCAGATTCACAACACCACAGCAGTGGCATATGTAAACCACATGGGTGGAGTTAAGTCACAGTCTTGTGATAGACTGGCTAACCAGATTTGGAGCTGGTGTATTGACCAAAATATCTGGCTTTCAGCACTTTATTTGCCAGGAAGAGGTCACGTCAGTTAATGACAACATTGAATGGATGTTAAATCAGGATGTGTTTAACCAAATGATTGATCAGTATGCATTGCCAGATATTGACTTGTTTGCATCTCGATTAAATCATCAGTTACCTAGATATGTTTCATGGTAACCAGATACTGGGGCAGTAGCAGTGGATGCATTTTTGCTGCATTGGGGGAGGAATGTTTGTGTATGTATTTCCTTCATTCTGTCTCATCAGCAGATGTTTGCAAAAGATCAAGGAGGACTCTGCTTCAGGGGTATTGGTAGTGCCAGATTGGCCTACACGAGCATGGTTTCCCGTTGTATTACAAATGGCTAGGGAGCCTTACATGCTTATGCCCAAGAATAAAAATCTACTGGTAAATCCAGTCACTGGGGATCAACATCCTTTATAGGATCGTATTGATCTGTTAATTTGCAGATTTTAAGGAGGCCATACCTGGGGAGAGGACTGTCTCATCGGACGGTGGATGTTCTCACGTCGGCCTGCAGGGATAGTACACAGCAGCAATATATCACCTATATAAGGAAGTGGGAGCAATTCTGCCTACAGTAGGATATTGTATATCACACGGCAGGGATCACGGATGTATTGGAGTTTGTCAACTCTTTATTTTGACCAAAAAATTAAGTTACAGTGCAATTAATTCAGCCAGAAGTGCTCTGTCTTCTTATTTACCTATGAATGCAGAATTGCATACAGTAGGGACACATCCGTTAGTTCACGATTCATGAAGGGAGTTTTCAATTCTAATCCTCCTAAACTCAGGTATGCCGGTTTTTGCAATGTGAGTGAGGTTTTTATGCTTCTTTGCCAGTGGGCTCCGGTTACAAGCCTATCTATAGCCAAAATAACTATGACGGTGGTCATGCTTCTGGTGTTGATTTCAGCCCAACGTGTACAAACATTGCAAAAGCTACGGCTAGATAGAATGCATGTGTCGGCTGATGCCATTATATTTTATGTCTATGATTTGCTTAAACATAATAAAAGAGGCATGACAGGATGTAAGATGGTGTTTTCAGCATACCCCGCAGATGATCGCTTCTGTATAGTCTCACATTTATCTCTTTACATTGAGATTACTAATACCTCTGAGAGGAACAGAGTTGGCTTTGTTTATTAGTCACAAAAAACCACACAGTAAGGTGTCGGTGCAAACGATTTCAAGGTCCTCGCGGCCGCAGGATGGTCCAGTGAGCTAACTTTTCAGAGGTTTTGTCACAAGCCGATTTCAAGGCTCGGGGTGTTTGCTGATTCTGGTGTCAGTACTGTTACATTTTTCCCCTGAGTTAGAGGGGTTTGTTATGATTTGTTTGTAAATAAACTGTTATTTCTTTTAACAAATGTATTATTGATGCATGATTGATTGTTAACGACTTTTGAGTCAATCCAGGCAGTGTGAACGTCGGATTTGAGTCTGCGGCGTGAATTCACAGTGCTTTGAAGTCTTCACGTAGTCAGTCACGTGACTCCGAAGTAAAATAGTAAGATTAAATGAGAACTTACCAGTTTGAAGTTTGATCTTTATTTTATGAGGAGTCGAGTTGAGGGACTACGTGCCCTCCGCTCCCACCCTCATAGATCTCATCTGGTAGTTCTAGTTTTATCATCTTACCGTTATACTTCGGTCATTGTTAGCTGTGAATTCATTCCGCTGCTTTGAAGATTGACGCACCAACGGCTGTACGGGCTTCTATTCACGTAGTCCCTCAACTCGACTCCTCATAAAATAAAGATCAAACTTCAAACTGGTAAATTCTCGTTTAATCTTACTATTAATGTGGAGAGAATGTTTCCACGAGTGGGAGAGTCTAGGACCAGAGGCCAAAGCCTCAGAATAAAAGGACATACCTTTAGAAAGGAAGTAAGAAGGAATTGGTTTAATCAGAGGGCAGTGACTCTGTGGAATGTATTGCCACAGGAGGATGTCAATAGATATGTTTAAGGCAGAGATTGACAATTTCTTGAGAAGTAACGGTATCAGAGGTCATGGGGAGTAGGCAGGAGAATGGGGTTGGAAGTGAGAGATAGATCAGCCGTGATTGAATGCTGGAGTAGATTTGGCCTAATTCTACTCCAAGAGCTTATGAATGAAATCTTGCACATACTTGTAACATTCTTGCTATTACATGTGTGCCTATAAACAATTCAAACTTTAGATGGATGTGAAATGGGCAGATACCAGTATAATGTAGTCCCATCTGATTTCGCCATCCACTTGCTCAAGACTAGTATTCTGATGCAGTAAAATATTTCTCTCTTTTACCCCATCACGAAGTTAAAGAGAAGTCTAATCACAGCCAAAATTACTATATTTTGTTTTAATAGCTGAATAGTTTGAGCAATCTGTTTTATTTTTTATATTTGTTACAATGAAACAATCTATAAAAAAAACTTGCTAAGTTATTCATAACTTTGCATTTATTCTCATTTGAAAACTGAAATAATAAATGATTGTGTGTTTTCCATTCACAAGAATGGTATGTTATGCATGCTAGATGGTTTGATTTAAAACAACTTTAAATATTAAGATGCTTTTTAAAATTTTGATTTCCTGTTCTTTGTTTCTCGTTCTTCCAGCAGCATTTTATTTGTCTGATATTGTTCCAGAATTACATCCTTGCTCGAGCAGTACCTCTTTGTAGCTTCTGTTGTCCCCAGATAAGAGTTGTGTTGAACAGATTCATTGTTCCTTCATTCAAATTGAGAACCTCATCAAATGATTTCCATTCAGAAGGGTGTGGAACATTAATTTGAAGCTCTCCAGGTTGCCTTTTCACGATCCTTCCACTGAATAGTTCATTTGAAATCAATTCCAGGATTTTAAATAGTTGTTCAGTAAATTTGCTACAGTTTTCAAAAAACAAATCAACTGCATTTCTTGCATTATCAATTAAACTTGGATAAATTTCATCAAGATACGAAAAGTCATCTATTTTGCTCTTGAGTGCCCGTTTATAGGTATTTGCTTGCTTCTTCATGCTTGCAAAAAACTCTTTCAAATTTTCTTTGACTCTTTGAAGATATTCATCAATTATTGCTTGTCCATCATCTTGAAACTCTGACTGCATGATTTCATAATATTCATTTAAAGTATCAATGGAATTATTAATGAACATGTTTGCATCTTGTTTCAGAATATTAGCTCTTGCAAGACTAGCATCGATTAATTGTGGACCTTCTTGTGTATATTCCGCAAATACTGTCAACGTTTGAATTAACTTTTCATCAATTTCATTGAACTTGGCCATCCATCCATATAAGACATTATCAAAATATTTTTTTTGGATTGATTTGCAATATATGCTTCCTGCCTGAATCTTTTCAATAAGGACTTGCAACAGGTCTTGGCTCCTTTGAATCAGTCTTAAAAGATAAAATTTCAAATCTTCTGAAAACATTTGCAACCGGTATACAAATGCTGAATTGACACCATCATTGTACAACTGATATGTTTTAGATTTTAATGTTTCAAAATTTACATTGGCTAGATCTTTGTACTTTGCAGCCAGTGTTTCAGAAATGATCTGTATATTGTCCTTTAGGGATTCTAAATATGGTTCAAAATTAAAACTCTGCATTTCTTCTAAAGTTGCAATCAGCTCTATTTGAACTTGCTGCAGAAATTGTCTTAACTGTTTAATTATTTCTGTGCTGTTGATAACTGTATTAGTACCAGAGACTTTGAGCTCCAATTCCTCGATGTACTTGACTGTCCCTTGAAGACCTTCTTCCACAAATTGATCAACTCCTCGAACAATGGTTTCAACATACTCTTTTGCCCGCAATATGAAGAGCTTATATAGTCCTGGAACTGTATAAGAGCTTTCAGATCCAGGAACCGTAAACCTGTGACGTTTTAGAAAACTGGCTGCTGAATCAATCGTGTCCAGTACGGTATTCTGATACTCACGTTGTAAATTAGTAATGTCATCCAATAGTATGACGAATTTATTGTTATAGCCTTCATTTGTCAATTCTATTGTTGCTCTCTTATATAATGTCTTTGCGTTGTATTTCATGTTCTGATAGTTTGAGGCGATATCTTCAACTGTAGACTGGAAACAATTATCAGCTTCTTTAATGCTATTGACTGTATTTGCATATACATTGTTGATGTTCTGCTTCATCAAGCCCTTTATTTTTGAACTGACAGCACTAATCTCAATTCCAAGGTGTTCAGTGTGATACTTGTTAACCCAGTCATAGACAGCACCAATCATCTTTGGTACTCTTTCTTTTGTGCCTTCTGCTAAATCTGGCATTACGTCTTTCCATTTGAACAGCAATTGAATATATTCAGTGTTCTCCAGTGAAGCACTACTTTCCAAAATAACGATTTTAGCAGATGGCTGTTGAAAAAAAAAGAAAAATTACATTGCATGCGAGTGCTATTATTTTGTGCATCTGATTAAAGCAGCTTAGACATGACCTGTCCACGTAACTAGGTAGTTTATCTGAGAAATCATGACTTAACACAGTGCTATCACGGACCTTGGTGAGAAACATCTTTTGTGGCTAAGCAAATAAATAACAGTTGCATTAATAACACCAGACATTATTTTTCATAAACATGAATGTTACTTACTGGTTTGTGGAAATATAGCTCTCCATACAGAACATCTGACATTTTATTTTCAATTCTCATGCTGAGAGATCCTGTAGAAGGAGTGGAGATGAAAGAAGAAAATCCACTATTGTCTCCATACATTTTAAATTCAAAATCTGTGAAAGTGGGGCTGTTGATGGTTACATCCCATTGAACAGTTGTCCTGATAAAGAAACCAAGAGAAATAGATCATAATTTAGTGCAAAGAAAAAAATGTTTCTCTAGGTACAATAAAAATCAATTTGAATGTGATTCAATATAGCTAAAACATGAACTGTCTGAAGAAGGGTCTCGACCCGAAACGTCGCCTATCTCCTTCGCTCCTTAGATGCTGCTGCACCCGCTGAGTTTCTCCAGCTTTTTGTGTACCCTCGATTCTCCAGCATCTGCAGTTCCTTCTTTAAAAAAAAAAACTGTTCCACAGATGCTACCTTACCTGCTAATATTTCTAGCGTTTTCTATTTTTACTTCAAATTTGAAAATGTACAGTTTTTTCTTCCTATAAATAAGGTAGACATTCAAAACCTTTTTCCCAATGTTAAGTTTATAAACTGGCGGGCATAGCTTTAATGTGCGAGGTGGAAAATCTGATGGAGATGTGCAGGTCATGTTTTTTAAAAGCAGAGAGTGGCGGGTGCTTGGAATGCTTTGCCAGTGATCGTGGTGGAAACGATGCATATAAGAAGCCTTTAAATAAGCATGTGAATATGCAGGGAATGGAGGGATATGGGTCACATGCTGGCAAAGGAGATTAGCTTGATTTGGTGTCATTTTCGACACAGACATTGTGGGCGAAAAGGCCAGTTCCTGCACTGTACTGTTCTAATCATTCAAAATATTATTTATGCCTGTAGATTTATGTTTTTGCTATTTGATCTGTAGTAAAGTGTAACACAATAGGATTTATCATAATCTAGAAAGTTACTTCTTTAGACCATCCTCCGGCCTCTAGAATTTGGTCGAGTGGCATGTCCTGCGCCTTCGCCGCGGACATTGATGCCGCCCTTGTGGAGTTGAGATTTAACACATAAGTGTGAACTCCAGCTAAATACAGAACCTGTTTTAACCATCTAGAATAGTTTGTATTGTCACTTTTTTTAAATTTTAATTTTAATTTTTTTATTTTGTGGGTAATGAGCATTGGTGTCTCACAATCTCGGAGACTCTTAGTTACATTAATATATTGTGTCAAATGCTTACCACACACAATGTTTGGTCGACAGGGTATGCTTTAAAAATTACCTTGGTTCCAGCCTTCCCTGGCTTGCTTTGCTTTGCATAGATTATAGACATAAAAAGTAATTTTATCTGCAGCCAACTGCATACAATCTAAGCGCAACATTTGTAATGTTTGTACTCATTGTGCTGAAACTAATGACATGAGCATAACCACTTTAAATATTAAGTTCTGAAAAGACAGTGACATAATTGAAGCCCACTGCCGAAGCAATGTGAGAATTATACTGACATCCCAGATTCCTGTATATCTGGGTTTGGTAGGATTTTATTAAAATTCCTCTCATAAATCGGGATATTTACGGATGAACCCGATAGATTGTCATTTTGAAATTGTCCTAAATAGGACAAAGTATTCCGAGCACTATTAATGGCACTATATCTCAGGTGCAACATAGCAAGGAACTCCAATACATCTGATATGTTTGCAGTATGATAAAATATATCTGACTGTATACAAAAGATTTCCCATTTCTTTATATGAGACATACATTGTTTCTTAGTGCTATCTCTCCAAGCTGCAGTTATAACATCCATTGTCCTATCTGACAGTCCATCAGAACCTGCAGATTAACAATTAATACGATCATGTAATGGATGACTTCTCCTGTACTGGATGTACCAACAATTACTGCAGCTGGGGATTGTCATGAATGGCTGAGTCATCATTCTGAGCACCAATGGGAACAATGGCTGTGTAGACCAGTTTGGAACCTGCGGCGGAGTCTTGCTCTATTTTGGTGACATTGCCTAATCAGGCAAAATGCGGAAACATAGAAGATTATACTTCCCCAATGTAGTGAGAATGCATCCACCGCTACTGCTCTTCGGTCTGGCTCCTATGACACATTTAGGCAACTGGAGATTTAATCTGGCTGCAAACAGATCAATATTTGGTACTCATACAGACTGACAATCCTTTTGAACTTCTGGATTTACCATCCATTCTGTATTGTTATTGAACTTCCGTGATCTGTTGTCTGCCACAATATTGTCTCTCCCACAGCTATGGTATTGTCTACTTGTAATTAAACATGTAAGTAATTCATTGTAGAACAATAAGCTATCAATGCATAATTGATACGTTTTTCCCATTGAGGGTAGGGAAGATTCAAACAAGAGGGCATGACATGAGAATTAAGGGACAGAGGTTTCGGGGTAACGTGAGGGGGAACTTCTTTACTCAGAGGGTGGTGGCTGTGTGGAATCAGCTTCCAGCAGACGTGGTAGAGGCAGGATCGATTTTAACATTTAAGAGTAAAGTGGATATGTATATGGACGTGAAGGGAATGGAGGGGTATGGTCTGAGTGCAGGTAGATGGGACTAGGGGAAAACAAATGGTCGGCACGGACTGGAAGGGCCGAGAGGGCCTGTTTCCGTGCTGTAATTGTTATATGGTTATATGTTATAAAACGCCCCCAATAACTCCAAATAATTTATACCATGTGTTAGGAGAATTAATCGTCTTGGACAGTCATTCACCACCTCAACTGGTGGCGCTGTCCTTACCTCCCCATTCGAGAGCACTCCCATCAGTTTGTAATTCCACTGAAGATTGCTGAACCAAAATATATTCTGGTAGCTTGTGCAATGTTGAGAATCCACCATTGCAATTCAGCTATCGCTTTAGTTGGTAACTGCATGGACCTATCAATGACCTGCATGCTTTTTATTTTATTTATATATATATATATATATATATATATATATATATATACCATTTATAATCTACCATTTACCAATACCTGTAGCTACTTCTCGGATGGAGGGATAAGATCTCTCAGCGAGACAAGTACAGACATATGTAATCTCCCCAACCTTATCTGTTAACAAGTTACTGACATATCATTACTGAATTAATGACAAACACCAAATAATCAATTGTTTGGGATGGCTGTAACTTAAATGTTGTTGGATGGACAGAACCCTAGCCTTTCAATAGGCTTATGGTTGCTGAAACCAGTTCTTCAGCTGCCTCCTGAGTGGCATTTACAATTAACATATCCTCTAGATAAGCCATTACAATGTGATTCTGAGCCCTCAGTAACACCAGTGCTAGTTTCAATAATTATGTGAACAGCCTGAGAGCTGAAGTTAACCCATTAAGTAATTCTTTAAATTGCCTCAGCTGACCCATCAAATTAACTTAAAGTACCTGCGATAATGATGCATTGGTACTGAATAATAAGGTATCTTTAATTTTTTTATTTTTTTTTACGTCTATAGTAACCATATAGCACCCTTGTGATAACAACTGCGTTACAGTGTTGAAGGTGTACTTCATTAAATGCCTATACTGAACATATGAATTAAGTTTGTGAGGTCCAGAATGTTTCTGCAACCCCCATCTTCTTCTGTCTGGGATATATTTTACACCTGACAAGTTTCTGGTGCAGCAAACACCAAACCGATCAATATTATGCAGCATCATTCATTATAAAACAATTGTAATCTTACACCCAACCAGAGGTTGTACGCCAGAAATTCTATGTGTGATGGAATAAAGTTACCGTACCTCTGTAATTGAACTAGAATTGTTTTGGCAGATTTTCACCAATAATCAATCTGGTTATTGTTTGTCCTACATAGTCCTGCATTTTTGGGTATAATGTTGGCCAAATGGCTATTTTCATCATACAATTAGGTTCAAATAGGCACTGCAGAGTAACGTAAGCCTGTCTTATAAGTTTTGGACATTTATCGACCCTTGTATGTCTTCCCCAAATGCAGTGATGCCAACTGAATATCAGCTAGAGGACATGCTGGAAACATATTTCCTGCCCTCGCATCGTAACTCATGGGTGCCCAATTACTGAGTTTACTGTTGGCACCCTGAGCGAGACACAATAGACAGGTGTTAATATATTTACTGTTTCAGTCATAACAGTTTCTTGGAGCAGGTGAGAAACCAAATAATGTTGGCAGCCAGGTCTCATCCATAGCCTCACCAGTCCATACCGATATAGCAAACTTGATGCTACATCGGGAACACCCGGAGCGTAGCTCTTGTGCTCTGGTGTATACACATAAGTAGTGACACCAGCTTCAGGGTCAGCCTCCTCCTGCCCCGATACTCCCGAGTCTTGCTCTAGGAGACCTCATCCAGACCTAAACAAGGCACTGGAGAGTCAGATTCCCTTTTTTTTTAAGCAAGCACCATATTCAGTGTATGGAACTCCTTCGGAGTCTGCCTGTGAATATCTGGGTCTTTGGACCCTTGACTGATTAAGTTTAGAGCATTTTAGTCTTGCTCTAGGGAGACCTCATCCAGACCTAAGAAGGCACTGGAGAGCCAGATTCCCATTTTTTGCAGGCACCGTACATAGTGTATGGAACTCCTTTGGAGGCTGCCTGGGAATCTTTGGGTCTTTGGACCCTTGACTGAGTAAAGTGTGGAGCATTATCTCCATTTCTAGTCCCCCCACATTCTTGTCCTTTTTTGGAGAGTAACTTTATTTACATTTCATTGTGTATTTGTGCATAATCATATATGTTCATGTTAAGAATTATAGATTCTGACAGGCACATTCTACTTGCAGAATATTTATATTACTCTCAGTTTTACACAGTTCTCCCAATATAAGGGTTGATGTGGCTGTATTGGGTATAATATCCATCTCTCTGCCTCTGCTGGCCCCAGAATCCAGTATTTAACCTGCTTGTTCTTTCAAAGCAGGGATGAAAGTTTAATAATGCACATAACATACACATCAACTAAGGAACTGCATTGGGTAATACATACTCAGAGCAGACCTTATATGCTTACGTATCGTTGTGGCCTCAGCCCGAATGACTCTAGGGCAGCTGGAGGGAATTACCTACGGAATAACGGCCACCGGTATCGGAACCGGCACCGCACTTATCTATTTTGTTGATCGCTGTGATAGGACCGCAATACTGCGTGGCCCATGCTTGCTCCTCCCGCTGAACAGGCTCCTGCTGACTCACAAGCCAGCCTTACGGAGCTCAAATCTCGCTGGAAGTTTAAAAAACTTACCTGCGAGGTTTCTTACTTACCCACTGGTGGAGCTGCGCTCTCCAGCTCCGTTCAGTGCGACATGTGTCGACGTAATGACGTGCATGCGCCTGGCGGGGCTTAGTCACTCATGTGACTCCGAATTAAAATGATGATCAAACCATCAAGCGTTGAGAAAAGGTGTATTGGTTCGTCTGACAATGGTCATTGTCTAACACAATTTACTAGCCAACTAATACAGAATCTTGCTGTAAACAAACATGTACATTTCCAGAGGAGTTGCAAGTAGAATTGGACATTTTGCAATTATCACAGAACATCCTTTCTTCAGCACTTTGGATAGTAAGAGAGGCAAAGTTTAAAAAAAGATGTAAGGTAGACACACAATCACACGCATGGAGTAACTCAGTGAGACAGGCAGCATCTCTGGAAAGATGTAAATCGAAGGTTTAAAAAAGTGTTGGGCAGGTTTTCTATTTACACAGATGGTGTTGGTGGAGGCAGCTACAATAGTGGCTTTTGAGAGGCTTTTGGATAGGCACACAGACGTGCAGGGAATAGAAAGATATGGACCACATGCAGGCAGAGGAGCTTAGTTCAACTTGGCATCACATTCGGCTCAGGCATTGTGAACCAAACAGCCTGTTCTGTGCTCTAATACCCTATGCTTTTGTTCCATGAACACAACTAATATCAATCTTAATTGACTGCTTATTTACTCTAGGTCAGTAAAGCTCCATTATTTCTAGGAGGATTCCTGTGGTTTCTCTATTATGATGACAGGCATTTTTTTGTCAATATCTGTCCATTCCCTATTCTCTAGTATAATATCTCGGTATGTCGGTGAATGCTCTCTTGAACTTCTACAGGTGTACAGTTCAGAGCATATTGACTGGCTGTGTGACGGCCTGGTTGGCAATTTCAACGCCCAGGAGCGAAGAAAATTACAAAGAGTGGTGGACAATGCTTGGCCCATCACAGGTACTGACTTCCCCACCATCAAAGAAATGTATAGGAGGCACTCAAAAAGGCATCCAGCATCAGCAAAGGCCAACACCATCCTGGCCATGTTGTCATTTCACCCCAACCATCGAAAGTAGGAGTCTGAAAACTATAACAATTAAGGGTGGTACAGTGGTAGAGTTGCTGCCTTACAGCACTTGTAGCGCCAGAGACCCGGATCCGACTGCAACTACGGGTGCTGACTGTGCGGAGTTTGTACGTTCTCCCCGTGACCTGCGTGGGTTTTTTCCAAGATCTTTGTTTCCTCTCACATTCCAAAGACATACTGGTTTGTAGCTTAATTGGCTTGGTATAAGTGTAAAATTGGCCCTAGTGGGTAGTGTTAATGTGTGGGGAACACTGGTCGGTGCGGACGAAGGGCCTATTTCCATGCTGTACCTCTAAAATAAACTAAACCAGGTTCAAGAATAGCTTCTTCCCAACAACCATCAGGCTCTTGAACATGACACAACCCTAACCTCAATTGTGAACTATGGACTGTCTTTGGGTGTACTAATGACTGGACTTTTTTTGCACTTATATTTGGTTATTACTTTATTGAATTTAATTTTTTATCAATTAGCTCTGTGTATTGTGTTTAGAAGCCATTTATGCTGATATGAGTAGGAACTTCAGGGGTCGGTACATATAACGATTAAACTCTCCTGACTCTTGATATGTAGCTGTGGTTTGTAAAGAACAAGAGGATTTCAGTATAGGAGTAAAGAGGTTTTTCTGCAGTTGTATAGGGCTCTGGTGAGACCACATCTGGAGTATTGTGTACAGTTTTCGTCTCTAACTTGAGGAAGGACATCCTTGTAATTGAGGCAGTGCAGCATAGGTTCACGAGATTTATCCCTGGGATGGCAGGACTGTCATATGAGGAAAGATTGAAAAGACTAGGCTTGTATTCATTGGAGTTTAGAAGGATGAGGGGAGATCTTATTGAAACATATAAATTTATAAAAGGACTGGACAAGCTAGATGCAGGAAAAATGTTCCCAATGTTGGGCGAGTCCAGAACCAGGGGCCACAGTCTTAGAATAAAGGGGAGGTCATTTAAGACTGAGGTGAGAAAAAACTTTTTCACCCAGAGAGTTGTGAATTTATGGAATTCCCTGCCACAGAGGGCAACGGAAGCCAAGTCACTGGATGGATTTAAGAGAGAGTAATGCCCCTGTCCCACTTAGGAAACCTGAACGGAAACCTCTGGACACTTTGCGCCCCACCCAAGGTTTCCGTGCGGTTCCCGGAGGTTTTTGTCAGTCTCCCTAATGGCGAAAGTGTTTTCTGGTTTAAAAATCGGTAATTATTTAGTCGAAGCTGGTTGCAATGCTAGTTGAAGGTGGTTGCCGGAGGACAAAAACCTCCGGCAACCACCTAAGTGGGACAGGGGCATTATGCCACTTTCGACCATAAGGGAGACTGACAAAAACCTCCAGGAACCTCCGCGAATCACATGGAAACCTTGGGTGGGGCGCAAAGTCTCCAGAGATTTCCGTTCATGTTTCCCAAGTGGGGCAGGGGCATTAGATAGAGCTCTAGGGGCTAGTGGAGTCAAGGGATATGGGGAGAAGGCAGGCACAGGTTATTGATAGGGGACAATCTGCCATGATCATAATGAATGGCGATGCTGGCTCAAAGGGCTGAATGGCCTCCTCCTGTACCTATTTTCTATGTTTCTATGTTTCTAACCCATATTTTTAGCCAATCCATGTCTTTTAACATACATATGAAAGCTCCGACGGTTTGTTTTTATGTTCTTGCTAGCCTATTACTTATTTTATTTTCTCTTATCATTCCTTACTATTCCTTTGCTGATCTCTGAAAATCTACATCATCGAGATTCTTTGGCTCCCTTAACCCATGCTGACCATCAAACACCATTAATAATGCGGTTACACTAATCCCACGTTTGTACTCAACTAATACCCATTCGGTGATCGACATACCAGGTGTTACTTACAGAACCCAAATTACCTTTCCAACTCAAAGAACTTTGGGATATGGAAGGAAACTGGAATATGTAGAGAAACTCCTCAAGTCAGGAGGGAACTTTCAACCTACACATAGACAGCATCAGGGATTAAAATTGAACTCAGATTGCTGGAGTTGTGAGGCAGCAGTATTACTAGCTATAATATTATATTTATATTAAAATATATTAATTCACCAGATCCAACAATCAAAGTTTAAATCAATTTAGTCTGAGCCTAGGTCCATTAGAATTAATCAAAAGTCAAACAAACCTAAACAAATTATTTGTCACCTAAAAGTGTCATGAAAATGTACAACATACCTTAAATCGTCATCAACAAATTTATCCTCCCAGTTTAGACTTAAGTCAGGATGTGAAAACAAGATTTTTTCACTCAGTCTGTATTCATCACCGGTTTCAATTGTTTCAGTGACTAAGAAAGAAGAGGAAATTGTCTTTCATAAATATGATAATCTCTTCTGATTAAATGATTTTTTTTTCTGCAAAATACCGAATTGCCTACATTTTATTAAATGTATTTGAATAATTATAAAAAGTTTTAGAAAACCAAAATCCATGTTAACAATTTTAAAGTGACAATTGGAGTGACTCAGAATATGATTGGTATAACAAAAAAACTGAACGGAAAGTGTTTTCAAAGATGTCATTTATATGGCAAATAGCATTGTCATTTTTAAGGATAAAATATATTGCTATCTTTATAACTTACCCTCTAATTCATATTCCAGAAACCTCAGAGTAGAACTGCATGTGGCTTCCACTTTTGCCACTGCTTGGTCTGGATCCGATTTCACACTTGCAATCCATGTGGTGTTGTATATTGGTGACATAACGTTGATGTTTCCACTTAATGATTTAAATGCTGGGAAAGCAATTGCTAAAGGCAGAGATATTTTCAGGGAGGGTATCTCCACTGTTCTGGCAGGGAATACTAGAGCTGGTGGTTCAGAATCTGCAGTTTGCTTTGTACTGCTGCTCATTTTCACATGCTGTTTAGCAGTTCCAAAAAATGTTGGTTGGGTAAACGGAGAAATCTCGATTGTGATTTCTGGTGTTGTCACATCAAGATAAGGGATTTTGTTATATTCTACATACTTTGAATCAATGTTCACATTAGGAAAGCTTACAGTGGGAAAATCCGGCAAAGAGACTTCAAATGGAAGAATGTTTGTCCTGAACGGAATAACAATATTTGTGAAGTCAATTGTGTATGAAGGCACTTGAAGAGTAGTATATGGAACTCTAAATTCAGGGGTAATGAAAACTCTTGGTAATTTTAATGCTGAAAAGCGGAATTTATACGAAGGCACAACAATGTTTACCAATGGTACTTTGACTGTTGGAAATGTAATTTCACTGTTAAATGGGTTTTTATCTGATATTGGAATTAGGTTGCCGAGAATCAGTTCTGGAACATTTTTGGTCCATTCGGGAAAATTAAATTCAGGGACATTTAGTTTTAGACCATTGGCTATCCTCTGGACTGGGAGGGTGATAAGGAACATATCTTCACTCTTCATGCACACTATTAGTGCAGATGCATGGAGGTATTGTTGCTCCTCTTCACTGGTAGTCAGACTAAATTTCAGTACATCCCATAAATTTTTGTCATAAACCGGGAGCCAGATATTTTTCAGAAAATCTACATGTCCATGCAGGGAACCGGCCAAGTCAAGACGTATTTCAGTTCTGTTGTTTAATAGTCCTACCGCATCACTGAAGCTAGTTGAAGACAGGTGGCCAATATTATTCCATTTCAATTCTTGGGTCTCTGGTGTGATACTTACAGTGACCTGCTGTAGTACATCTGCCCTCTGCCACCAAGAACTGGGTTGATTCAATTTGGCATCTAAATTTCCTTTTGCACTCCAGGGTGCTAATTCTAGTGTTGCTTTAGATGTTTGACTACCTCTTGTAAATCCATTAGTAAGCGTTATTGCATTATTTCCAGAATGCTCCCACACAGCAAAAATCCGTCTTGTGGTGGCCTCTAAAGCAAGGTTTTCTTTCATTTCGATGTTAAGATTATTGCCAGAAGCTGTCTTAGCTGATGAACTTAAATCAAGTTTTGCATTTGAACGAACATTATTTGAACTGAAATAAACATTGGCTTCATTGTTCAAACTGCCAGTAAATTTGTTTTTGAAAGCCACACTTCCTCGGACCTGAATGTTAGCAGAAGTTTCCAAATTGTAGTAGGATGCAAGGTCTCCCAAGGTGAATGAATGCACAGCATTTCCTTCAAGATCAGTCCCAACTGAAGGCACTAACAATCTGTAGTCAAGAGACACCTTTGATTGCACATTGGGCTTAGATTTTGTATTGCCATTCAAATCATGAGTGAAATTAAGAACTAAGTTAGGAAGTTTAATATTTGCTTTGGTATTAACTGAAGCATCCACGTTGTTCCATGATAAACTTAGAGTGCTGTTGTGCTTTCCGTAAATGGTCTCATGGTTAACAGAAATAGTTGTTGCTAATTTCAGTCTTCGCCTTCTTGCCAGGCTTGTTGTTCCTTCTGCTTTGAAGTTGGAAGTGAAGATAGACGTAGATGAGACACTGTAACGAGCAATGATGTCTGATTGGTTGAAGAGTTCAGCATGAGCACCGAGTGTCACCAAACTTGATTTGAGTGAGAAATCATAAGTCAAATTGCCCATAGCTGGAATCTTGATAGAATCTTGTAGAGCTGGCATTTTGATCCTTGGAAAAGACAATGTATAAAAACTGTCAGGAATATTCAATTCAAATTCAAAAGATGGTATAACAAAATTGTAGGAAGGCATGTTGAAACTAATAATTGGTAATCTAAAGGTTGGTGTAGTAATTTCTCTTGTAGCAACGAAACGGAAATTTGGGATTGCTAGTCTGTAAGGGGAGACTTCAGCCTTCACTACTGGTATGGTGTAACCTGGTATTTGAAGAAATTTTGGCAAGTTATTTGAAGCAGGATTAATTTGTGTTTTATCATCCCGTATTTTTCTTGATAAATTCAAAATGATGTTTCTGACATATTTAAAGGTATTTTCAGATACGTAAAGGAGATCTTCAATCCGGTTGTAAACAGGTATCAAATCAATTTTAAAGTCATGAACATCTTTATTTTTACTGTATTCAGTCCTTATGCTTAAGTCAAACGACTGTTGTGTTGTTCTCAAGAATGATTTGAGTCCTGCATCTTCCCACAGGGAATAATCAGTGACAGGGGGAAGTTTGAATGCCGAGTTAACTATTGGAATAGCTGGGATAGAAATTGGTTGACGGAGGAAATCAAGGTTTGCGTTACCATTCAATGCAAAAAGCAAAATGATATTTTCATCATTATTACTTGCAATAATATTATGAATATATTTGTACTGATTGAATCTTGAAGTTACTTGCCAGCCACAACGTTGCTCATTTGGATTTAATATCAGTTCATAGTTATTCGAGAACTCTACTTTTCCAGTAAGTGTCATAGGTAAGGACACCTTTGCATTAACGTTATTATTTGCCTTTGCAACAAATGCAAATGGTTCTGCAGCAAAAGTAAAGGAATTTCTTACTGTGCCTGTGGCACGACCACTAAGGTCAGTATTTTGATATCCCATCAATTTTACTTCCAACAATGCTAAATCTACAGTTCCAGTCACATTCATGATACTAGTTCCAAGGTGAGTAACTGTTGTATCTGCATTCAAAACCAAATTGGCATTAAATGAAGGGAAGATCTCAGTCTTAAATTCTTGTTTCATCTTTAGATATTTGGTGTCCGTGTTGCCAGCAAATGAAAGTACAAGAGCAGGTGCGCCAAAGTTGAATTTCAGCTCGTTTTTGTGTGAACCTTCATCAGAGTAGTCTTTGAAAGAGCATTTTCCACTTGTAAATGTTCTGACAGTGCTTGTTACGCTCTTTCCATTTGCAGAAGTTTCAACGGTGTTCATCAGCAAAATTTGACTTGATGTATGTATTCTTGGTACATTTAAATTGTGTTGATAATTTGTCTCCATTTTTGCTGAAAGTTCTCTATCTATTTTAATTCCTATAATATTCTTTGCTTCGGCCATATAGGGTTCAGAGGTAATTTTGATCAAAGTCTCTGCATTTCCATTTACAACTGTTTTCCTGAAAGTAAGTGCTCCTTTGTGATCGATCAGGAGAGCTGTGTGGTCAAGCTTCACATTTTCACTTAATTTCAACAGATTCTGCTCAAGAGCTGTTAACTGGGCTTTAGCTACTAGGTCAAAGGATAGAATGTCTAAATCTGATTTGCCTTTTGCGGTGATAAAAGCGAGAAGTTCAGGTTTGCTCCGAACAACTGTGCTGTTGTGAATTCCAACACTGGTGTGCAAGTTGTAAATAGGAGATGATATATTGAATGTGCCGCTGAGTTTTCCAAATGCTGGAACATACACTTTGTGAGGTACACGAGGCAGTTGGAATTCTGGAATTTTAATATCATTCAGCATGAATTTGTTTAAATTCACTTTTGGAATTCCTATGGAAGGGATTTGCAACATACTGAAATCAATTTCAGGAATTGTTATACCTGGTAATGACATAATGGGGAAATTGAAATCTGAAAACTCAGAGATCTCTCCTGTGGGAATTTCAAAATTCTGTATGTTCTGAATTGTTGTGACAATGAATTCCTTAATTGCTTCCAAGTTGATTGGGAAGGCAGGTATAGTAAATAAATTCAAAATTCTGATTGCTGGTATTTCAAATCTTGTAGGAATCTTGATATTTTTAAGATCATTTAAATTGACCTTGTATGATGGTATTGCTAGATCTGTCAGAGGAACTATAAAAGACGGAATGACAAGCTGTCCATTTTTAACAGCACGAATACTGAGTTCAAATGCAGGCACGTGTATTAGTCCTAGGTTTAGCTCTGGAACAATAAAGCCTTCTTCCAAGTAATTGTACATTTGATTCACTACATCTGTGAGATTATTCTCTTCAGCCAAACTGTTAATTTTCTCTTTTGCATTCTCATATGCTGTTGAGAGGTGATGAACAAGCACTTCATAATACTTCACAGCATCCTGCCAGTATTTTTGCAGTTCTTCAGAGATATTCATTTTATTGATCCTGTCGTAGAGATCCTCAATCATGCCACCATACTTGTCCACCAGTTCATTGTGAATCGCCACTGCTATACTTCTGAATAGATCTACCATCTCGTCAATGAATTCATTGATGTTTCTTTGTGCCATGTAATCTGTTATTGAAGACTGAATTGCTTGTATATATTTTGTCATAGCCGTAACTTTTTCTTTCAGTTCTAATGCTCTGATTTTATCATTCACAACATCACTTGTTTCTTGGATCCAATTGTTTGTTTTGTCAACGAAGGCATTATAATCAAATTCTTTTAAATCTTTAATAACGTTCTTAAGGAATTCATTAATATTGTCAATCATTTTCTGAAAGTCATATAATCCTATCTGTTTAGATAGTTCACTGATATATTGAACTGCTCTTACAATGTATAATTTCACATCAATCTTTTTAAGATAGTTTACAATTCTCTGAATTGTTTCCTTTACCTGATATTGTTTAATGAGTTGCACAGTTTCATCCAACAGGTTTTGAACCAGTGTATCAAGTTTAAATTTAGTAATTATCTTCTGAATCTTGGCATTAATGAAGTTAATAATATCATCTATTTCTAAGACTTGAGCCCAGAACTGAATATGCTGGTAGGTTCCCCTGATTAAATTATTGACTTCTTGTCTAAATGAATTTAATTTTTGTTTCAGTTTTTCAATTAGTTCATTGAAGTCAAACGTTGAAATTTGTTGGTTTATTCTCTCAGCAACTTCCAGCAAATTGATGTTCTGGAGCTGTGCCCGTAATTCACGCAATATAATTTTGAACTCTGAAAGAACTTCTTGAACCCATATTGGAATGGCTATTTCTTGTAGAGCAAGCTCTTCAAAATATTTCTGCATTTGAATAATGATTTTCAGAGATTGTTGGGTTATTTCATATTGGTGATCAATTACTATCATTGCCGCCACAATCTTATTAATGAAATTTGCAATTGCTTCCTTCAGATCAGACATGTCGTTTTCTTTAAGGTAATTAAGATAAATCTGCATGTTGGTCACTGTAACATTGGAAAACTCCACCAAAGCAAGCTGAAGTTGTTCTGCTGATTTCTCATACTCTGTTACAAACTTGAGCACTCTGTCTTTTATATCATTAACCATCACATCTAAATTCACACCTTTAATGTAATCACTTATTTGGCGTAAAAGAGTCTTGTAATTCTGGGCAAACTGATTAGATTTCAAGTCCAACAAAAGCTTGTTAATGGCATCCAATGTGTTTAGAATTACATTTTTTACAGAGTCAAAGTACAGGGGCATGTCTTCCACGAATGGTATGTCCAAAATATGAACATTCCTATTTTTGTCATATTGCAGATTACCGAAAATTTTTATCTTTGATGGCACAGTTGATTCAACAGTGTTCTCCTCCGTAGAGGCGTGTTTAAATCCTAAATCAACCTCTGCTTCACTTGCAATTTCTATCCCAATATTGTCTGGATTGTTGTAGGCATTGATAGTTTGCATGTAGCCATTGTTGTTTAACTGACCTTCCAGTTTCCACATGCTTGTTTGCTCACCTGGATTCAAAATAACATTCAAGGTGTTTTTCAGAAGCGTTTGCAACAACTTCTGATCATCCTTGCTATGTTCTGAAATTCCTTCATAGCTGTGACGAAGTGCAAAGGCAAATGGTTCTGCCTTCATTTGGAATTTGTTGTTAAGCTTTCCATTGTGCCTGCCCCATTGATCAATATTTCCATTTGCAGCAGTATCTGCTTCTAAAGTGAAGACAAATGGAAGAGCTGAAGTGCGAATCAGATTCTGAAATTGTAGTTGTTTTGACTTGCAAGATACGTCACTGTAGAAATATGCAGATAGTCCAACGATTTCCAAGTTTAATTTATGATTAATTTTATTAGACAGCACTTTTCCAGTTGTGTTTGCACTTAATAATGCTTTCCATTCTGCACATTGTAATTCATAAATATGTTTTACCTGATGGGCCATCTGTTTTCCCACAAATTCACCCTTCAAGTCAATCTTGAATGGTTCAAGCAGAAGCTGTCCAGTATGGGCAAGATCTAGTTGTTGGTATTTGAATTTCTCATTGTAACTGGCTGAAAGTGTGAAAGGTTGCATGAGCACTTTGAAATTTTGCTGATATGTGTTTTCAGAATCAAGGCGACCATCAGTCTGCATTTCTCCACTGCATACCCAGGAAGTGACAGTAAAGTGATTTACATGCTTAAGTGTAGCTTCTTGGTATGATGTCTCTGTTGTTGTATGAAGAACCAGGCCTTTTTCTTTAGTAAGTTGAAGATTGATGTTATTGCTTGCTTTGGTTTCCAAAATTACAGCTGAAGATGTACAGAACATGTATATTCCACTGTTATTTGCTCCACCATTGATATTTAAATTAACTAAATTACTGTCTCCATCCTGGATGTCAAATATCATGTTGACTTGTGATTGCTGAACATTAGTATTGAATTTAAGTTTCAACTCAATAGGATCTATATTAAGTTTTGAGGTCAGTTCAGTTGACAGACCATCATTTCCAATGGTCAGAATACCGTGGTTATTTACACCAGGGAATTCTGCAGATGATTTTAGCTGCAGATTATGATCATTGTATGTGCCAGCCAACACAGTGTAGTAATTATTCCCATAATAATCCAAATGCCATTTATGTTCAACTTCAGCAAGTTGTTTTAATATTTGAACACTTAAGCTGTTGGTTGCATCTATCTCATTATACTTTCCTGTTGAATTCATAAACAAAGTAAGCTGTCCATCAGTGTAGCTGAGTTGATCTGCAATTTCTATGGCAATGTCAAACATTTGACCACGCAGTTTGTTCTCTGCCTTCAGTCCTTTATTATTGTTAATCAATTTTATGTTGCTCATGAAGTCGCCTTCACTGGACTGGCCTGAAGTATCACATTTCAGTTCATATTTCTTGGTCGTTAATCTTACTTTGATGTGGTTTCTTAGGTTTAACATTGATCCCTCAGTGTTAGAGGAAAACGTGACACCATCACTATTGAATTCATTGTTCATTCTATTGGTAATTTGGAAATGTGCACAATTGTAATTTAAAATTGAACTTCCTTTGCCTTCTTTGTTGGCGTTATATGTTTCAGACATGGTGTAGTTCCAGGTGGAATAAAATGTAGATACATCTAATGCTCCTTTTGCACGGCCTTGTATTTCAAAATTGGAATCATGCCCAATCCAAAATTGATATGATGAACTCAAAGAGGTCTTTGATCCTCCAATGCTGTATGCCTCCCATTCAAATCCGACATCATTTTTACCATTGAAACCAATATATTTTGTTGACAACTTTCCTGAAGTCGTGAGCAGGGCATGTTTAAATGATCCAGTGATGAGTGTGGATGCTTCCTCTTGAGTTTGATTTGAGAACAAAGAACCTATGATACATAAAAATAAATTTAGTTTGGATTGAGATTGGAATTAAATTTAGGCAAAGTACATTTAATAAATTGATGATAATTAAAGATTAAATATTATGGCAATGGAAGTTTGTAAAATTCAATAGCTGTAATTAGTTTTCATGCCAAATGCAGTTTGCATAAAGGAGATACACGAGATTGTAGGTGTTAGAATTTTAAGCAAAAAACAAACTGCTGGAAGAGCTCAAGGTTTCAGGCAGCATCTGTAGGGAGAAATGGACATATGACATATGACATATTGATAGAAATGGTAGATGAAGGGTCCCAATCAGAAATGTTGTCTGTCCATTTTCTTCCATAGATGCTGACTGACCCTCCGAGTTCCTCCAGCAGATTGCTTGTTCCAGTTGATTTGATGTTATTATTTAAAAATATCACCATCATTGGGAAAAACGCAGAACAATTATCTTCCATCATACGCTTAAATATGAGATAAATGACATTGTGTGGTCATACATAATGTAATATACTATGACAAGGTAAAGCTCTCAATCAACAAAACTAGTTTTCAAAAATATGGATATTCTAAAGAAGAATTCATTATTACAAAAATTGTTAGTTATACACTCACCTTTCACTTTAAATGACAAATAATCCAGAAGTGCGTCTGCTTTGATGTCTACATCAGCTGAAAATGGTCTTCCCTCTTTCTTTGCATTGCTTTCACATTTTAAGTCAGAGGTCCAATTATAATAATTACTGTTCAACTGGGAGAGGAATTCCAGTTTGTTAATTGAAGGAATCTCGAGTTTGTACGTTTTGGGAATGGTAACAGAAGGAATGGAAGTTACGTCTCCAACAAGTGGAATAAATACTGATGGTATGGTGTAATAATTGGATGGTGAATTGATTCTAAATATTTCCTTTGCCATTGGAGGATATCTTACAGTTCTTGGAAAAAGTTTGATTTCTTCAAAAACTTTGCCACCAAAAGGAATTGGAACATGAATGTCAATTGTATTTTTCCCAAATGTGCCTGTGATGGAGCCACGACTGTGGTGGGAAAAACGAGGGAGAGGGGAGAGAAAATAAACAAGATTAAAGAAAGACAATGATTTTTATTAAAAAGAAAAACTTGTAACAAACGGATTCATTCTGTGCACTTTACAGCAAATGGGAAAGGGATGTGGTCAATAAAAGACAGAAGGATAGGGATTGGTGCGAAAGAAATGAAAGAATAATTTTAAACAAAATGCCTATAGCAAAAAATTGCAGCAGGATCTTGATCAGTTGGGCAGGTGGGATGATAAATGGTTGATTGAATTTAATACAGAGAAATGTGAGGCATTGCATTTTGGGAAGTCTAACTAGGACAGGACCTACATAATGAATGGCAGGGCTCAGGGTTCTGTTGTAGAGCAGAGGGACCTAGGAGTGCAGGTACATGTTTTTTGAAAGTGGCACCACAGGCAGATAAGGTGGTCAAAACGGCATTTGACACACTGGCCTTCATCAATCAGAGATTGAGTATAGACATTAGGTGGTCATGTCACAGTTATATAAGATGTTGGCAGGGCCGCATTTACAGTATTGTGTTCAGTTCTGGGCACCTTGTTATAGGAAAGATGTCAATCTGGAAAGGGTGTAGACAACATTTACGAAGATGTTGCCAGGCCTCAAGGGCATGAAATATATGGAGTGGTTGAGCAGGTTAGGACTATTCCTTGAAGTGCAGGACAATGAGGGGTGATCTTATAGAGGTGTACAAAAGCATGAGAAGAATAGATCGAGTAGATCTTGGGTTAGAGTTGGGGAATCCTGAACAAGAGGGCATAGGTTTAAAGTGAGGGGGGAAGGATTTAATAGGAATCTGAGGGATAACGTTATCACACAAAGGGTTGTGGGTATATGGAACAAGCTGCCAGAGGAGGTAGTTGAGGCAATGTTTAAGAAACATTTAGACCGGTACATGGATAAGAAATTTTTATAAAGATATGGACCAAATGCAGGCAGATGGAACTAGTCTAGGTAGGTAGGAACATGTTGGTCGGTGTGGGCAAGTTGGGCTGATGGGCCTGTTTCCACAATATATGACTCTATGAGAGTTCTTAAGCTCTGCTGGGTTTATCCTGATACAGTATCAAAGCAGTAGTTACTCAATGTAATGGACCGTGCTGTGTTCTCAAAATGGTGTCCAGCAATGCACTGGGGTGACAGAAGCATTGCCATATATCACTTCATTGTACCTACATTTGACAATTGATGCATGGAAGTTGGAGATCTATTTAAACCTCCAACAGGAACTCTGGAATCAAACCTGCAAGATTTGCCCATATACTTATAGGGAAGTGGTGGGTTGTTAGAAAACTGAAGCAGGATTAATTTGATGGCAGGAAATCATTGTAACTACATATTTTTTCATTTCCCACATGACAATCACTCAGATTGGCCCGCTACAAGGTGGATAAGCTAGAGATTGGAGCGTGGAGCCTGACATCCTTGAGATTGGTGCTTGGAATCAGAACTAATGGGAGAGCAGAGATGGAATTTTCTGTTTGAAAAAGCAACACCTAGACCCTTGATAAAATAAACAAATGAACTTACTTCTTCAGAAACAAATTTTCTGGAAGAGTGAAATATGATCTCATTTGCTTCAAATCCATGTTCCTCAGAGTTTCCAAATGTTTTTGAATAGTGGGAGCAAATGGAACTTTGCCATCAGCCTGTTCCAACCATTTTTTGCTGGCCTACCAAAGATAAAACAAGTGTGTTTGTAACTGCTGTACATTGTTCTTTTTTTAAATAATTCCTTGCAATGAAAAATCAATATGTAATGAAATGTCTATTCTTCAATAAATATAAATTCTTCTGTATTTGTTGAATTAAAAACTTTGATCCAACTTTCAGTTCCGACTGTTGAGCACATTTTCATTGTGTAAAATGATCCAACAACAATTTTAACATGCTAGAATGATCATTAATGCTTCTAATGAGCGATTATCAAAACAAGTTACAGAAGGTGCTAGGTTAGAGAGGTCTAGAAATAACAATTCATGGAAAAGTGTATTAACGTAGATAAACTGAAGTGAAGCAAAATCTCCATATTTAACTATTTTATGTTGGCAGCTTTGTTGTCAGAGGCTCTAGAGTTAGATGCACAGTTCAGGTCAGACAGCATAGAAATGCAAGACTGCAGTCAGTCAAGCTTTTGGTGACTATGGCATGGGGTATATGGCAGGGTTCTAGCCAGAAAAGATAGCTTGGTACTGATATATATTTGGAGGAAAATACTTGCCATTTCAGACAACAGATCAGAAGCTATGGCTATGGGAAGATAAATATTGTATAAATTATACATATTAAAAAGTACAACATTTTGTGATGTTGTTGGATGAGAAACAAAAGTGGGTGGGATAGAAAGGAAGATTGAACCATGGAGAAGTCTAGCGATAATGGTGCAGAGGAAGAAAGACATGCCATTGCTGCCGATTCTCTGACTATGACTCAATACATAGGAACAGAACGAGCAAGTGTAGATCAACACAGCTGGACAAATGGGAGAAATGTTATAGATAAATAATCATATCAGGAATGACAAAGGTTGTAGGCCATCCAAGAAGGACCAGGATTGATAGTTTGCTTGTGTCATAATTACTTTGTTGGTTATTTATGCCATTGTTAAGTACTATTTTAGTGACATAGGAAGGGCCAAACCTAGATTTTTATGTATGTCACAAGGGACTGTAGATACTGGAATCTTGAGGGAAAATAAATAAGCTGCTGGAGACACTCAGTGGGTCAGGTGGAATCTGTGGAGGGAAATGGACAGATGACATTTTGGGTTAGGGCCCTTTAAACTGATGGAGGAGAGAAGAGGTAGTTGATAGAAAGTGATCTACATAAGGTGGAAGGTGGATCTACATAAGGAGAAGTTAATTTGCAGTCAAATGGAGGAGGGAAGAATAGCAATAGTAACTAAGGCTGGAGGTGGTAAGTATAGAAGGCAAAGGGGTGCAAATGGTGGAATCTGATAAGGAAGGAAGGTGTAGAGTGAAATGTAGAGTCAGTGGGAGGGATGGCAGGTAGAAGGGAACATGGACTGGGGAGGAGGGAATTGTAAGAAAAATGGGAGATTCCAAGTACAAAGCAGTGGGTGATGAGCGGATGGAGCAGATTGAGGAGGTGAAACTAGGAAAGGAACAAGGTAGCAGGCTGGGAGCAATGGAAATAAAGTTGTGCAAGGATATAGGAGTTAGGATGAAGCAGGATAGTTGAAAAAAAGGAGAGGAAGAACATTACCTGAAAACTGAGAATTTAATGTTCATACTATGGGGTTGTAGACTACCCAAGCAGAATAAAAGGAGCAAGGCAACTGCATTGACAAACGCACAGTCTCTGTCCGCCAGCGTCAGTTGGAGCCTCCAATTGCTAGCCATCTTAATTTCCCCTTGCTATCCAACCGATCCATTCTTAGCCTCCGCCACTGCCAGAGTGAGGTCACATGCAAACTAGAGGAACAGTACCTCACAGTCTACAACTAACTAGTATGAAAATTGAATTCTTCACTTTCAGGTAACCCTCGCTCCCCTCCTCCACCCAGTTTCCTCCCTTCCTCATGCCAGTGCGCACCCTTCTTTTCAGTTCATCCGTCCATCCATGTCCCCCCCCCCCCCCTCCCAAGCCAGTTCCTATTCCATCCATCCATTCATCTCTCACCCCTCACTACTCTGGGTCTCCTATTTTTCTTCCCACTCTCCCCCCCATTCCATTGCACCCACCATCCCTGTCAACCTCCCTTTCTCATTAGATTCCACCAAATTTCATTCCATTGTGAACCATGGCAGTCAGAAACTATTACATTGAACACTCTACGCTGAGGATTCAAGGATAAAATTTTCGCCATTATCTTACCTGCAATGAATTGAAAACAATGTGCCTGAGCGTCATATCAGTTTGGGCAACCTTTTGATCCAGGAAGTTATCGAGGTGCATGTTTAGTGTATTTTGGTATTCTGATGTGTCAAATAATGCCATGTTTGTAATCTTCTCATTAAGTATTTTAAGATCAGATGATGCTTCTGAGTTCCACGCTACTTGGACCTTCTTAGAATCTAAAAATGATGCAGATTGCAATGAATTGCACATATTTTAATTTAAAAAAGCATTTTATTCATGAATCTGACTATAAAGTTGCTTCAATTGTAATTTTATTTCTCTCATTTTCATTGCAGATCAGTTCTCAATATCACAGCCTGGAAATTAACCATGAGGATTGATTTTTATTTCAAATGTAATCTAGATGGAACATCATTAAGTGGCACCTTATCTCCCCCCCCCCTCCCACCCTCCTGCATTCGAGGTGGCACACAACACAAACTGTTTTGAATCTGAGACTCCGGTCTGCACCACACAAGCTTAAGGGACCAAAGAAACACCTTGCTTCAACTTAGGTGTTCCAGGATGATAAATCAGTCAGCTATCATATTGATACAGCCAGGCAGAGGAGAAGAGTCATGTGAGGGCTTGAGCTCTTGGTTGATCTAGAAAGGGAGGTCCTAATCTTTCTACATGCATCCAACTTTTCATTAGCTTCTCTTGGGACTATTTAAAGATTGATAGTTCAATTATTGAATGCCTGCACTATACGGTTAATGGATGCAATGAATAGCTTGTCTCCTTAAAGTTTGAATTTGTGCCCAAAAGATGTGAAGAATTGAAAGGTTATGTACAAGTAAGCAATCCCTCATTTGTTTTAAATCAGCAGGCCTGATTCGTATCTGTTGGCTCATTTGAGGACAGAATCAGGCAAGTTTGAAGCTTTAATGGACAATAATGTGACTACCGATTTCCTGTTCTCTGCTTTCCAGCTGCTCATTATTTCATTTTTAATTATAAACTAAATAATGTTGTTGGAAGATATTCTTATTTTTACTCCAAAAGGAAACCTTAGAATCCACAGAATAAAATGATTTGAAGTAGAAAATAATAGTTGCATACATTAAATAGCTTTACTTCTCTTCCATTGTAAATTGCCTGGTCTCAAAATGGTTCCATGGCGTTACAGAATGCCTCGTTCTACATGAAGGCCTATTAATGTCCTCCAGAGATGCTGCCTGGCCCGCTGAACTACTCCAGCACATTGTGTCTTTTTTGTGAACTGGCATATGCAGTTCCTTGTGTCTATATTAATTGGATCATAGATCTTTCTAACACTTTTACACTGAAAATATGCTGATTTGTTTACTTCTGGACCTTCTGATCTCTTTTCTATGCAAACCTAAAAAATATATTGTTTAAGGAGGTGCATTCCACTGTTCCAATAAAAGCAATAAAATGGCCAATGTGCCCTTAATCCATGATGGTGAAAAAGTCCACATTACTTGGAATCAATGACTGCTATTGTTTTGAGAGAGCATGTACTGAGAAAAAACTGGCCTGTTCCAGCTTCCAGTTTTCAATTCCTCAATTGCATTATAGAAATGGAAATCAAAATTTAAAATAGTCCTTATTAGTCACATACCATATTTGAAATTGGTTTTGTATGATGCTTTAAACTGAGGTATAGAGGCTTCCATTCTGAGTTCAGTCCATAATCCGTCAGATAAACGTCGAATTTGCGTTCCAATATTTGTATTAACATCCAGGTGAGGAATGGAGAAAATGCCCCGCAGATTGAGTTCTCTCTTCTCATCATTATAGCTTTAAATGAAGAACAATAATGGTCAGACTTGATACTTTTTATTCCTACTATTTTTACATTGGTAATTATACAGTGTATGTACTTAAATTTATGCATTCTGCATCCAATGATATATGAGCTGGCAGTGTTGTGGAAATGGCACATGTTTCAAGAACTTAAAATGCCACAAGGGCAAAAAAACAGACCCTAGGTATCTAGCATTCAATTGAACAGGCGTTGTTAACTCTACACAATGCATTTCTCCAAGCGCATTTTACCTGTGCTTTCTATAAGTGAAATTACTAATTACGTATTCTTTTGAGAATTTGGCTGCGATTGCTCAAAATCCTTTCACTTCACATCTGCAATTGGTCATTTGGACTACACTGAAATAACTTAACCAAAGGCTTTATGTCTGAAGCATTAATTCTTCTTTTTCTCCTAATCACACTTTTTGATGCCTTTCCCCACAGTGGAAAATTTTGATTCTGTTGTGGGGGGACGTTCATGTTGAATTCTATAATGTGTTGTGTCATTTTTCTTATTTTTAATTTTTCTAAGGATGTACGGAAACTTTATTATTTCTTTTATGTAAAGCACTTTAGTTTCAACGCGAGTTGATTTAAATGTGCTATATAAATAAAATTTACTTTACTTACTTTACTTCTACTTTTCAGATGTATTTCATGTATTTGCAAAGGCAAAATTCCCACCAAATTCGATAATAAATCATTTAGAAGGGAAAACATCACTTTATGCATTTTGAAAATAGTATTTTTCTTCTTTGACATTAGATGCACTTTTTGTTTGTGAAGGTTTTATGTGCTTTTTACTATTAGCTAGCCTTGCTTGTAATATACAAATGTAGGTCCAATACAATATTTTATACACACCTTGTTTGGCCCAGGAAAGTCACTTCAGGCACATTTTTGTTTGTGGCATCAAATCTAACAATGTATGTGGTCTTGCCCTGCGTAGATCTGTCTTCACCTCCCAATTTCATGCCAACTTCTACATCAAATTTGGGAATCTGAACATCTGCTGTTAGACTGTGTTTGTTCACATTGTACTTCATTCCAACTGCAGCCTCAACATTGTCATTGCCTATTAAAACAGAAAATGTTATAGTTATCACAAAGCAAACTAACTATGGTTGACAACATTCAAAACAATTAAAACTATAAATGAAAATCGCTCATAGCAAATTACAACTTGTAGAGCCCATTTATCTGGAGTTTAGGTGTAGGTGTTTCCCTTTTTTACTGTCTTTGCTTTTTAATGTACAAGGCAAGGTGTATTCTTGCACTATGAGTGAGCAAAATTCTATGACAAAATTTTGACTGGGTCAGATTATTTCAATGGAAATAATTTTATGACTGAATAGATGACATAAGTAAAACATATGGTGGAAGTAATTTTATATTTGCAAGTCCCGTCACAACATTAAGATAACCAAAAGCTTTCTTAATCTTCAAAGGGTCCATATCTAACATGTGCAACTTCAACCCTTGTGATTGAATCACGCAAGTTGTCTTTCAGCATTTCCCAATGAGAAGATGGTATCTTCAAAGTGCAGTTGGCCAAGAATACTGCGGTAAATTCACACTGAGTCACGTGCCATCACAATAAAAGATGGGCAACCTCCCCATTGGACTCTGTCCGGCAGCAATGCCTGCACTGATTTTACTGCTGACACAGAATTATAGGAGGATTTGTTTTAATATGATTGGGAGGTGACTGCCAAAAAAGTGGAATAATAGCACTCACTAATGAAGAGTGTTACTGCTGACAGCCACACCATAATTTGTTGAAGCTGCTTTCATCCATATCACCCACTTAATTTGCAAGTGGTTTGGGAAAAAGGACTGGGGGTCGCAACTGCAGAGAAAATATTGTCTAACATCCACCCCTTTACTGGTGCTGCAATTTTCATTTACTTATTATGACACTATTCATCCAAGCAGGTCTATGTCTTCTTCTAAAAGTGTCCCTTCCTGTTCAGTCCATCAGTTCCCATTCCTGCACCTTATTTTCATGTGATCCTTCAATCTACTCCCCCTCACATACCCAGCAACTCTTTGATTCGTTTGTCTCATTTCTACAGGCAGAGATAATTTACAGACACCAGACAATCACTGCATTTTTGAGGAAAGCGGAGCACTTGGGGGAAATCCAGAATCATGTGGAGAACTCACACAAGCAGCACCCAAAGTTAGGTTTGAGGCCATGTCACTTGAGCCATATGGCAGCAGGTTAAACACCTATTCAATCTTAGTTTCCTAGTGGACAGAGTGGACAGGAGGGTAATTTCCAATCTGAGAATTAATTCCTAGACCTAGCTCTTCAATATCACAGACCAATGTTATAGGTCACTGCAAACACATAGCCATGGCCAAGCTCAACATCTTCAGAACCAGGTATTTCTCCTGTCGCCTTTGGGACTAATCATAAGGTCATAAGTGATAGGAGCAGAATGAGGTCATTTGGCCCATCAAGTCTATTCTGCCATTCAACCATGACTGATATATCTCTCCCTCCTAACCCATTTCCCCTAGCTTCTCCCCATCACCCCTGACACCCATACTAATCAAGAATTTATCTATATCTGCCTTAAAAATATCAATTGACAGCCTCCACAGCCTCTGTGGCAAAGAATTCCACAGATTCACCACCCTCTGCCTAAAGAAATTGCTTCTCATCTCCTTCCTAAAGGAACGTCCTTTAATTCTGAGACTATGACCTATGGTCCTAGACTCTCCCACTAGTGGAAACATCCTCTCCACATCCACTCTATCCAAGCCTTTCACTATTTGGTAAGTTTCAATGAGGTTCCCCCTCAACCTTCTAAACTCCAGCGAGTGCATGCCCAGTGCTGTCAAATGCTCATCATATGTTAACTCACTCATTCCTGGGATCATCCTTGTAAACCCCCTTGGACCCTCTCCAGAGCCAGCACATCTTTCCTCTGGTATGTGGCCCAAAATTGCCCACAAAATTACTGACGAATGGATTAGCCTGTTGGAGGACTGCTGTTGTTTCAATACATTGTGCAAAACCATATGTCAACATACCCTCGGCCGCAACGGCAAACGTAAGAGAATATTCCAAATCCTCTTCAATTTTCTGGGACTGATATGTTAATGATGCAAAGTAGTTTGTAACTGTGCCTGTAGGTTCGATTTGAAGTACAAGACTGAAAAATGAATAAGACATGAACAAATTAGTATCACTGGCCCAGGATATTCCTGTAATAATTAGTCAAAGATTTGACATAAACATACTTTGATAGGGAGAGTAAGTTCTTGATTACAATTAAACTTTGTTCTCATCTTTTAGAATTGAGTCAGTACATGAAATTTATTATGTTACTGATATATCCAGAAGTTATACATAAACAAAATGTTATGCTAAAAATGTGTAAATATAATTAAACATGTTGGATTAATATCAGCAGGCAAGGTACGTTTAGCACAAGATTCATGAACTAAAATGTGTTGGCTTTGGCCTGTGCCTTGTGATTCGAGCAAAGTTTAATTGCAAAGCAAAGTTTTCAAGAACTCTGCTCCTTAGATGCTGCTGCACCCGCTGAGTTTCTCCAGCCTTTTGTGTACCCTCGATTCTCCAGCATCTGCAGTTCCTTCTTTAACACCTGCTGTAGAAAGGATGTCATTATGCTGGAAAGAGTGCAGAGATGTTGTCAAACTCGAGTGCCTGAGCTATGGGGAATGTTTGGGCAGGCTAGGACTTTATTCTTGGAGTGCAAGAAGATGAGGGTTTTGTCTCCAGCATTTTGTATCTATCTTTGGTATAAACCAGCATCTGTAGTTCCTTCCCACATGGTAATCTTATAGAGGTGTGTAAAATCTTGTGGGGAATAGATAGGGTGAGTGTACAGAGTATTTTACCAGAGTAAGGGAATCAACAATCAGAGGACGCCAATTTACAGTAAGAGGGGCAAGATAGGAACCAGGGGGGTAAATTTTGTACTCAGAGGGCAGTGGGTATAGAACCAGCTTTCAGAGGAGGTAGTTGAGGCAGGTTATACGAGCATCAAAAAGACACTTATTTACGTACATGCATAGGAAAGGATCAGAGTGATATGGGCCAAATATGGCAAAATGCAACAAGCTTTGTTGGGCCAAAGATAGTCACAAAACGCTGGAGTAACTCAGCGGTTCAGGCAGCATCTCTGGAGAGAAGGACTGGGTGACGATTTGGGTCAAGACTCTTCTTCAAACTGGTTAGGGATAAGGGAAACAAGATGGTGATGTGGAGATATAAAGAACAATGAATGAAAGATATGCAAAATAGTAACGATGATAAAGGAAACAGTGCCATTGTAAGCTGTTTGTAGAGTGAAAATGAGAAGCTAGTGCGACTTGAGTGGGGGAGGGATAGAGAAAGAGAGGGATGCTGGGGCTACCTGAAGTGAGATAAATCAATATTCATACCACTGGGCTGTAAGCTGCCCAAGCAAAATATGAGATACTGTTCCTCCAATTTGCATATAGCTTCACTCTGACAATGGAGGAGACCGAGAACAGAAAGGTCTGTGTAGGAATGGGAAGGGGAATTAAAGTGTCCAGCAAATGGGAGATCAGGTTAGTTTATGTGGGCTGAGCGAAGGTATTCCGCAAAATGATCGGCCAGTCTGCGTTTGGTCTCGCCGATGTATAAGAGTCCACATCTTGAACAACGGATACAGTAGATGTGGTTGGAGGAGTTGCAAGTGAACCTCTGCCTAACCTGAAAGGACTGTCGGGGTCCCTGGACAGAGTTGAGGGAGGAGGTATAGCGACAGGTGTTGCATCTTCTGCAGTTGCAGGGAAAGGTACCTGGGGAGGTGGTAGTTTGGGTGGGAAGGGAAATGTTAACCAGGGTGTTGCGGAGGGAATGATCTCCATGGAAAGCGGAAAGGGGTGGAGGTGGGAAAAGGTGGCTAGTGCTGAAATGCCATTGGAGGTGGCTGAAAATTCGGAGGATTATGTGTTGTATGCGACGACTGTTTGGGCCATTTGGTCAGCATGGACGGGTTGAGTTGAAGGGCCTGTTTGCATGCTGTATGACTCATGACTCCGATATGTTTTCTACCATTTACAGCTATGTGTATATTTATTCAATTAAGTATTGTTTAAATGGCTGCTGATGTAATGCCAGCATTGCCAAAGTGACTCTCCCAAAGTGAGGGGCTGTGAATTGGGGTCTAAAGGACAGCAAAACATGCAGAGAGGAGTGAAGCTGATGATGCCAGAACCTACTGCAAACCACGAACCATCTGCACTCATGGCTATCCTACATGTTGGAATAAATACCTAAATATCTGAGCCCTAGGACTCAACACTCAGTTGTTGAACTGAAAGACTACGTACTCCTGGTATCTGGCCTTTCAACTTTATGCCAGCGGCAATTCCGGCAATTGAGTGGGGTCATTTACTTTCATTTTGAAGGTAAATTTAGATGATTTTTTTCCCTTTATTTCAATGCTTATTTATGCATACTTTAGCAGCAATCCCATGAGTTTTAAAAATATTTTTGTTTTTCATTTTTTATTTCATAATATTATTTTTCTTGACATTTTTGGAAAGATTAGCAATCTTTTTACATGTGAGTTTAGTTTAGTTGAGTTAATTTATAGATACAGTGCAGAAACAGGCCCTCAGCCTACTGAGTCCACCCCGACCAATTATTACCCCGCACGCTAGCACCATCCTACACATTAGGGACAATTTTTACAATTTTAACCAAAGCCAATTAACCTACAAACCTGTACATCTTTGGGGTGTAGAAGGAAACTGGAGCACCCGGGGGAAACCCACGTGGTCACGGGGAGACCGTACAAACTCCATAGAGAAAACACCCATAGCCAGGATCAAACCCAGGTCTCTGGCACTATAAGGTAGCAACCCTACCGCTGTCCCACCGTGCCATAGTTGTCAAATGGCCACCAGACCAGATCATGGGCAAGGCCTTTGTTCCAGCTGCCTGATCACAAGTCACTACTCCTCATGGAACATCGATTATAGCAATGCTAGAAATACTTCAGCAGCCATTTAACCAATAGATATCATGTGCAAAAATATGTTGTAAATGGTAGAAAACATAATTCTTGATAACAAATGAACATTGTTTTTAATCGCAAGGTATGGGCCAAAATCAGCACAATTGAGCCCATTAATCCCATATCTCTCTCAGACGAAATCTTGCCTGGTGAGCATGATTCCAACATTTGTTTTTGCAATTTGTAACACTCATTGTATTTCCTTTTCCATTTTCATTTGTGTGTATCAATAACATTAACAACAATAAAATGCAAACTATTTATTTGCAAATGTTTCAACATTGTGCCGCAATCATCAATCAAGGAGCTATATTGCTCCAAAAATGTTTAACTCTCAGGTCATTCCCAAGTTTCACTAGTTCATGTGTAAGAAGATATCCAGATTTTATTTCTAACTTTCATGGTTTTGGCCCATTATTCAAGATTCTTTCATCAGGGAAAATTGTTTATCTAACCTGTTTAATGTCAACATCATTTTAAACACCTTGCCAGAATTATTCTTTAATCTTTAATTCTTTCATCTTCCAGACACAAGAAAATGTAAACTAATTTTAAGCAATCTTTCTTCCCATTTAAAATGTTTTGTACTATATTCACCAGATTTTGGTGAATATTGATTGTACACCTCTGAAGTTAATACAGTTTCCTGAGACAAATAATAAAACTGAATGGCATATTTTAATTGGGTTGCAATGCAAGTTCACACAATTGAAATATGATTTCCCCTTATTTATATTCCAATTTTCTTGAAATAATCTTCCTTATTCAAGACTTTGTTAAAAAGTAATTTTAGTGCCTGTATGCCAACTTTTACATGGAAATGTAGGAAATTCCTTGGTTAAGCCATGAATTATTAATGTAGGATGCTCCTGAATCTTCCACAACTGAATTTAAGGAGCATTATTGCGAGTTATATAGAATGAAAGCAAAGAACTACATTAAGGGGATGGAATCAGACAGGGCTTTGAGGAATATAAAGAAAGAAGGAAAGAACTCAAACGGGCAATTAGAGGGCCAAGAAGGTTTTAGTGAGTCAGATTAAATAAAATCCTAACGGGCCTGTCCCACTTAGGTGTTTTTTTTTGGCAACTACAGGTGACTAGTTTGTCGCCACATGCTCGCCGGTGGTCGCCAGGAGTAGTCTCCTCAGTCGTGCAAAAAGTCGTAGCGTCTTTCTGGTCACCGCTAAATTTTCAACGTTGACAGTGGGTTCGACGCCAATGAGTGTAGCTTGACTTCTCCTGACGTAGGTGCTGTCGCAGGTTGTCGTCAGGATAACGTAGTCGTAACCGGCGACCAGCCACGACTATGACAGTTGCCGGCAGTTGCCTAAAAAAATCGCCAAGTGGGACAGGCCCATTAAGCTTTATACATTGAAAAGAAGAGGGTAACCGGGGAGAATGTTGCACCATTCAAGGATAAAGTGGGGAATTTGTGCTAGGTGTCTGGGATATTGGTGAGATAGTAAATTAATACTTTGTATCTGTTTTCACCAAGGAGAAGGACATGAAAGACAATGAGATCAGTGTGTAAAATACAAACATGTATGGGCAGTTTTGAGATTAAGAAGGAGGAAATGTTAGGGTTTTTGAAGAGCATTAAGATGGATAAATCATCAGGACCAAATGGGATCTATACCAGGTTATTGAGAGAGACAACAGAAGAGATTACAGGAACCTTCACAAAGATCTTTGTAACTTCTCCAGCCATAGACAAGGTCCCGGAGGACTTCAGATAGCTAATGAAGTAGAGAGAATCCAGGAAATTATAGGCCAGTGACCTCACTTCAGTGGTATGGAAGCTTATGGAGAAGATTCTTTGGGATAGGATTTATTCTCATTTGGAAGAGAATGGGTTAATTGAGGACAGTAAGCATAGCTATGTACATGGCAGCTCGAATCATACTAACTTGATCAAATTTTTTGAAGGGGTGATAAAGGTGATCGATGAGGTGACGGATGTTGGCTACATGGATCTTAGTGAGGTATTTGATGAAGTCCCCCATGGTAGGCTGATCCAGAAGATTAAGAATGCATGGGATTAACAGTGGCTTGGTCGTTTAGATTTGGAATTGGCTTACTGATAGAAGACAGAGGGTTGTTGTGGAAGGTCAATATTGAGGCTGGTTGTCTGTGACCAGTGGAGTTCCACAGAGACCTCTGCTGTTTGTAAATTCAATGCAGTGAGCACCAGATGGAGCCGTGAGGTAGCAGTACTACCTGCCGTTCTATTGTATAGCATTTCCATTAATTAGAGGATTACTGGGTGCACTGAAGTTATCTTAAAGTAGCTATGTATATAAATCATCAAATTGATTGGAAAACCTCCCATCATAGTCAATCTAGCACACAACAGCCACGGTTTCCCATTTGCTTCATAAATTGGTGTTAAAATTGTTAAGCAAACTTCATGTGGTCTTAGCAAAGCCTATGTTCCATTTGCTCTGCAATCATTAAATATTGTCAATAGTTGATATTTAAGTTGATTTTAGAATAATTGATTCATTGACATAATACTGACCTTGCATCTTCATGAAAATATGGTTTACCAGGGACTGCAAGGCTTCCACAAAGATTAAGCCCTGTAAACAATGGTCTGCATGTTTTACTTTCTTGTCTGCTCTCCATGTTAGATGAGATCGCTTCAGTTTTTGTACTATGGATCAGAGACCGTCTGGTGCTGCAAAGGACCAGAAAGTACACATCATCACTATTGAGTTTCCATGAATTTTACAACCCTGAAAAAATAATTTTGCACCAACCTGATACTTAAGAGTTTGACTGGCTCCTTGGGTGCTGGGATGCTGAATTTTATCTGATTAGAACTCATGCTGATCTCAGCTTCAAAACCAGATTCAAAATACATGTTGTAATTCATCCGTATTGCATTTCTGGAAAAATCTGGTACATTGACACCTAGTTGGATCGTGAACTCAGTTGCAACTTCAGGCTTAATCAAACCTTTGATCTGCAATGGAAAAAATATTTATTTTTAATAATAAATTCACAAATCAGTACCCTATCATTCTCATAAGAACTCTCACTTAATGTGTATGCATCAGATTACATAAAATCTCAGATAGAGATTGCCCATTAATTAATTTTAACTGAATAAAATGTTTTATTATTTTATATTTGTGATCACTTGTTCCATGTAGTCAGTGTAAAGAAACCAATACCAAGATGAGCTCTAGATCCAAAGTACATTCCATTACGAATTGCCTTTATATACTGTATTTCCTTATAATTCCTCCACTCCACCCCTGTTGGCCAATCTTAATTTACAGTTATGTTACACATCGACTTGAACATTCAATAGCAATTTTAACTGGGCTCCCTTCATCTTTCATCCAAACATGCAGCAAGCCAAAAATCTGTCACCCATCTTTTAATACAGGTTACGTTTTACTCTTGGACTTGTTAAACAACGCTTTGATTTTAAAATATTCACACTCTTAGCTGCTCTATGTTTTTGCATGTCCCTGTGGTCACAGTGTGCAGATTAATAACAGAATTTTGGTAGATTGAAGGAAATATTAGAATAGGATAGTGGAGTTGATTACAAAACTGGAGTATATTCGATGAGCTAAAATGGTATCCTTATATACCAAGAGGAGATGTAAAATATAAGAAATCGTAACCTCCTGTCCCATAATTCTGCAAAGTCCATACCTCACATGTCTGGTATCTTGAGTATCACTGGATTTAGTAGCACCTCCAATGGTAACAGTTCCCAACTCCTGGAACTCCCTTCTCTCCACCCCTCTGTCCCATTTTTAATTATTCATTCTAGTAACTCCTTGTGCTTACATTATTTGGCAATGCTTCCATAATGTTTCGTGTGTAAAGGTGCTTCCTAAATACTAATTGTTGTCTTGCTGTTAATTGGCTTGGTCAACTTAAACATTATTATATTTTAACAGATACAAAAAAAGACATGTCAATGTTTAGCGTGAGTTATTACCTTCTTTCCTTCAAATTTCATCGCTGCTTTGGCACCAGGTGTGATTGTACCAGAAATAGATAGTTTGAGAGGGAGACCAGCTCCAGTGGGATAGATTAACTGGCTGTCCAGGAAAATATAGTGAGCAAATAGTTCATCACCTAAACCGTTCAGGAAAGCTGACCTGACCTACAAATACAAAGAATAATTGGCTATAAAATCAATATATCAAATATTCCTCAAATCTAAAAATCATTAATTACTTTAATAGTTGCACTCCTTAATGAGGTTTTCATCGTTCTTTTAAGCGCACATAAAATGTAGTGACCCACATCAATATAGTACACATCAAAGATAGACACAAAAAGCTGGAGTAACACAGTGGGTCAGGCAGATCACTGGAGAAAAGGATAGGTAATGTCTCGGGTCCTGACCCTTCTTCAGACTAAGGGTCAGGGGCACAGGAACTGGGAGATATAGAAGGTACTTAGGACAAATGAATGAAAGATATACAAAAAGCAACAATGATCAAGGAAAGGTGCAACCTACAAAGGTCCATTTTTGACTGTAGGGTAGGTGATAACGTATTATGCAGACAGTGGAACTCAACGGGATGACAGCGTAACTAGTATGATGATTTAGGTAGGAGAGAGACAGAGAGAGTAGGAATGCAAGGGTTACTTGAAGTTAGAGAAATCAATATTAATACTGCTGGGATGTAAGCTGCCCAAGCTAAATATGAGATGCTGTTCCTCCAATTTGCATTTGGCCTCACTCTGAAAATGGAAGAGGCCCAGGACTGAAAGATCAGTGTGGGAATGGGAAGGGGAGTTAAAGTGTTGGCAAGCAGGAGTTCACACAGGTCAATTCAGACAGAGAGACCAATGCAATGCATCAATTAAAGTTCAAGCCTCAAAAGTGTCCAGCAAAGGCCATTTCGAAAAAGAGACTAACCCATTTTCTATCTCTGATCATTCAAATATAGTTCTCACATTATTATTGAGCCAAATATCTTTGTTTAAAATATCATATGTGAAAATGTTACTTGTTGTGCTCTACCTGTGCTGGAAGGCTTTGGAGTAGTTGGAAACTTTTTGACATCATTTCTTTCAGCATCTTGAAATCGCTGCCTTTGACATATCCAAGTTCATTTCCAAAGATTCTCAAGAAAGCTTCTACTTCTGGTGTTTTTTGTTCAATTTCCTTCAACATTTTTTGAAAATTCTGTGCAAGCTCCTTCATCATATCCTATGAAACAGCAAAGACATAAAGTACGGTTATGATCTTAAATAGCCTACAAATATATTCTGGTTCAAATTAAGACTAGTTTTCAGAAACATACTTCCTGCGGATGTTCACCATCTTTGTTGATTCCAAACCACTTGAATAGCACTTGTGATACTTTCTCTGGAACCTTGCCATTCACCCAGTATAGTGCCTTCATTGCGCTATTTGGGAAAAATCCTTTTGGTCCAAATATTGCCTCGAGAGATGGTTGAAGTCCATTGCCTTCCAAGCCAATCTGTTTAAAATGGTAATAGTGTTTAATTCTTATGCATAGAATTAAAAATAATTAAATCAGTATGTACAATGGTATTTTTTTCTATCATACTAAAATTATAAAATTGATTGTTGTTGTATGGTTGAATTTCACAGTCAATAATTTATATTATGGCCATTTACTGTTTATCAGTTTTCTACCACTCCTATTTGCAACTATTGATTTCTGTAATGACACCTAATTTGGTAGTGGGGAGGGAGGAGGTGGTAGCGGCTGAAGAAAATGAGGTGCAGTACAGAGCTGGCTGCTATTTCACTGCCCCCTAAATATGCTCTATCAGTGTTTTATCAGAGGGGCAGGCCATAACAAACCAGCAATTACAGGAAGCTTGGCTATTTTACTCCACTATTTCACAGGAAACAAAATTAATCTAGTATATATCACATGTAATCAATTCAAGAAATACATATGAATACCAACCTCAAACAGGTCCACAGATTGTCCAAAAACATTCAAAGTAGTTTCTAACATTACAGCTGTTGGCACATAACTGTTTGAATCGAAAATTATATTGCTTTGCAGTCCACCTTCCAGATCACCCTGTATTTTTGGAAGCATAATTGTCTCATATATTTTATAGTTTCTAGAATATTTTCTGAAATCCTTGGGTGTTGGGAGCAGAGTATCTTTTAGAGCATCTGCCACTTTGTTTTTCAGTCTGTGCAAAACAAAATACAGACATTGGTTGAGTCACAAATGCGAACCAATATTACATTAGGACTGTCTTCAGTCAACGGCACCAGGTAATAGACATGCATGAATTTCACCCATTCCAGGTCCCAGCTAAACATTAACCCAAGGAATGAAAAAAATACTCAATTTCAATTTTAAGTTATATCAGATAGAGAAAAGAAACAACACTGTTAGCCGTATTGGTTTTTTGCAATTAATTGACATCAATTGAAAGTTACGGCACAGAATCAGTTTCTTCAGCTTACTGAGTCCACACTGACCATCAATCACCTGTTCACACTGGTTCTATATTATCCCACTTTCACATCCACTCCCTTTAAACTCAGGGCAATTTACAGAGGCCAATTAACATACAAACCCGCACATCCTTAGGGTTATCAAGGCTTTGGTCATTCCAGCATCTATACCAATCAATGAGGTGAACATTTCAAATTCACTTACTCCTGGACCATGGGATCCTTGCATGTGAGAATGTTCCTAAGATGTGTGGAAACAAAACTTTTCACTTGTTCATTTTCAAACTTTTGTAGAGTTTTAATGATTTTTCTGAGGTGCCTGGAATTTGGTTTCTTCATGACAATAAGGTAGGCCCCCAGTCTCTGCAGAACAGGTGAACTCTCATTTGTATATACTTCAAAAAGTTGAGTACGAATCTGAAAGTAAATTATTAACAAATGAATAATTTGGATAGCACACAAAAAAGTATATTTCAGAGCTTTTTCATTGTATAGATCTGGAATCGAGCTGGGTCCACTGCACAAGTGAATTATATAACTAGACGATAAACAAAATGGTGAAACTTAGTGGAATGGGATTCCAGTTGATTACCATCTGTATTAATAATTTGGGCAACCAGATCAAGTGTAATAGCAAGTTTGCCAGATGATGCCAGATAATAACAGATGATGCCAAGGAGGAGGACAGTGTGGGCTGAGGTATATAAACAGATTAAATGAATGGGAAAGACGTTACAGAAAAATGTTAAATCATATACTTTGATACATAAAAAGGGAGCAATAAAAAAATATATAGAATATATATAGGACTTGAAAGTTCTTGTGCATGAATCACTGAAATATAATGTTCGTGCAATCAGAAAGACAAACATAATGTGGACTATGATTGCAAGAAGATTTAACTCGCGTGATTGGAGATATCCTGATCTAATATGGTGCATAGATAAACTATTCAGAAGAGTCAGTACCTCATCAGTTAAGGTCATTTGTCTGAAAGCTTGAACAGCAGCCTGCTGAACAGAGGAGGAAGCCGTGGCACTCTTAACACAACTTAAAAGTGACATTGTAACATCAGGATTTGCATCTTCAATTGCTTCTCCCATATTTCCCAGTGCCTGAAGAATGAAAAAAATATCACAAGTAGAGTTGCGTTCAACCCATTTAAGAATGTTAAAATATTCTATGTTAGTCACATTCTATATTTGTTACCTTCAAAGTGAGGTAGATTTTGTTTTCATCCCCAGAGCATTCATTTCCAATAATGGACTTTAAGTAATCTGCAACTTGCTTTAGTTCTGGCACAACAAGCTTCCTTTCATTGTAAAATCTAATAGAATCATGAGAGGATTACCAATTTAAATATATAATTAGCTTAATCTATAAACATATATCAGGACATCAAAACTTGTGTATTGTTTGTTATACCTAAAATTAACGTTAAGCCATGAGGTAATAAGGCATTTACAATTTTATTACAGAATAAATATATTTTGAGCAGCAAAATTATATAGTTTGTTTTTTTCTGGAAGAGTTTGGTTTATATAAGACAGACGTTTTATTAACCAAGACATAATGTGCTTACCTTCTTACTGTGTGACTCAGGGCATAAAGCATACCCCGTGTTGGCCGGACCTTTGCCATATTAAGAATGGCCCGAATCCCGTCCTCAGATGGTGAAGCCATGAGTCCAACGGAATAGGTAATTGCATCTGCCACGAATTCAGGGACCGATTTGCTTTGCAATATTTTTAAGATGGCTCCAAAACACCCTGAGGTACCACACTGGAGAAGTGCTTGAAAAGTGACAGACCTATTAAAATGAAAAAGGATAGTTTGAGTTCAGTAAATTAGGTGATTATTAATTCCCAACATTAACAAGTGAGTCATTTTCTGCCAACAAAATCGTACATTGCTAGCATATGTGTTAGCAATGTACATATAGGAATATGTCCTTGGGATCTTAAGTACAAAAGCATTTACCTAGATCCTCTGCTAAAAGTTATCAATCACCTGCTGCACAGTCACTCTAAGTTGGGAGTGGGTTTTAGAAACAATGTTCTTCAGATAAACCTACTCTAAGCTGCTTAGCAAGGCTCAGTACAGTGTTTGGCCTTCCTTGTACCATCAGTCAGCCATGCCTATGGAAATCCTTTGACACCCTTCAAAGTTTTATTATTGAAAAAGCCCGGTCTTTAAAATGGGGTGGAACTTTCGATTCATGACAATCTATTGGCAACTGGAGTCAACTTATTCAGAATATTAGATTCATTTATTCAGAACATTAGGTCCGTTTAAGGAGTAGTGGAAACAGAACCTATAAAATTATCCCAATAAAAATATAATTTCTGCAGCATAATGCAGCATAATGCAGCAATGGAGGATTATTATATACAAGTTATGTGTGTCAACTCAATCTAAGCAAATTAGAGAACTGAATTCAAAAAACTGTTCACAGGGAAATTACCCAATCACCTCCTGTCTGGCTGACAGTAGCATTGTCACTGAAGCCTTTACATGAACTCAGTTAAATTAAACAATATTAAATTACCTTATATCTCCTTTCATTGGAGCTGATTTTGACTCTTTTACATTATAGACAATAGACAATAGCTGCAGGAATAGGCCATTTGGCCCTTCAAGCCAGCACCGCCATTCAATGGGATCATGGCTGGTCATCCACAATTCCTGCCTTCTCCCCATATCCCCCGACTCTGCTATCTTCAAGAGCCCTATCTAGCTCTTTCTTGAAAGTATCCAGAGAACCAGCCTCCAGTGCCCTCTGAGGCAGATAATTCCAGACTCACAACTCCCTGTGTGAAAAAGTGTTTCCTCATCTCCGTTCTAAATGGCTTACCCCTTATTCTTAAACTGTGGCCCCTGGTTCTGGACTCTCCAAACATCGGGAACATGTTTCCTGGAATCCCTTAATAATCTTATATGTTTCAATATGATATCCTCTCATCCTTCTAAATTGCAGAGTATATAAGCCCAGCCACTCCATTCTCTCGGCATATGACAGTCCCACCATCCTGGGAATGAACCTTGTGAACCTACGCTGTACTCCCTCAATAGCAGGAATGTTCTTCCTCAAATTTGGAGACCAGAACTGCACACAATACTCCAGGTGTGGTCTCAGGTGTGGTTTCTAGGTTTGCTGGACAATCCTAGCATAAGGGGATGTGCAACAGTTTCACCAGAATTATGAAGAAATCTGTCTGCACTATTGGACTCTGAGGGCACGATGAAGAGGTTCGGTTTAGTTTATTGTCACATGTACCGAGGTACAGTGAAAAGATTTTGTTGTGTGGTAACCAGTCAGCAGAAAGACAATACATGATTACAATTGATCCATTTACAGTGTATAGATACATGATAAGGGAATAACATTTAGTGCAAGGTAAAGCCAGCAAAGCCAAATCAAGGATAGTCCGAGGGTCATCAAAGAGGTAGCAGTAGTTTAGAACTGCTCTTTGGTTGTGGTGCATCCACAGTGCCACATCCAACAGTCTATATTTAATGTTAAATCCAGATAATTGTATCCCGAGTGACAGAATGTAGTCTAGCGATTATGTTAGTTAAGCTACATGAATATTATAATTCAGACATGTAAGCTCAGCAAGGCATGGCTGATTGAACATTGTTCTAGTATCTCACTGCTTGGCCTTGCTTAACTTCTCCAGATGGTTCAGCAGCATTGAACATAATATTGTATATGCATTCATGGTGACTGTGCATGTCGTTTTCACAGTACATATGCTTTAAATTATTTAAGAAGCTTTTGCTCCTTCTTGGCAGGGAGCATTGCTAGACAGCACATCTCAATATTAGTAATCCATTACTTACAGCATTACTGTTATGTGTGCACTTTATATTATGAATGGAAAGATAGTCATTACTTGTCCCAGTGGGCAGACATTTTAGATTCGTAGTAGGGTCAACTGCTAATTCTGCATACAATTATTAAATTATGATTGTTATTAACCACTTTAAATGTTATTAAAGTGTCCTTTAAAACAACATCCCCAAGAAACAGGGTATTTCTTGATTACCTAGGTTTTTCCATTTGAAGTAGCTTAGGCAAAGCTGTTTCAAGAGTCCCTTCATCCAATCTCCTCAATTCAGCCACAAACATCTGGAACAAGTCAGCCCTTTGTTCACGTTGACCATCCTCAGAGATTCTTGCCAGATTCCTTAGTGCCAACAGCGCAGAATCTGCATTCTGTGCTCTGTTATCAAAGTCATGCTCCAAAGTCAATTCTTTCTTGATTGTGAATTCATCTGTAAAAGATTGATAAAGAATTTTCCATTTTTGCTCCAAAATATACTCAAAGTAATGCCCACTTTATTTCCTTGGCATTCAGTCCATGATTTACAATTGTACAGTGGGAGTGATATATTAACTGAAAGATAATTGTTTATGGTAGCACGAGCTCTATGTCAACTGTTTAAGGCACAGTTGCATACTCATCATGAGACAAATGGGCAAATAGGGGCCTGTCACATTTATGAATACTAGAGTTGAGAGTTCAGCTACTGACATAAAGTAATTTGCCCACAGAGTGTTGGGTGAGAGGGTCCATACCCGAGGTGGGAAAATTGGGACATTCCTTGTGAGACAGAATAAGGTCTCTTTGGGAGCCTGACTGGTGCTGCTCTAAATCCAGTAGTATTTTACCAGCCGCCTATTAAAATGCAACACCTCCTTCACTGCATACCCACAGGTAAGACTGTTTGGTGTGATTATTGTTTAATTGATTTGATTTTGACCTTTTTCAGACTTGGGGGAGTTTATGCGGAAGAGAGAGGCAATGCAAGGGGGCACAAGCCTGATTCTGCTGCAATTTGTGGGTAAATTTTAGCCTAATGTTATGAGACTTGGCACCTTGAGCAATTTGCAAGCTAGTGGGTCGAAGCTGCGGTTGTGCCCTTCAACACCCTTTGAAGCTGCCTTCCGTTTCCAATGAGCATGATTGATTGAAAGATGCAGCATGCAAACAGGCCCTTCGGCCCACCCTGTTCATCATTAACACATTAACACTAGTTCTAATGTTATCCCACTTTCGCATCCGCTCCCTATTGACTAGGGGTCATTTATAGAGGCCATTTAACCTGCAACCTTGCACATCTTTGGGATGTGGGAGGAAACTGGAGTACCTGGAAGATACCCATGCAGTCACAGAAAAAATGTGTAAACTCCACTCAGACGCTGAAGGTCAAGATCGAACCAGGGTCTTCAGTGCCATGAGGCAGCAGCTCTACCAGCTGTGCAGCTGTGCCACCCTAAAGGCTGGCTCTGCACCAACACCACACATATAATTCCAGTCAGATATTACTTTTATATTTTCATCCTGCTTCCATTCATCAGGCCCCTTTTATTCATACAACAATCAAGGGTGGGGGATAATTGAAAGTTAACCCATCCGTTTATGAAATTCTCTGTAACATATTAAAAATTCTATTTTCTGATTATCATATTGGAATTTTGGTGCTTAATTCCATGATATTCCATTCCTTAAAATTTTCGGTTGCCAAATTATTAATGAAATTTAGAATATTACAAAATCAAAATAATTCACATCCCAAATAATCCTATGTTAAAATCTATATCTTATTAAATTCCAAAAATGAAAATTAAACTGCACTTCACAGACACTTAAAAGTTAAAGAAGCTAGAGACGTATTTCTTTACTGAGTGAGATTGTGTGGAGCAAAACAATGAAAGAAGAACATTCTTAGCAAAATTATTATTAATTTCCATAAAACATTTACATACAAAGATCTGTATCTTACCATTGATGAAGTGTCCTATATTAATTGGAGTGACTTCTATGAGTTTCAAAGTCTGCTTTACAAGTGACCCGGGTCCATGATAATCGCTAACAAAAAAGAAAATCACTTTTATATCTATTACTATATCATTGACAACTCTCTTAACGACTTAACTTATGCAGTGTGTATCTTGTGTCATGGCCCTCGAATGTGGAAAAGATGAGAGACCATCTCCAGCCATTAATTTTAAAACTGGCAATATTATTGCAACTTGGTATAAAACTATTTTTTTTTCATTATGAGCAGATGGGTAGGCTACTTTCTGATAACATTCAAATGTAGCAGGCGTGGTGTTATATGAAGTTCCATTAACTCTCTGCTGAGAGCAATGAGAAAGTGCTAATACAACTTTATTCCATCACCCACTGTGACATTTTGAAGAAATTATAAAAAGAAAACTTGCACTGATTTTCAGAATTTTCAAATAAAGTTCATGGGTGTATTGTGACCCCTCATGCTGGAAATTATCTGGTCAGAATAACTATGTTTTGACTAATGGGAAGCAGTCAAAGGCCTCACAAATGTTCTGGGTTAGGTCTTGTTATGGTTTCATTAGCAAATGTTTCTTTCTTCCTCCAAAGCCCAAATGTTCAAAGGGGAAAAGACTATTGAGTGATAGGCAGCAGTGGAAACCACATGTTTTGTGAGAAAATTTGTCACAAAATAGAATTCAGAAATCTTTTCAGGACTGTAAAGGGCACTGGAGGAGTGGCTATGTTGATGGGTAGATATGATACACTTAAACCCTCCAGTGGAGCCAAGATCAGTCCATGGTCAGACAGTGGCTGGCTTGGTCCTCACAGGTCCTGATGTGACCTGATGGAAACTTGCATTGGGGATAGCATGATGTTACACACTAGATAAATGGAGGTGATGCATCAAAATGTAAGGAACCGACATTGCTTGAATAGCAGGCGGCAAATAAGGAAAGAAGCTCAGTGAAAATAATATGTCCATGTGGAAATAGGAGAAATGCAAAGTTTTTGACAAGTAAAGAAAGCAGAGAACCTCTGAGCCAAAGAGTCACTGCCTCATATTCTTATTTTTATTTTGTACTCTCCCTTGTAAAACTGAAAAGGCGAAAGGACAAGGCAGCTGAACAGCATTGAGTACCTTAATCCCTGATACCAAATCAAATGTTTTTTTTACTGGGAAACAAAAAAAACTATTGAAAATTTCAAAAAGGTCCTTTACACTTTTTGATTATTTTGAAAAGGCATTTTAAAAAGAACCATCAGCTTGACTGTGATAGCTGTCACTATTAGAGGTTGAAATATTTTGGATTGTGTAATAACACAAATGCAAGAACAATCCAAAATTGACAAAGAGAGTAAAGCTAGAAATCTCACAGGTTGACATAAATACATTTAAATTAACATAAAGTAAGTAGGTGGAGGAATAGTCATTTTATGGATTAAAAGATATTTTAACAATCTGGGAGCATGCATACTATGAATCAGAGCCATATTTGAGAGAAACAACATACTTACTAGTCAGGCATGAGAAGGTGTTTCTCTTTGCAAATTGCTTCTGTCACATGTTTCTTTACATCAAGGGTATACGTGCATGTTTGACTGCTATATAGAAGAGGCTGGGTAAATTTCGGCTGTATGTGTTTAAATGAAAAGTTATTAGGAAAGAATTATGTTAGAGAAAGACATTTTTTTAAACTATGATTTGCAATACAAATCACCATTATAATAATATACCTCACTTTTTTCCCTTACCATTCCTCTAACCATTGCCAATGGACTACTGTGGTCTGTGACAGCCTTGAATTTGTTACAGTCAGTAAGGTCTCTTTCAATTGTAATGCGAGAAGCATGACTGCCTTCTCTGTTGTCCACTCTGACCTTGCTCGAGCAGTTACCATACACAGTTGCCTGGGTGACAAAAAGGGAAATTTAGTTTTTATAACAATTAACAGATTTATTTGTTTTTAATATCTTTGATGGAATGTATGGTACTTGACGATCAAACATTCATCATAAGCTCCAAAAAAATACAAAAGAGACAAAAGTGTGGTAAATAGATTTCTATACAGCCAAGTGCAAAGAGGTCATGAAGAAGATTAAATGTTCAAGAAGGAACTGCAGATACTGGAAAATCGAAGGCAGACAAAATTGCTGTAGACACTCAGCGGGTGCCACACCCGCTGAGTTTCTCCAGCAATTTTGTCTACCTTATAAAGAAGATTAAAGTATTTTCTAAATAGCAAAAGAATGAAGGCCCAGGTTGATGGGTTAAACAAATGGATAGATTAAAAAACCACAACAAAGGAAAAAATAATAATTGTGGTCAGAAATTTTGGGTGAGGTGGCCTGCTGCAGAAATAGGAAGTCCTGATTAGATCACTCATGGTTCTCAGTCCTTTAGAAATGGTAATGCAGTGAAGATTTAAAATAATGGTATCTGAAAACAAAAATGAAATAATAGAAAAAAACTAAATTTGTGCATTTTCCAAAATCCAGAAAACTAAGATATTTTGTAGTAATCAAGGTGCATGGGAAATTCATTGCATTCTAGAGAGATAATCTAATTCTACACATTAAGAAACAAAAGACTAACCCAAAATAATGCAATTACGTCCTACATGAGTAAAGAAAGATACATTTCTGCATTTCAAGTGATTGTATTAGTTTCTGCATGCAATTGTATGTATAATCAGAGATTTAAGGTGATTTAAGGATTTTTATTATCTTAAGATATTAGGTGAAATGGGATAAAGATGGGTGCATGGTTAGCTATGCTCGCAGTGAATGTCAGAATAAACTCGAGTTGAATGTCACTCTGTCCCTATGCTTTAGTCCCAGGCTGAGCACCAGGGAAAAGGCAATTCTGGATTTGATGGTGGAAGTTAGTGGAGTGGCTACTATTAAGGAGAAGGTGCTTGGGAAGCTGAAAGGGCTGAAGGTGGATAAGTCACCTGGACTATAGGCCGGTTAGTCTGACTTCAGTGGTTGGTAAGATTTTAGAATCCATTATAAAGGATGAGCTTATGGAGACTTAGAAGTTCATGCTAAAAATAGGCCGAAGTCAGCATGGTTTTGTGAAGGGGAGATCTTGCCTGACAAATATGTTGGAAATCTTTGAAGAAGTAAATAGCAGGACAGACAGTGAATGTTGTTTACTTAGATATTCAGAAAGCCTTTGATAAGGTGCTACATGTGGGCTGCTAAGGAGGATGAGAGCCCATGGTATCAAAGGGCAGATACCAGCATGGATCGCAGGTTGGCTGGATGGCAGAAGGCAAAGAGTGGCAATATTTAGCTTTTTCTGGTTGGCTGCCAGTGACTAGCGGAGTTCCACAGGGGTTGGTGCTGAAGCCACTACTCAGTACATTGTACAGTATATTAATGATTTGGATAAGGGGATTGAAGGCTCTGTGGCCGATTTGCGGATGATACGAAAATAGGCAGGGACTAGTGGGGTGCCGCAGGGCTCAGTGTTGAGACCCCAGTTATTTACAATATATTTTAACAATTTGGACAAGGGAATTAAATGTAATCTCTAAGTTTGCAGATGACACAAAGTTGGGTGGCAGTGTGAGCTGCGAGGAGGATGCTGAGGCTGCAGGGTGATTTGGATAGGTTGGGTGAGTGGGCAGATGCATGGCAGATGCAGTATAATGTAGATAAATGTGAGGTTATCCACTTTGGTGACAAGAACAAGAAGGCAGATTATTATCTGAAATGTGTCAGATTAGGAAAAGGGGTGTAACGCGACTTGGGTATGCTTGTACATCAATCACTGATTTAAGGATGCAGGTACAGCAGACAGTGAATGGCATGTTGGCCTTCATAGTGAGGGGATTTGAGTATAGGAGCAAGGTGGTCCTACTGCAGTTGTATAGAACCCTGGTGAGACCACAGCTGGGGTATTGTGTGCAGTTTGGGTCTCCATATGAGGAAGGGCATTCTAGCTATTGAGGGAGTGTAGCGCAGGTTCAACAGGTTAATTCCTGGGATGACGGGACTGACATATGATGAAAGAATGGATCGACTGGGCTTATATTCACCAGAATTTAGATGGGTGAGAGGGGATCTTATAGAAACATATAAAATTCTTAAGGGATTGGACAGGCTAGATACAGGAAAAATGTTCCCGATGTTGGGGGAGTCCAGAAACATTGAATGGTGGTGCTGGCTTGAAGGGCCGAATGGCCTACTCCGCACCACATTTCTATGTTTCTATGTTTCTAGGTGGAGGGGCAGAGACTCTGCAGAAGGACTTGAACCGTTTTGGAGAGTGGGCAGAGAAGTGGCAGATGGAATATAACATAGCAAAGTATGGAGTCATACATTTTGGTAGTAGGAATAAAGGCATAGACTGTTTTCTAGATGGGAAGAGACTCCAGAAATTGGAGAAATCCAGAAAATGGGACTTGGGAGTGCTTGTGGGAGATTCCCAAAAAGTTAATGTGCAAGTCGAATCAGTAGTAAAGAAGGCAAATGCAATGCTAGCATTTATTTTAAAAGTGCTAGAATACAAAAAGAGGGATGTAATGCTGGTCAGGCCGCATTTGGAGTATTGTGAACAATTTTGGGCACTATTTCTGAGGAAGGATGTGTTGGCTCTGGAGAGGATCCAGAGGAGGTTGTCGAGAATGATTCCAGGAATGAGTGGGTGAACATATGAGCATTATACGGCACTGGGGCCGTACTTGATGGAGTTTGGAACAATGAGGAGGGACCTCATTTAAACAAATAGAATAGTGAAAGGCTTGGATAGAGTGGATGTGGAGAGGATTTCCTGTTTCCACTAGTGGGAGAGTCTAGGATTAAGGTTCATAGCTCCAGAATTAAAGGACATTCCTTTAGGAAGGAGAAGAGGAGGAATTTGTTTAGTCTGAGGGTGGTTAATTTGTGGAATTCTTTGCCACAGAAGGCTGCAAAGGTCAAGTCAATGGATAGTTTTAAGGCAGAGATAGATAGATTCTTGATTATGGGTCAGAGGTTATGGGGAGAAGGCAGGAGAATGGGAATACGAGGGAGAGATGGATCAGCCATGAGCGAATGGCGGAGTAGACTTGATGGGCCGAATGTCCTAATTCTTCTCCTATCACTTATAACCTGATGACCTCATGATCACCTACCGAGGCAGCTAATGATATTATCTTATAATTCCAAATTAAAGTATTGTGCAACAAGTTTACTTCAGTCTTGCTGTCGGGTGAATTTCTAATAGCTAATTCTTGTATTCAAATCACTAAAATTGTCATCAAGCAATTTCAATAAAACGTACAATGTCGACTAACTCGTCATCTTCATTCAATTCCAATGGCACCAGAAGACTAGAAATGATACCCCTCTTGATGTTAAGGATGTTGGTTGATTCATTTTCATGTGCATATAGAGTGATGCCCATATGTCCATGTGATGTGGCGAATTTCAGGATATGCCTATAAAGCAACAGATTTCATAGAATCAGAAAATTTACAGAAATAAAAGGTATCATTGTTTTGTTGTGATGATACCCGTCTGACTTCTTTAGCTGTAGCTGTCTCCACCAGTCCCATTATCCTGCCCTATCACATATAACATAAAGTACGAATGAGGAAGCATGCTGAACCATATTATCTTTAAATATCTTAAAGTATTCTCAATTTCAGCATTCAATTATTCCTCAATTTTTCCAGGATTATTAATGCCTTCTGAATTGCCCCAACAGCATTATAGTGCCTGCCTGAATCTAAGGCAACATTCTGTGAGCATGCATGGCTAAGATATATAAAAATTGATATTGTGACATTTCTGAGAATTCTTGGCAACACTTAGATTTATTGTAAATAGAGAATATGTCCTAATACGGTGCCCTCCATAATGTTTGGGACAAAGACCCATCATTTATTTGTTTGCCTCTGTAATCCATAATATGAGATTTATAATTAAATAAATCTCATGAGTGCACATTGTCAGATTTTAATAAATGCCATTTTGGTTTCACCATGTAGAAATTACAGCAGTGTTTATACAAGGTCTCCCATTTCAGGGCACCATGATGTTTGCGACACAACAATGCCATGTAAGTAGCCATGTTTGGTATTTTGTTGCATATCCTTTGCATGCAATGACTGCTTGAAGTCTGCGATTCATGGACATCACCAGTTGCTAGGTGTCTTCTCTGGAGATGCTCTGCCAGCCATGTATTGCAGCCATCTTCAGTTTATGCTTGCTTTGGGGGATAGTCCCCTTCAGTTTTCTCTTCAGCATATAAAAGGCATACTCAATTGAGTTCAGATCAGGTAATTGACTCAGCAACTCAGGAATTTACAATTTTTTTACCTTTGAAAATCTCCCATGTTGCTTTAGCAGTATGTTTGGGATCATTGGCTTGCTGTAGAATGAACCGCCGGCCAATATTTTGAGGCATTTGTTTAATCTTGAGCAGATAGGATGTGTCTATACACTTCAGAATTCATTATGCTATTACCATCAACAGTTGTATCATCAATGAAGATAAGTGAGCCAGTGCCTTCAGCAGCCATACATGCCCAGGCCATAACACCTCCACCAGCATGTTTCACAGATGAGGTGGTATGCTATGGATCTTGGCCAGTTCCTTCTCTCCTCCATAGTTTGCTCGTGCCATCACTCTGATATAAGTTAATCTTCGTCTCATTTGTCCACAAGGCCTTTTTTCCAGAACTGTGGTTGCTCTTTTAAGTACTTCTTGGTAATCTGTAACCTGGCTATCCTATGTTTACGGCTAACCAGTGGTTAGCATCTTGCAGTGTAGCCTCTGTATTTCTGTTCATGAAGTCTTCTGTGGCCAGTGGTCATTGACAAATCCACACCTGACTCCTGAAGAGTGTTTCTGATCTGTCGGACAGGTGTTTGGGGATTTTTCTTTATTATAGGGAGAATTCTTCTGTCATCAGCTGTGGAGGTCTTCCTTGGCCTGCCAGTCCCTTTTTGATTAGTAAGCTCCCCAGTGCTCTCTTTCTTCTTAATGATGTTCCAAACAGTTGATTTTGGTAAACCTAAGGTTTGGCTGATGTCTCTAACAGTTTTATTCTTGTTTCTCAGTCTCATAATGACTTTCATTGGCACAACTTTGGTCCTCATGTTGATAAACAGCAATTAAAGTTTCCAAAGGTGATGGAAAGACTGGAGGAAAGACTAAGTGCTGAGAGCTCTTTTACACTTACATTGTGGCAATTAAACACACCTGAGCAATTATAAACGCCTGTGAAGTCATGTGTCCCAAACATTATGGCACCCTGAAATGGGGGGATTATGTATAAACACTGCTGTAATTCTACATGGTGAAACCAAAATGTATAAAAATCCCCTTTATTAAAATCTGACAATGTGCATTTTAACCACATGTGATTTTTTTCTATTACAAATCTCAAATTGTATGGTACAACGGCGAATAAATAAATAATGGGTCTTTGTCCAAAACATTATGGCGGGCACTGTATGTGTAACTAAGAGGCTTACTGCCAATTTGAGAGACCCTCATTGAAGCTGATCAGTGCAGATCCAAGTGGGAGCCAGGCATATCATGATTTCAGACTTAAGGATGGCTGCTAAAGCTTCAACAGCATTCAACACCAAATCTTGAGCATTTAAACACAATACATGATTTGAAGAAATAGTTTAGGGAGATGTAGGAGGAGCTGGAGTACCCATGTTATCACCAATATCTCGAGTGGTTGACACAGACCCAGTGGGACTTATTTTCAGGTCAATAGAAAACATAATTGCATTGATCTGTCAGCAGAGGCGCAAGATAAAGTTAATCTTGCCAAAGAACGATTTCAGGTCAGCCTCTATTCCCATCTGGCTTGGGAACATATTGTCTGCATACAACTGGTTATTTATCGTGACAATGGACTCATTTTTTGATCAATCTGTCCTAATATTACATAGGCCACCCCGAGTAGTGAACGGGTTCCATTTCTGCAGATATACATGTCATAGACACATAGAACCATAGAAAATAGGTGCAGGAGGAGGCCATTCAGCCCTTTCGAGCCAGCACCGCCATTCATTGTGATCATGGCTGATCGTCTGCTATCAATAACCCGTGCCTGCCTTCTCCCCATATCCCTTGACTCCAGAGTTCTATCCAACTCTCTCTTAAATCCATCCAGTGATTTGGTCTCCACTGCCCTCTGAGGCAGGGAATTCCATAAATTCACAACCCTCTGGGTAAAAAAGTTTTTTCTCAGCTCAGTCTTAAATAACCTCCCCTTTATTCTAAGACTGTGGCCCCTGGTTCTGGACTCACCCAGCATTGGGAACATTTTTCCTGCATCTAGCTTGTCCAGTCCTTATATAATTTTATATGTTTCTATAAGATCCCCCTCATCCTTCTAAACTCCAGTGAATACAAGCCTAGTCTTTTCAATCTTTCATAGAAACATAGAAAATAGGTGCAGGGGTAGGCCAATCGGCCCTTTGAGCCTGCACCGCCATTCAATATGATCATGGCTGATCATTCAACTCAGTATCCTGCACCTGCCTACTCTCCATACCCTCTGATCCCTTTAACCACAAGGGCCACATCTAACTCCCTCTTAAATATAGCCAATGAACTGGCCTCAACTACCTTCTGTGACAGAGAATTCCAGAGACTCACCACTCTCTGTGTGAAAAATGTTTTCCTCATCTCGGTCCTAAAGGAATTCCCCCTTATCCTTAAACTGTGATCCCTTGTTCTGGACCTCCCCAACATTGGGAACAATCTTCCTGCATCTAGCCTGTCCAACCCCTTAAGAATTTTGTAAGTTTCTATAAGATCCCCCTCAACCTTCTAAATTCTAGCGAGTACAAGCTGAGTTTATCCAGTTTTTCCTCATATGAAAGTCCTGACATCCCAGAAATCAGTCTGATGAACCTTCTCTGAACCCCCTCTATGTCAAGAATGTCATTCCTCAGATTTGGAGACCAAAACTGTACGCAATACTCCAGGTGTGGTCTCACCAAAACCCTATACAACTGCAATAGCCTCACTGCTCCTATACTCAAATCCTTTCGCTATGAATGCTAACATACCATTCGCTTTCTTCACTGCCTGCTGCACCTGCATGCCTACTTTCAATGACTGGTGTACCATGACACCCAGGTCTCATTGCATCTCCCCTTTTCCTAATCGGTCACCATTCAGATAATAGTCAACCCTCCTGTTTTTGCCACCAAAGTAGATAACTTCACATTTATCCACATTATACTGCATCTGCCATGCATTTGCCCACACACCCAACCTATCCAAGTCACCTTGCAGCCTCCTAGCACCCTCCTCACAGCTAACACTGCCCCCCAGCTTTGTGTCATCCGCAAACTTGGAGATGTTGCATTCAATTCCCTCGTCCAAATCATTAATATATATTGTAAATAGTTGGGGTCCCAGCACTGAGCCTTGCGGTACCCCACTCGTCACTGCCTGCCATTCTGAAAAGGACCCTTTTACTCCTACCCTTTGCTTCCTGTCTGCCAGCCAGTTCTCTATCCACATCAATACTGAACCCCCTATACTGTGTGCTTTAGGTTTGTATACTAATCTCTTATGTGGGACCTTGTCGAAAGCCTTCTGAAAGTCCAGAGATAACACATCCACTGGCTCTCCCTTATCCACTCTACTAGTTACATCCTCGAAATATTCTATAAGATTCGACAGACATGATTTACCTTTCGTAAATCCATGCTTACTTTGTCCAATGATTTCACCACTTTCCAAATGTACTGCTATCCCATCTTTAATAACTGACTAGCAGTTTCCCCACTACCGATGTTAGACTAACTGGTCTGTAATTCCCCGTTTTCTCTCTCCCTCCTTTTTTAAAAAGTGGGGTTACATTAGCTACCCTCCAATCCTCAGGAACTACTCCCGAATCTAAAGAGTTTTGAAAAATTATCACTAATGCATCCACTATTTCTGTGGCTACATCCTTGAGTACTCTGGGATGCAGCCTATCTGGCCCTGGGGATTTATCGGCCTTTAATCCATTCAATTTACCTAACACCACTTCCCGGCTAACCTGGATTTCACTCAGTTCCTCCATCTTATTTGACCCCCGGTTCCCTGCTATTTCCGGCACTATGTCAATTTTGTATGCGTCAGAAAAAACACAAACATCACGATGTAACCAGACTTTTACATTATTACAATGAATGGCATCAAAAGTACTTCAGGCTGATAAGAAGGCACACTTTGTTAAAAGGAGAGGCTAATAAGAAGGAACAATAACTTAAAGGAGAGAGAGTGTAGGAGAGAGAGAGAGAGAGAAGGAGAGAGAGGGAGGGGGGGAGAGGGAGGGAGAGTGTGGGAGAGGGAGGGAGAGGGAGGGAGGAAACTTGTTCTGCCACACGGGAATGAACCATGTCGGTCCTTTTAATTCAATATTATTATGGGAACTTGCTCATGTGTAGGGGTGTCCACAAGTCAGGTATTTATGGCCTGCACCCCTGATAATGTTGTAAGCTCAGTGGCATTTACAAGTTTCAAAAAATGATCGATGAACTAATACTATTCAGCTGCCATCATTAGTACTGATCATTTCTGTCATTACATCTACTTACAGACAAAAATAACACCGCTTAAATGAAGCAAACTCCAATTACTGTCAAACATCACTTTCCACCAACTTAGCCATCCCCACTTGATCCACGAACACCTTGTCTCGTCCACAAACCTTCTGGGAACTCAACGACTTATGGGAGAATTCCTATAGAAATATAGTAAATAATGATCAGAAATACTGAGATCCCTTACTTGGTCATAGCCTGCTGGAATGCTTCACTGTCCTTTGAAGGAACCAAGTTCGGCTTGCCATCAGCGCTCATGCTTTGTACTTCCTTCATGCTACATGATTTTATCCGCATGGAATAGGTACAGTACTGGGGCACTTCAAGTTCCAACTGTGGGGAAAAAGGCACGGTGTGTCATTGTATGTGTGTATTTATTTCACTATAAGGTGTGAGGAATTTGCAATACACATTATTCTTTTAAAAATTCAGATCATCTCACATTTTATTTAGGATGAAGCTCATCATTCTTGTGGATGTAAATAATATGCAGTAAAATATAGAATTAATGAAAATGCAAATTAATATGTGAATACAAGTTTACATCAGCATCTAAAGATCCACAGTTTAAAGATATTAACTCCTGATTTTTTTAAATCATGCAATAGACAATAGACAATAGGTGCAGGAGTAGGCCATTTGGCCCTTTGAGCCAGCACCGCCATTCAATGTGATCATGGCTGATCATCCCCAATCAATACCCCATTCCTGCCTTCTCCCCACATCCCCTGACTGCTATTTTTAAGAGCCCTTTCTAGCTCTCTCTTGAAAGCATCCAGAGAACCTGCCTCCACCGCCGTCTGAGGCAGAGAATTCCACAGACTCACCACTCTCTGTGAGAAAAAGTGTTTCCTTGTTTCCGTTCTAAATGGCTTACTCCTTATTCTTAAACTGTGGCCCCTGGTTCTGGACTACCCCAACATCGGAAACATATCTCCTGCCTCTTGCGTGTCCTTTGCATTGATCCAAATTATTTTATTTTAATGTTTGGACAGCCTTTTGCTTTGTGCAAATGAAAAATGTTGACGACACAACAAATTAATTCAAGAAACATGTTTTCATCAACTTTCAGGTCTGCTGGGGACTTGTGAAGACTTGTAAAGGGTTGCAGTAGAGTGGTAGACAATGCCCAGTCCATCACAGGTACTGACCTCCCCTCCATCGAAAGGATCTATAGGAGGCGCTACTTCAAAATGGCAATCAATATCATCAAAGACTCACACTACCCTGGCCACACACTAATTTCACGCCTACCATTGGGATGAAGGTACAGGAGTCCGAAAATCATGAGCACCAAATTCAAGATTAGGTTCTTCCCAACAACTAGCAGGCTCTTTAACGCTACACAACATTAATCTCAACTGCGCACTATGGACAGTCTTTGGTTGCACTAAGAACTTCTGGGTTTTGTTTTTTGTACCAGTAAAGGGGTTATTAACTTGCTCATTTTGTGTTTTTATGTATAGTCTGTGTGTATAGTATTTACATGCCAGTTATGTTGCTGTATATAAGAATTTCATTGTTCAGTTGTTGGTTCATAGGACAATTCTTGTCCCTTGAATACTCCTTGTGAAGGTTCTCCCCAGATGCGTAACACACGACTACTCTGTAAGCTGCTCCCTGGCACACATGCTGAAATAAACATCAACTGCTGCTGAAAGATCATCTACTAACTGTCCACTATGTTCTGCTGAAACTTGTTGGTTTTTCCTTGTTGGGAGATATCTGCAAGCAAATGCCTCCAGGGGGCAGAGTAGGTGGCGAGGATCGCATTGAGTCCGTGCAACTACTTGAAAGGTTTTGTAGGGAAGGACCACAGACTAGAATCCTGCTGCCTGTGTAATAGTATCTCAAACATTTTACAGCTTGCAGTTTGAAGATGCAGCATGGAAATGAGTCCATCGATCACCCGTTCACTCTAGTACTATATTATCCCATTTTCTTAACCACTCCCAACACATGAGGGACAATTTATAGAGGCCAATTAACCTACAAACCCGCATGTCTTTGGGATGTAGGAGGAAGCAAGAGCACCCGGACGAAAGCCTCGCCGTCGCATGGAAAATGTCCAAACTCCAAACAGAGAGCATTCAAGGTCAGAATCAAACCAGTTGAGTTAGATAGAGCTCTTAGGACTAATGGAATCAAGGGATATGGAGAGAAAGGGGGTACTGATTTTCGATGATCGTAGAAACATAGAAAATAGGTGCACGAGAAGACGATTCGGCCCTTCGAGCCAGCACCCTATTCATTGTGATCATGGCTGATCATCCACAATAAGTAATCCGTGCCTGCCTTCTCCCCATGCCCCTTGAATCTGCTAGCCCCAAGAGCTCTATCTAATTCTCTTTTAAATTCATAGAGTGAATTGGCCTCCACTGCCTTCTATGGCAGAGAAATCTGCAAATTCACAACTCTCTGGTGAAAAAGTTTTTTTTCTCATCTCATTTTTAAATGGCCTCCACTTTATTCTTAGATTGTGGCCCCTGGTTCTGGACTTCCCCAACATTGGGAACATTTTTCCTGCATCCAGCTTGTCCAGTCCTTTTATAAGTTTCTATAAGATCCCTTCTTATCCTTCTAAATTCCAGTGAATACAAGCCCAGTCTTTCCAATCTTTCCTCATATGACAGTCCTGCCATCCCGGGGATTAACCTCATGAAACTCCGCTGCACCCTCAATAGCAAGGATGACCTTCCTCAAATTATGATCAGCCATGATCATATTGAATGGCGGTGCTGGTTTGAAGGACCTCATAGCCTACTACTGCACCAATTTTCTATGTTTCTACATCCCTATCTCTATGAGGCAGCAGCTCGACCTGCTGCACCATTATGCCACACTTCAGCTGCATTGTTTAAGGAGGAAGCGTGAATGGCATCAGTACATTGGAAGAGAATATATGGAATTGATGATACAACAAATGTAGAGAAAGACCAATGTATATATATGATAAAATGCAATATTGGGGAAAAAATAAGTCATCAGCATGGTGACATGTCCTGGCATTTTCCGTTTATATTTCGGATTTCCAACACCAAGAACAACAAATGTAGAGAAAGACCAATGTATATATATGATAAAATGCAATATTGGGGAAAAAATAAGTCATCAGCATGGTGACATGTCCTGGCATTTTCCGTTTATATTTCGGATTTCCAACACCAAGAACATTTCATTTCTTGAAAATAAGTACAAATCATTTGGGGGGGTTTCTGAGTAAGATTTGGTCTTATTCAACAGAAATTCCAACTTACACTGCATGCTATGTGGACACCGGATGCGGCATGCGAGATGGCCGTCCCGATTATTCCGTTGGAGGTCTCAGCTTCATAGAGGTAGGAGAACACCTTCATATTTTTGAAGCGAGTGGTATGTTCTACATTGGACAAAGTTAATTTATGTTATAGTTCACATGTCGCGTAAAACGGCCTCACCCTGAAACTGATGCTACACGATTGATCACCAGCCCCGTGTGGGTTTTTTTGGGTCGTAGCTAAGCCTTGTGATGATAGCTCAATGATTATGATATCGAAGTTTGTTTTGTATAGCGGGTTTCAGCTGAAACATTTCAAGCCCCCAGTAGGCAGCGCTGATCCACCAGCCGACCACAGATTTGAAATGCGGTCACGAGAAACTGTTGATGCCAGAATCTTGCGCAAAACAAAAATTGGGTACGACAGCCGGTGTGAAGAAGGTTCAGGTCCCGAAACATCGCCTTCCCATTCCCTCCACAAATGCTGCCTGACCTGCTGGGTTCCTCTAGGATTGTGTTTTTGCATAGTATACTAATGTATACTAATGTATACTATGCAACAAAAAAGCATCAAAACGTCCACAACCATTGCTTATATGTTATGGTTCTGCGACAGTTTTTTATGTCATTATATAGACGTATATAAGATTACCGTGTCTCTTCATGCTATTAAAAAAACTGTATCAGGTACTGTCAACATTGTACAATTACCCCCGATTTTCTCTTCCATCGCTTACTAGAACAACATTAAAATCCATTCGTTGTGGATAGTTCAATTCCAGCTGTCTGGGTTAATCGAAGCTAAATAAATAAGTCATCTCCCCGTTTGTAAATCTGGTTGGTCTCAAAATACTTTCTGAGATTTGTCAAATGTCAGTAGTAATAGGGATGTAGTTAACACTACTTACTTTGGCATGGTGTGTAGTTTTTGTCTTCGGATCCATATTCTAGAAAATGAAGATAGATTTTAAAGTAAACAACTGTGAACAACTAAAGTGAAGGGTTTCCGCCGAAACGTTGCCTATTTCCTTCGCTCCATAGATGCTGCCTCACCCGCTGAGTTTCCCGAGCATTTTTGTCTACCTTCGATTTTCCAACATCTGCAGTTCCTTCTTAAACTAAACATAATGGGTACGCGTTTCTTTTCAAAGTTTCGCCCGACCACATTAAATGCACGATTTTAGCAACAATCCTTTGAATTATTTCGTTAATAATCAATGTAAAATTGTGGTTTTGTTATTTATGTGAAAAGTCGAGGTAAACTACTCAAAGATAAGGGGGCAATCTTCCGATGACCTTTAAAACATGTTAATTTGCGTAAGATCAATTGATTCATTGTTTCTTATGTCTCGTTATGTTTTAAAGGAAGCAGAATTGTTTATCTTCTCGTTGTAACTAAAGCATTACAAGTTTAATTATTATGAACGAATTTGGTTTAATATTACTCGGAATGTACACGAATTACTGTCTTTCCTTTGTAAGATATGAAATGTAGGTTTCAGATGAAATAAGTCAGCAATGAAATATCTACTTGAGTACAATATAAAATGCGATACCATATTTTAAATGGCATTTAATTGGTCATGAATTGTTATGAACTTACGTGCAGAAGCCCAGCTACCGAGCAACAGTAGAAGACTGAGCTTCGTAGTGCAGCCCATGTTGAGCTGCCGATGCTCCTTCGAGTGATCTTCCACCGAAGTGACTACGCAGTATCCTGGCTCTGTATTTATATAATCAGCGGGCCAATCTGTTTGTGAAGTTCACTGCAGTTGCAAAAGTTATCGGGAGGTCCAAAGGTTACATCTGGGTATTCACGCGTTCGGGGCAATTGCGGCAGAACTCTTTTCAAAAATAATGTTATAGTTCTGATGTGAAGCTACGTTAACCGCAAAGGTTCGTGCTTGGGAAAGTATTCGTTCCCTTTTGTATAAATTCTGAACTAATAATACGATTGCTGAATGTTGTGGCGGAGGGGCTGAAGGGGGATTTGAACTAGCATCAACTGGATAGGTTCCGATGACGTCATTAAACTAAGGCGAAACTCAGAGCAGTTCATCGAGATAATGTTAACCACAGATAGCGCCCGCGAACGTACTCTGACTCTAATTTATACGAGTGAAATTCGCGGAGGGGTGGGGAGGAGTTACTCACTTGGCCAGAAATCGTCTGGTGGCTCGTCTTGGCCTGAGAAGACTTAAATTAGACTCAGTGACAACACCATGGATTTTGTTGGATAATATTTAGGTGGATATGAACAGTACATTATAAACAAAACACATGATGGAAATCTACAATAAGAATCAAAATGAATACACATCCTCAGCTTGTCAGGTAGCTCTGATATGTCTCACGACAGTCATCCTTGGTTGTGAAGTGGAGTATTTAAGTTATTTAAAATAAACTGATTAAATGGCAGTGGAAATGGTGGGCAAATAAACATTGTTCCCCATTGATGTGTGGTGCTAAATTATCCAATATTTTTTCAGAATCCACAATAGGACACAAAGTGTTGGAGTATCTCAGCAGGTCAGGCAGCATCTGTGGAGAACATGGATAGGTAACTTTGGGTCGAGACACTTCTTCACACCATCCACCTTCTCCAGAAATTATGCAGACATGCTGAGTTACTCCAGCAATTTGTGTCCTTTTGTGTATTAACCAGCATCTGCAGCTCTTTGCTTCTACATTTCTCAGAATCCCCAGAGAATGCCATTTGCAATATCATCTGAACGTCTTATCCTGGCACATTTTCCCCAGATTAATAACTGCATTTGAAACAGAGAAATTTGGGCAAGCTGAGGTCTAGAGAAATGTAGGCTGTGTAGAAGTGCATCGGAATAGAAATGTAACATACTGGAAATGCTCAGCAAGTCAGGTAGTATATGTAGAAAGAAAAACAGAGTTCACCTTTCATTTAAAAGGTTCTTCATGGGCACTGGAATAGTTAGGTTCAGAGCAATCAGAGGGATGGCTGATTGTTTCAGCAGCAAATAAACTAAGGCAACCAGAGAAAGGCAATCATCTGGCAAAGGGGGTAAATGATACTGGTGAAGGAGCAATTCTAAGATTAAATGCTCATCTTGCAATTAACAGTGTAGCAAATTCAGGAAGCTAGAACGATATGGAGCAAGAGCTATTTGGGTCTTTGAGTCTTTGGTTCTGTCATTCAATACAATGATGGCTGATATCAATCTCAATACCGTATTCCACTGCCGTCTGTGGTGGAGGATTGCATAAATCCTCCACTTCTCAGTGAAGAAATTTCTTCCCATCTCAATCCTAATTGGTTAAATGACCTAAGAGTGAGAGCAAACTGATTTCCGGAGGTTCCCGGAGGTTTTTGTCAGTCTCCCTAATAGTCGAAACTGACAAAAACCTCCGGGATCCTCTGGGAACCGCACGGAAACCTTGGGTGGGGCACAACGTCTCCAGATGACCTAAGAGTGAGAGCAAACTGATTTCCGGAGGTTCCCGGAGGTTTTTGTCAGTCTCCCTAATAGTCGAAACTGACAAAAACCTCCGGGATCCTCTGGGAACCGCACGGAAACCTTGGGTGGGGCACAACGTCTCCAGAGGTTTCCGTTCAAGCTTCCTAAGTGGGACAGGGGCATTAGAAGAAACAAAGGGGCAATATCCAAACCAGCTCTGTTAAGTCAACTGAAATGCCATTGATAAAGTGGACTGAAGCAACTTGTCTGAAGTAAAACACAAAGTTCTGAAGTAAATCTGCAGGCGAAGCTGCATCTCTGAAGGAAGGATAGGCGATGTTACGGGTCGAGACCCTTACCTAAAATAATTTTGTTCCAAAGGAAGCATCGGCCAATTTTATCAATCCACATTTATTCTTGACTTAATGATTGCTATAGTTACCTGTTTGTCGAGCAAACAGAGATAAGGAGAAAACGTTGACATTCTTGCCATTAACATGACCCTAGCTGGCCTAAAATATGAGTCCTGTTGGTGTTGTTTAGATGTTAGAAGAGAAATGTTGGCCTAGAAATTACTCCATGTCCAAAGTTTATAAAATTGCATAAACAGCAAGAATGTCAGTTGCCAGGTCCACTCAGTAACGTTGCACGGCAAACTTACTCAGTCAGCTTCCTTCAGGATAATGTTCCCCATTAATGGGTCACAAACTCTCTTGGTTTTTAGTATTTAGCACAGTATATGCAATCTTTGCAGTAAACTCTGAAAGGGAGTTACCAGAACATACACTGGGGGGTGTTCCAACTGAATGAATGAGTGTTGTAATGATGGAAGAAAGTGGGAGAGAATTCTAAGGGATTTGGTGACACTGGTGAATGACAGTACCTGCTGGAGTCCTGCTATTTGTGTAGGGAAGCTATGGAGACCCTCCACAACCACAGCTGGGTAGTCCAGGGTCAGAGCTTGCCAGGGAAGTCCCTGATGCAAACAAATGGCTGTATCCTCTCTGTCTATTCCTCAGGGGTACAGAAAAGTAGAGGGTGCTTCCTCTTTTGAGCCTGGAGTTTGGGTAACCTCACTAATTTGTGAAGAGAAAACTGAAATGAGTGACAGAAATCAACAGCTGATGCCTTGAATGATCTTGAGGTGAGAAGCTGAGAGTGACTGTCTCCTGACCTCAATGAGCAAATTAACCAAACAATTTTGATTTGAAGTCATAGGAGATGAGAACAACTCAACGAGGACAAAAAATGCCATTTGAGTAAGAGGTCCTTTAAAGGCTTCTTGTTCTATGGGGAAGAGGTGAGGTTGTTCTAACAGGAAGAGGTGATGCTGAAATTTTCACTGTTGACATTTTATGCCAACATTTCCCGTTGAAAAATGAGGAGTTGAACTTTCTGGGACCAAAGCGAACAAAGATATATGTTAAATTATTCTGTCCTGGTCTAAGTTGGCTTTCACTGGCATAGCATATTTTTGGGGGGAAGTGACGTGAATGTCCTGCTCACTGTCTGGTAAATATTCCAAGCCAGCTCACTAACTGGTGAGTGTAGAGACCATGGGGTAAGTGGGGTGGTGGACGTCCAATAGTGGGATGGTGGGTCTATGGCTGGAACAAATTCTAGGCTTGAATTGGCCCACGGTGTTTAGAGGACACCTACAAAAGCCAAATTAAAAACAGATTTAGGATAAATTTTACTTCTAGAGTAGAAACAAGGCCCAATCCATGTCATAAGATTTCTATACTTAAAGAAAGCTACAATGCGGTGTATATTCTGGCTGTCCTTCCAAATCATGTAAGCTTGAGAACTAATGCAAATTTGTTAGCAGGTCATTGCTTCAATTTTCCACTAATGACATCTCATTTATGCTGGGCCATTCCAGTTAAATTCAGGCTCCATATCTTGCTTGCTCAAAGTGCCCAAAACAGCTGCATACGTGCTTTCCAATCAAAGAGAGATAATGTACCATGCCGTACTGCAACTCCAATAAAGAATACAAAAAAAGGCCAAATGTCAATGATATCAGCCATTATCAGATGCAGCATTTTCAACTGCCGTTAATTTTGATATAGGCTTACAAGTTATTGGCAGTTTCAGGAGCAAAATTGCTTTGTGTACCAATTTTCATTTTTAACACCAGTGTAGATTGTTAATAAGTGCATTAAATAAAACTTAAAACTTGTTTCAAATGCAAATGTGGTTCCTCCACATCTCCTGGCACAACCACAAAATTTTAAACTATTTATTTACAATCAGTACTGGATGAACACATCTTCTGTGACTACCCTTCTTCTGGTTAAGCAATGTCTTGATTTTAATATGTTCATTCTTATTTGCAAAATCCTCTTTACTTTAACCTCTCCTGTCTCTGTAATCTCTGGATCCAAAATATGCTAATGGATCACATAATTCAGGTCTTTTGCTTATCTCCTTATTCATCAGCAGGTTTATTCGTTCCCATACAATTGCCTAGCAATGCAAGTTCGTGAATTCCCTCCCTGAACCTCGCCATCGCCATGCCTCTCTCCCTTTCTTCAAAACGTCCTTAAAACCTTCCCCTTTTCCAAACTGTTTGATCATTCCCTTGATATCTTCTAAATAACTGGACAGCATTTTCTTGGTTGTATAACACTCTGTTGTCTTCAACACCTGTTCTTTGTCAAGTTATACGCGCTATAGAAATTGAAGTTACTGTTATGCTTTCTTAATTTTGTGCATCTGCAGCCTAATTTTAATTCCACAAAATGAGTGAAGATTACAAAAAAGACAATTCCATGATCACTATGGCAGGTTGTAGACAAGGAAAACCAGGGCAGAGTACTGCTCACTGAATGCTTACCAAACTGGATTTAATTAAATTAACATTTTGGTAACTTGCAAGTCTAAATTAATTTCCTTTCATGAAATGCTTGCTAAATTATTTGACCATATTGTCCATCTCAAAATATTTAGTCATTGTATTAAGTATGGCATAGCATATCAAAAGTGCCCTTTTCTGACCGAATCCTCACATCCAACGAAGATTATTTTCATTTTAATTAATAATCCTCTGATTCCTCATTGATCTTTTACACTAACGCCCCAAAAATGTCACCACTAAACCTCACGACCCATGATATTTTAGCAAAGATTTCAATAACTACTTCAATGGCATAACATTGGGTACTCTGTATTTAGCTAGTTTAGTTCTTTTAAGAATGAGAATTGTTCTCTGAATTTGTTCACATACAAATTGACCTTCAAACCAAACGGTGCCCATAGGTTAAGCAAAACAAGTGGACAAATAATCTTTAAGGAGAGGTTGAGCCAGGTAATAGCACCATTGAAGTGTTCTGCAAGCATGACAGAGTTATCAGTTGCTAAATGAATTTATCACATGGCAGGTCAGTTGAAGAGGATGACTAAGATCACATGAGGGCCTTACAACAAATACAAGAGTTATTTATATACTTTAACCAGTATTTAACATGTATCCATTGCATGCATTTGAACTATGCTGATTGAGTAAGGGTGACCAATGAATTTCTGGGATAGAATATTTTTAACTAAGTCTGAGTGATGCTAGGCAGCTGGTCATTTTAAAAATGATATGAAATTCCAATAATATTCATAAATTAATTTATCTTGTTTCCAAGCAAGTGGAAGAAACTGGCTAACAATGAAACAATTAAGGAACATTACAGCTATATTTTCAATACTTTATAAAAGAAAACATTAATTGTTTTGAATACAGAGATATTCCCCCAAAGATACTTTAATTTTCTGTCTTCAGTGACTGTTCATCTCTGATATCAACCTGTGACCGACACACCAATTTCTCTGATCTAAAGACATAAAAACTTTCATTCCTATGGACTTTTTGACATGACTTTTGCTTTCTTGCTCATTTTGCTTTACAGCCTGGAAGCATATATTTCCGTCTAAGTCTTCAATACAGACATATATTCCCGACATAAAAAACAAAATGCTGGAATCAATCAGCAGATCAGGTAGCCCCTATGGGAAGAGAAACCCTCATCGAAAAGGGTTCAGAATTTTCTGTTTTCATTTCAGATTTTCTGATTTTCATTCAATGTAAAATCAGCAGCTAACTAAGATGAGCATAGCCAAAACAACATTAGTGAAGCTCAGAATGTATTACTATTTCAAATGTAATGTATACTGCCTTGAGTTTGTTCAGCACCAACTGCCCAGATAATGTGATAGTTCTCTGTGCCTATTACATCTATTCATAATAAAGTCAAATGAACAATTATCATGGGACTCTCAGTATTTCCGAGGAACAGCACCTCCTAGGTTGGATGTCTAACATCACATAGGGTGAAATTTCTAGGAATCACATTGTGGTTGATTAACTGCCAAAATAGTTACAGTTATCCAATAACCAAGGTTTTTACTCTGCAAAATTATCTGCCAGTTGGCAATTCTGCCTTTCCGTCTTGTCTGTTGAAGTCAGTAGATTAAAATCCATTAAAATCAGCCAATATTGTTCTAACATTAAGGCACATGCATACAATTTTTGTATTCTCACAAGATTTTTTTAAATAATTAGTTTATTCTCCATCAAAGTTGATAAGATCTCTCAGCAGAACTGCAGCTCTGCCTCTGAAATTAAATTCTATTGGCTTCAGTGGAATTTACTTTTGGAGGCAGATTACAATGTGCTGGTGCATTTGTTGGATGAATAAACATCTAGCTTGGAACAACTTGAACATTTGGTGGTTTGATACAATTTACAATGACTATGGTTCACCTTATCAGTTCATCCAGTATTTTACGAAGTTCCTTCTGTGGATGTCTTCAACTTCCATTATTATAATGAATGTGATTTCATTTGGAACACCTTAGCAGGCAACTAATCCTATTTTAAGACTGAAGGAAACAAGATAATCTTTTGAAAATGGTGTTCTCTCTGCAAATTGTTTTTCTTTCGCTGCGTGCTCCAATCGTGTGTATATTTTGCTTTTTGGATTTTAACTACTGAACTGATTAGTTCAAAGTGCATAATTTACATTTAATGTACTCTCACTAAAAAAAGTCTGGCATCACAGCACTTGAATTGACATTAAATCCCCCTGGGCCACTGCAATTTTCCAGCTTTATTTTGTAATTAGAAATTAATTGGTATTTAACTATTAATCAGGTTAACTGAATTGGAGAATTTTATAAAGAATAATGTTATTTGGTATTTCCATTTAGGAATTAAAGCTTTTTAAGGAATTATTGCAAGCTAATTAAATAATTTCTAGGGGATACCAATGTGATATGAATTTCATCATTACTAGCCATCTAACAGTTTTCCTTGTATAACTGAAAATACTGTTTTCTCTAGATGTTGTTCAGCTTCCTTTTGAAACAACTGATCCTCTGGAATTACTTTTTCAAAGTATCCTATCAGCTTATCCTGGAGGGGCATCTTTGAATAGAAACTCAACTTGATCAGCCATTTAAATACAGTGGGCACAAAAGCAAGTCACCTGAGAAAAAGAACAGAGAAAGGTACAGCACAGCCCCTTTGCCCCACATTATCTCTGCAAAACATGACACAAGGCTAAACTAATCACATCATTCAGCACATGCTCCATACTCCTCTATTCCCTGCTTATTCACATGTCTATCTAAAATCCCCTTAAACACCACTATCATATCTGCCTCCATCACCATCTTTGGCAGTGGGTTCTAGGCACCCAGCATTCTGTTTAAAAAAACTTGAATTGCACATCAGTTTGCTAGCCCCTTTCACCTTAAAGCTATGCCCTCTAGCCTGGCATTTCAACCCTTAGAAAAAGGTGCTGAATTGTCTACCCTATCTATGCCTCTCATAATTTTATATATTTCTATCTGATCGCCTCTCAACCCCTGTCATTACAGAAAAGAAACGATCCAACTCTGTCCAACCTCTCCCTATAGATAAAACCCTCTAATCCAAGCAGCATTCTGATAAATCTATTCTGCACTCTCGCCACCACATCCATACTGTAATGGGACACTCAGAACTGTACATAATACTCCAAATGTAGCCTAAACAAACTCCTATCAAGCTGCATCATAACGTCTCGATCTTATACACACTGCCCCGACCAATAAAAGGACTGGGCAAGCTAGATGCAGGAACTTTTTTCCCAATGTTGGGGGAGTCCAGTACCTGGGGCAAAGGTCTAAGAATAAAGGGGAGGCTATTTAAAACTGAGATGAGAAAAAACTTTTTCAGCCAGAGAGTTGTGAATTTGTGGAATTCTCTGTCACAGAAGGCAGTGGAGGCCAATTCATTGGATGCATTTAAAAGAGAGTTAGATAGAGCTCTTGGGTCTAGCGGAATCATGGGGCATGGGAAGAAGGCAGGCACGGGTTACTGATTGTGGATGATCAAATGCCAAATAGCCTCTTCCTGCACCTATTTTCTATGTTTCTATGTTTCAATGAAGAAAGGATACCATAAAGCTTTCTTTACCACTCTGCCTACTTGTGTTGCCACTTTCGGAGAGCTATGGATTTGGACCCCAAGGTCCTACTGTACATTAAAGCTGTTACATTTCTGTACATTTACTTCTCTTACATTTAACCTCCCAAAGTGCAAACCCTCACACCTGCTCAAATTAAGCTACATCTGCCACTCCTCCACCCAAAGGACTTCTAGCATCGAGGCATCAAAGCACACGTCACACATGTGATGAAATGCCCTTCTCTTATGTGCATGACTGTAGTTCCAACATTAAGAAACTTGACACTATTCAAGAAAAAGCAGCTGCTTGACTGGCATCCAATCAACCACCCTAAACATTCAAGTCTTCCACCGTTGGTGCATTGTGGTTTCCACAGATACCATCTCCAAAATGGAGTACATTTATCTACTTTGACTGCACCTCCCAAAAGAGCAATTTTTAACATCATGAATGACAGGAATGACATACAAGAGGACAGGGATGTAATGCTTTATAAGGCATTGGTCAAACCATATTTGGAGTATTGTGAGTTTGAAGCCTCATATCTGTGGAGGGATTTTCTGGTGTTGAAGAGGTCCAAAGAAGGTGTACATATATGATGATGAGCATTGGATGGCACTGAACCTGTACTCGCTGGAAGGATGAAGAGGGTGGGGGGGATTTCATTGAAATTTAACAAATAGTGAAAGGCTTGGATAGAGTGGATGTCGAGAGGATGTTTCCACTAGTGGGAGAGTCTAGGCCTAGAGATCATAGCCTCAGAATTAAAGGAAGTTCCTTTAGGAGGGAAATTAGGAGGAATTTGTTGAGCATGGATGTGGAGTGGATGTTTCCACTAGTAGGAGAGTCCAGGACCAGAGAGAGGGCACAGCCTCAGTATAAAAACGGACGTAAAAAAGGAGATGAGGAGGAATCTCTTTTGATTTTTACGTGGGTGGTGAAAACCTCAGGCATTGGATTCAGGTAGTGAAATAGTGGGAGTGTTGATCAGTTGGGGAAACAAACTTGGACAGAGTGAAGGTAGACACAAAATGCTGGGGTAACTCAGTGGGGCAGGCAGTATCTCTGGAAAGAAGGAATGGGTGACGTTTCTGGTCGAGACCTTTCTTCATACTGGACAGTTCTGGGACAGAGTGATCCAGCTGAAGAAGTGCGAGTCATGGCATAATTGAATTTCTAGGCTACTGTAAACTAATGAGAGAGTTGTGTGGAATGTTATGTTTCTTTGTTAAAGGTGGGATTCAGCATAAAAATACTATTTTTTAAAGAGAATTTGAGAAATGCTCAAAAAAAAGCAAAGTTGCAGGTACATGGTGAAATAATTGGATTGACTTTATTGCTCTTCCAGAAATGCGCAGATTCAATGGGCCAAACTGCCGCATTTGTGGCTATGATCCTGTATATATAATAAATCAGTGCTGCTTTGAAAACAGCTAGATATACAGTGGCTTGCAAAAGTATTCATACCCCTTGAACTTTTCCACATTTTGTCACGTTACAACCACAAACGTAAATGTATTTTATTAGGATTTTATTTGATAGACCAACACAAACTGGCGCATAATTGTGAAGTGGAAAGAAAATGATACATGGTTTTCAAATCTTTTTACAAATAAAAAACTGAAAAGTGTGGTGTGCAAAAGTATTCAGCCCCCTTTACTCTGATACCCCTAAATAAAATCCAGTGCAACCAATTGCCTTCAGAAGTCACCTAATTCGTAAATAGAGTCCACTTGTGTGTAATCTAATCTCAGTATAAATACAACTGTTCGGTGAAGGCCTCAGAGGTTTGTTAGAGAACATTAGTGAACAAACAATGTACCTTGGGTATCATGAAGCCCAAGGAACACACCAGACAGGTCAGGGATAAAGTTGTGGAGACGTTTAAAGCAGGGTTAGGTTATAAAACAATATCCCAAGCTTTGAACATCTCACGGAGCACTGTTCAATCCATCATCCGAAAATAGAAAGAGTATGACACAACTGCAAACCTACCAAGACATGGCCGTCCACCTAAACTGACAGGCCGGGCAAGGAGAGCATTGATCATTGAAGCAGCCAAGAGGCCCATGGTATCTCTGGAGGAGCTGCAGAGATCCACAGCTCAGGTGGGAGATTCTGTCCACAGGACAACTATTAGTCGTGCACTCCACAAATCGGGCCTTTATGGAAGAGTGGCAAGAAGAAAGTCATTGTTGAAACAAGCCATAAGAAGTCCCGTTTGCAGTTTGCCACATGCCATGTGGGGGACACAGCAAACATGTGGAGGAAGGTGCTCTGGTCTGACGAGACCAAAATTAAAGGATTTGGCATAAATGCAAAATGCTATGTGTAGTGGAAAACTAACACTGCATATCACCCTGAACACACCATCCCCACGGTGAAACATGGTGGTGGCAGCACCATGCTGTGGGAATGCTTTTCTACAGCTGGGACAGGGAAGCTGGTCAGAGTTGACGGGAAGATGGATGGAGCCAAATACAGGGTAATCTTGGAAGAAAACCTGTTAGAGTCTGCAAAAGACTTGAGACTGGGGCGGAGGTTCACCTTCCAGCAGGACAACAACCCTAAACATACAGCCAGAGCTACAATGGAATGGTTTAGATCAAAGCATGTTCATGTGTTAGAATGACCCAGTCAAAGTCCAGACCTAAATCCAATTGAGAATCTCTGGCAAGACTTGAAAATTGCTGTTCACAGACACTCTCCATCCAATCCGACTGAGCTTGAGCTATTTTGCAAAGAAGAATGGGCAAAAATGTCAGTCTCTAGATGTGCAAAGCTGGTAGATACATATCCCAAAAGACTTGCAGCTGTAATTACAGCGAAAGGTGGTTCTACAAAGTATTGACTCAGGGGGGGCTGAATACTTCTGCACGCCACACTTTTCAGTTTTTTATTTGTAATAAAATTTGGAAACCATGTATCATTTTCCATCCACTTCACAATTATGCACCACTTTGTGTTGGTCTATCACATAAAATCCCAATAAAATACATTTACGTTTGTGGTTGAAACGTGACAAAATGTGGAAAAGTTCAAGGGGTATGAATACTTTTGCAAGCCACTGTATTTTGTTCTGCGTGAAATAAGTGATAAATGTTGCTTGCATTGAGAACTATCAGGCTCAGTCGGGATTGAGAATTCAACTTTATACAGCAGCCAACTACTTAAGAAGATAAATGTTTTTATTTGAATTTATTTTGAGAGAATTCAAGCTCAAGACAACACACAGAATGAGTTGGATTAACGGGATCTAAACAACATACTCATAGCAGTGACAGGCCAAGTTGATGATTAGGGTTGCCAAAATCTGTTAATTTGTTAATCAATCTAATAAATTAACCAGTAGGTATAGCTGGTTTCAAATTTATCCTTTCATGAATCATTGCATCATAACTGTTTCATCTTGAGATGAACACCATACTGCTCCCTATCGCCGGGATCAAAATTATAATATATATGAGGGCCAAATTAACAGAACTACTTCATAATACAGTTCATTTAAGTTCCATTGAACTGCTTCACCACACATTCAGCACCTTGCAACCTGAAGCTAGTATTATCTAGTTCCCATACTCTGGTTGTGAAATAGAATCTGATAAATTGTGGTAGACTAACAGTACAATTCAAAGGCCACATTACAGGTAATTGAATCATCGTGCTAACATGGGAGTCCCTCATTGCATGAGTTGTTATTATCCAGACATAGAAACAACAACGCCAATAGAACAAAGCATAAAATAACTGTGACAGAGGTCAGAAACCTGTTGTTGGTTTGTCTGCCCTTTGTACTAAGGTGTCATTTAAAGATAATAGCTATATCTCTTTGCTCTTGCCAGTATGTTTCGCAAAATAACTATATAACCCAGTTATTTAGTCTGATGAAAATTGTTTTTCTTGTTCAAGAATTGTATTTCCTCAAACGCTCACTGTAACTGCACTCAGATAGCTATTGATGCTGCAGTGGAAGTCATCAGAAAAACACAGTGAGCTACCATTTATTGAAGGTTTCTTTTGAACTTCCGCTGTAAATTGGAGAATCTTATGAAAATTCTATCCGAGCATGTTATTTTCCATACAAAGTCACATAGACATGAGATCCAAATTTTAAATGAGATGAAGGAGAGGAAGTGAATAGGGCAGAAACAGGAAAGGCAAATGGTGGTTTACAAAAAAAGACACAAAGTGGTGTAGTAACTCAGCAGATCACGCAGCATCACTGGAGAACATGGATAGGTGATATTTTGGGTTAGGACCCTTCTTCAGGCTGATTGTGATGGGGTGAAGAGAGAAAACTGGAAGAGAGGAGGGGCCGGACAAAGCCTGGATACATGTGAGTGGGGGTGTTTGATAGGCAGATGGATGGATAGCCATAGATGAAAAGACAAATGGTGTGAGATAACGATAGGTATGGATGGGTTGATGGAATTTAATACAGAGAAATGTGAGGTGTTGCATTTTGGGACATCGAACATGGGCAGGAACCACACAGTAAATGGTAGGCCTCTGGGCAGTGTTGTGGAGCAGAGGGGTCTAGGAGTACAAGTGCATGGTTCCATGAAGGTCGAGTCACAGGTAGACAAGGTGGTCCACAAGGCTTTTGGCCCTTTGGCCTTCATCAGTCAGACGTTGGGAGGTCATGTTGCAATTGTATAAAACATTGGTGAGACCGCATTTAGAATATTGTGTTCAGTTCTGGGCATCATGTTATAGGAAATATATTGTCAAGATATTAAAAGGGTTCAGAAAAGATTTATGAGGATGTTGCCAGGACTAGAGGGTGTGAGCTATAGGGAAAGGTTGAGAAGGTTGTGTCTCTATTCCATGGAGAGTAGGAGGATGAGGGGAGATCTTATAGAAGCATACAAAATAATGAGAGGAATACATCAGGTAGATGCACAGAATCTTTTACCCAGAGTAGGGGAATTAAGGGCCAGAGGACATAGGTTCAAGGTGAAGGAGAAAATATTTAATAGGAATTAGAGGGGTAACCTTTTGATCTACCGCTTTAAAAAAGACTTGGCCTCCACAGCCATATGTGGCAATTGCTAGATTTTCCTTGAACTGTGTCCTCCTTGATGTCTCGTTTTCACACCTTAATGTTCCTTATCTATGTGTCTCCCTCTCTCCTCACTCTCAGTCTGAAGAAGGGTCTCAATCCGAAATGTTGCCCATTCCTTCTCTCCAGAGATGCTGCCTGTCTCTCCAGAGATGAAACCTGAGTGTCCCACTTGGCATCGCTGGCGGTCCCTGCGACTGCAAGAATGGCGCCCTGATGGGCAACTTCGGCATGTTCAAATACGGGACAGAGCGGTCCTGCACGGGACAAACCAATTTAGCCCAATATACGGGATGTCCCGGCTAATATGGGACAGTTGGCAACCCTAGTGTGGCCTCACTCTGACAATGAAGGAGGCCTTGGACAGAAAGGGCAAATTCTTTTTGGAAGTTAGGGCAGAGCCTGGATTCTTGCTTCATCTGCAAACAGGATGCAACTGGATTCTTGCTGCAGGACAACATGTAGAATGATCGGGATGTTGACGTGGTATTCTAACACTTAGTTAGGTCTCTGGATTATTAAACTGTGCATATAAACATTAAGGAGCAAGGGTACAACAGATAAAGAATCTTCATTGTGCTCATGAAGAGGTATTCAAAGAAAAGAAGCAAATTTGTAACAAAAGCAAGAGAAGGAAAACCAGGCAGAAGCAAAACACCTTAATGATTGTATTGACTGAAAATTCTGTTTACGCACAGCACTGCTGACCAAAACACATTGTGTTGATGCAAGCCTCACTTATGTAATTGTGACTGAGTTAAAATTTAGCCCAAACATTGATTCAAAAATGCACTAATTAAACAAAGGCACTGCATTCCTTGCTTCGTCAACTCATGAAGTTGATCTAAAACTGATTGCAGTTATACAAAAAACAACCAGTTCTTGAAATTGCAGGTTATGGTTGCATTCAGATGAAATAGCTTTCTGATAAAATAATATCTTCTCATCTATATAACTTTATGAACCTGAGATTCAGATGTCTACAGATCTAGATTAGCTGGAAGAATTGTTGGCTCTCCACGATATATTCAACTGCATCATAGTCATAGAGTGATACAGTGTGGAAACAGGCCCTTCGGCCCAACTTGCCCCCACCGGCCAACTTTCCCCAGCTACACCAGTCCCACCTGCCTGTGCTTGGTCCATATCCCTCCAAACCTGTCCTATCCATGTACCTGTCTAACTGTTTCTTAAACGTTGGGATAGTCACAGCCTCAACTACCTCATCTGGCAGCTTATTCATACACCCCCACCCTTTATGTGAAAAAGTTACCCCTCAAATTCCTATTTAATCTTTTCCCATCCACCTTGAACTTATGACCTCTGGTCCTCGATTCTCCTACTCTGGGCAAAGATTCAGTGCATCTACCCAATCTATTCTTCTCATGAATTTATACATCTCTATAAGATCACCCCTCATCCTCCTACACTCTACGGAATGGAGACCCAGCCTACTCAACCTCTCCCAATAGTTCAGACCCTGGCAACATCCTCGTAAATCTTCTCTCAACACTTTCAAGCTTGACAATATCTTGCCTATAACATGGTGGCCAGAACTGAACACAATATTCTAAATGCAGTCTCACCAAAGTCTTATACAACTGCAACATGACCTCCCAATTTCTATACTCAATACTCTGACTGATGAAGGCCAATATGCTAAAAGCCATTTTGACCACCTTATCTATCTGCGACTCGACCATCAAGGAACCATGTACCTGTACTCCAAGATCCTTCTGCTCTACAACACTACCCAGAGGCCTACCATTCACTGTGTAGGTCCTGTCCTTGTTTGACGTCCCAAAATGCAACACCTCACATTTCTCTGTATTAAATTCCATTAACATTTCCTCCGTAACCTGGACAATCGATCAAGATCCTGCTGCAATCTTTTACAACCATCTTCACTATCTGCAAAACCAGCTACTTTTGTATCAAGAGCAAACTTGCTAATCTTGCCGTCCTTCTTATGAAGAATAGAAAATTCATGGTCAAATTTTCATGTAAATCATTGGCCAATTTTCAGTTACTTGGTAAGTAAATATGTCTCAAGAAATACTATAGGTTGATGTAGGTGGATATAGCAAAGCATTCATTACCATATTTGTATATAAAACTCATTGACATTTTTTTAATAATATCAAATATTATATATTCTTTCTTTATTTCTCCAAATAGTTGCCTGAAAAATGCCTTGGGAATAACTGAGTTGACAGCTTCAGGTTTTTGCTGCATGAGAATAAGTGAGGTCAGAGCAACCATTTAATACATGAGTTGGAAACATGGTGAAATGCCACAGTGAGAAATAATATGAAATAAATGATGATGATATATCAAGGTGAGAAATAATATGAAATAAATTATTATAACTACTGATCACAGGTTTAGAAGTGGGTGCTTAAATTTTAGCAATAACTAAAGTGGATGACACCTTTTTGCCAACTGAAGCTGAAATTATCCCAAATTTTGTGTAAACCAAGTGAAGCATATTCTACAGAAGGAGGTTTCACATCCTAGCCTATGTATCTTCTGACTGCCAATCACTCCTGCAAGCAACATTCATTAAATGAATACTATTGGGTTTGCTAGCTGAAGTATTTGTAATCTCAGTGAAAGGATATAAGACGAGGAAGAAAAACAAGTTTTCTTTCTGAGAATAATATGGTGGGGAATGGGGTTAGAAGCAGCCAGGGAGATTTAAGCATATGTTGGTAATGTATGTACATTTATCGCAGAGCCAGATGGAATGAGTCAGCTTGTCTCGACTCCGTTATAAGTATAAGTATTTAACATTTTCCCTTTTGGAGATCTTCAGTGGTTTGCTTGCCAAGAGTCTGAGAATATTGTCGGCAGCATGCAAAATGTATTTTGGAATGTATTTGGGATGCATTTCTTGGTATGTATGTGGGATAGTTTTCTAAACCATCATGTAGAGGAACCAACAAGAGAGCAGGCTATTCTAGACTGGGTATTGAGTAATGAGGAAGGGTTAGTTAGCAGTCTTGATGTGCGGGGCCCCTTGGGCAAGAGTAACCATAATATGGTTGAGATCTTCATTAGGATGGAGAGTGACATAATTAAGTCAGAAACAAGGGTTCTGAACTTAAACAAAGGTAACTTTGAAGGTATGAGAAGAAAATTGGCCTACCAGAGGACTGGGAGAAATTCAAAGTTCAGCAGAGGAGGACAAAGGGCTTAATTAGGAAAGGGAAAATAGATTATGAAAGAAAACTGGCAGGGAACTTGAAAACTGACTGCAAAAGTTTTTATAGATATGTGAAGAGATAGAGATTAGTTAAAACAAATGTACAGTGGCTTGCAAAAGTATTCATGCCCCTTGAACCTTTCCACATTTTGTCACGTTACAACCACAAACGTAAATGTATTTTATTGAGATATTATGTGATAGACCAACACAAAGTGGCGCATAATTGTGAAGTGGAAGAAAAATGATACATGGTTTTCAAATTTTTTTACAAATAAAAAACTGAAAAGTGTGGCGTGCAAAAGTATTCAGCCCCCTTTACTCTGATATCCCTAAATAAAATCCAGTGCAACCAATTGCCTTCAGAAGTCACCTAATTCGTAAATAGAGTCCTCTTGTGTGTAATCTAATCTCAGTATAAATACAGCTGTTCTGTGAAGGCCTCAGAGGTTTGTTAGAGAACATTAGTGAACAAACAGCATCATGAAGCCCAAGGAACACACCAGACAGGTCAGGGATAAAGTTGTGGAGAAGTTTAAAGCAGGGTTAGGTTATAAAAAAATATCCCAAGCCTTGAACATCTCACGGAGCACTGTTCAATCCATCATCCGAAAATGGAAAGAGTATGACACAACTGCAAACCTACCAAGACATGGCCGTCCACCTAAACTGACAGGCCGGGCAAGGAGAGCATTGATCATAGAAGCAGCCAAGAGGCCCATGGTAACTCTGGAGGAGCTGCAGAGATCCACAGCTCAGGTGGGAGATTCTGTCCACAGGACAACTATTAGTCGTGCACTCCACAAATCGGGCCTTTATGGAAGAGTGGCAAGAAGAAAGCCATTGTTGAAACAAGCCATAAGAAGTCCCGTTTGCAGTTTGCCACAAGCCATGTGGGGGACACAGCAAACATGTGGAGGAAGGTGCTCTGGTCTGACGAGACCAAAATTGAAGTTTTTGGCCTAAATGCAAAACGCTATGTCTGGTGGAAAACTAACACTACACATCACCCTGAACACACCATCCCCATTGTGAAACATGGTGGTGGCAGCGTCATGCTGTGGGGATGCTTTTCTTCAGCAGGGACAGGGAAGCTGGTCAGAGTTGATGGGAAGATGGATGGAGCCAAATACAGGGCAATCTTGGAAGAAACCTGTTAGAGTCTGCAAAAGACTTGAGACTGGGGTGGAGGTTCACCTTCCAACAACCCTAAACATACAGCCAGAGCTACAATGGAATGGTTTAGATCAAAGCATATTCATGTGTTAGAATGGCCCAGTCAAAGTCCAGACCTAAATCCAATTGAGAATCTCAGGCAAGACTTGAAAATTGCTGTTCACAGACGCTCTCCATCCAATCTGACAGAACTTGAGCAATTTTGCAAAGAAGAATGGGCAAAAATTTCAGTCTCTAGATGTGCAAATCTGGTAGAGACATACCCCAAAAGACTTGCAGCTGTAATTGCAGCAAAAGGTGGTTCTACAAAGTATTGACTCAGGGGGGCTGAATACTTTCGCACACCACACTTTTCAGTTTTTTATTTGTAATAAAATTTGGAAACCATGTATCATTTTCCTTCCACTTCACAATTATGCACCATTTTGTGTTGGTATATCACATAAAATCCCAATAAAATACATTTACGTTTGGGGTTGTAACGTGACAAAATGTGGAAAAGTTCAAGGGGTATGAATACTTTTGCAAGCCACTGTAGCTAGTGCTTTCTAATCCAGGCAGGATCCCGATGAACCTCTTCCGTCCCCGCACCAAAGGCTCCCATCCTTCCTGTTATGCTGCAACTGGAACTGTTCATAATGGTCCAAATGTGGCCTGTGCAAAGTTGAGCCCTCCAGGATGTCCATTCTAAGTACCACAGTGAAATCCGCCCTGATCAATAGTGTAACTCACCCACTTTTTTTACACCCCTCTCCATCATGTCAGACACATCTGATTTCTGGAACTCTACTCTCACCAAACTTTTGTCATGGCTGCATCATTATAGACAATGGACAATGGGCAATAGACAATAAACAATAGGTGCCGGAGTAGGCCATTCGGCCCTTCGAGCAGGCACCACCATTCAATGTGATCATGGCTGATCATCCCCAATCAGCACCCCGCTCCTGCCTTCTCGCCATATCCCCTGACTCCACTATTTTTAAGAGCCCTATCTAGCTCTCTCTTGAAAGTATCATATCAGAGATCCTGCCTCCACCACCCTCTGATGCAGAGATTTCCACAGACCCACCACTCCTCTTCTCCGTTCTAAATGGCTTGCTCCTTATTCTTAAACTGTAGCCCCTGGTTCTAGACTCCCCCAACATCGGTAACATGTATCCTGCCTCTAGCGTGTCCAAACCCTTAACAATCTTATATGTTTCAATGAGATAACCTCTCATCCTTCTAAACTCCAGAGTATACAAGCCCAGCTGCTCTATTCTCTCAGCATATGACAGTCCCGCCATCCTGGGAATTAACCTTGTAAACCTACTCTGCACTCCCTCAATAGCAAGAATGGTGCCAAGTTTATCTGAATATTCTTTGATTAAATATACTTCACTCCATCATCCCCAGTGTATTTATTAACCAGGCCCTGTTTGTCCTTCCTTTCAGACTTTCTCGACCTAATCTCTACCGTACCCTCAATTCCTCTTCTTGACGACCCATTAAACTCTGCAGAAGCCTTTAATAATACCGGGGAAGGCTTATTTTCGATAGGGAATAGTTGCACAGATCACCGTCACATTGAGTGTTTAGGTGTCCCTAAGGTGGACAAATTACTCAGACAATATGTTTTGAAGATTTAGGGCTTAATTGTTCATTTAAAGCCCTGTCCCACTGTACAAGTTCATTCCATGAGCTCTCCCGAGTTTAAAAAAAATCAAACTCGTGGTAAGCACAGAGAATGAACGTAGCGGGTACGTCGGGGCTCGGGGACGTCTCTTAGTGGCTTGTAACGCTAACAGCAGGTACTCGGGAAGACTCGCTAATGGCAGGTAAGCATGGGAAGACTCGTTAAGATATTTCAACGTTGAAAAATGTCCACGAGAGCCCTGACGTACCCGCTACGTTCATCATACCGACGATGGCCATTACCATAAATCTCCGAGTTCAAAATCTCCGAGGGCAAACTCGGGAGAGCTCTTGGAATTAATTCGTACCGTGGGACAGGGCTTTTAGTCTAAAGAAGAAAGTAATAATATAACTTAAACAAAAACAGATCTGCCACAAATCTTATATTTATTTCAATCAATACCAATATATTTACCTAAAAATTGTTTTTAAAAACTTAACTCTGATATCACAAATTTCATATGGGACTATAAGTCCCATAGAATTCAAAGCAGACACCTGTGTAAACCCAAGGAATTCGGCAGACTGACACTACCCAACTTTCTGTACTATCACTGGGCAACGAATATTAAAAATATAATTTACTTGTTGGACAATTGTGCCCAACAGGTAGATTGGATAGCAATGGAGAGAGAGGACTGCTCTCCTTTTAATATAGGAGCGATCCTCCTCTCACCAATAAAACTGAATAACACAATATACAAGAAAAATCCAATTATTCATAGTACAATACGAACGTGGAAACAAATAAAATTCACTTTCAAATTAAGAAATCTATCGCGTCTCTCTCCTATTGTTAATAATCCGTCGTTTATACCATCTATTATCGATAAAACGTTTACACACTGGGAAAGAATAGGAATTAAAACCTTTGGAGAAATGTATGAAATGGGAAATCTTTTATCATTCCAACAACTACAACTTAAATATAACCTGAAAAGTAATCAGTACTTTAAATATCTTCAAATCCGTGACTACTTGAAAATACATACAAAAGAACATAAAACTTTGACTTCAGATATACTAGATGAAGCTATGAACAGAAAGGCGGATTCTTCTAATTTAATATCATATTTTTATTATATAATTTTAAACATAGAGATACCACCATCTGATGCAATCAGAAGAGACTGGGAGCAAGAATTATCTATAAATATCTCAAAAGACAGATGGGATAAATATTTGCTATATGTACATAAATGCTCGATAAATGTAAGACATACCTTAACTTAAAATTTTACATAGATTATATTACTCAAAAACTAAATTGAATAAAATATTTCCAATTGTCTCACCCATCTGTGATAAATGCTGTGATAAGGGACAGAGGTTTCGGGGTAACATGAGGGGGAACTTCTTTACTCAGAGGGTGGTGGCTGTGTGGAATCAGTTTCCAGCAGAAGTGGTGGAGGCAGGATCGATTTTAACATTTAAGAGTAAAGTGGATAGGTATATGGACGTGAAGGGAATGGAGGGGTATGGTCTGAGTGCAGGTAGATGGGACTAGGGGAAAACAAATGGTCGGCACGGACTGGAAGGGCCGAGAGGGCCTGTTTCCGTGCTGTAATTGTTATATGGTTATATGGTTATATGGTTATAAGATGCAACTATAGCACACTCTTTTGTCTTTTGCATAAAACTTCAGAAGTTTTGGAATTACATTTTTGACATTTTTACAGAAGTATTTAAAACAGAAATGAACCCCAACGCAGAATTGATTATCTTAGGAACAATGGAGACCGTCTCTGAGCTGACTTCATTCCAGGAGAGTTTCCTTAACTATGGCTTAATAACGGCAAAAAAACATATTAAAATTCTGGAAAAATGCACCAAAACCAATGCTTAAAATGTGGATTTCATAGAATCATAGAATCATAGAAAATCGGTGCAGGAGTAGGCCATTCGGCCCTTCGTGCCTGCACTGCCATTCAATATGATCATGGCTGATCATCCAACTCAGTATCCTATTTCAAACATGTCTGAATTGTTACACCTAGAAGATATGAGATTCGTCCTAGCAGGCAAATCAGACCAATTTGGTCTCCTTTTATCAATTTATTACGAGCATATGGTGCAACGTAATCCTGAAAATAAACTGTTTCAGAATCGGGTGCGGGGTGTGCAAAGATACGAAGTAGGTATATCCCTTTCATTTTATTTTCCTTTTATTATCTTTTTTGCTTTACTTTCTTGTTACTTTTTTTTATATCTCTCCTCATTTCTCTCTTTTTCTTGTACTTTTCACGAACTATCACTTTCACCACCTTAACTAACTTTCTTTTTCTCTCTTTTTGCTTATATTACTTTTTTATTATTAAATTCAATAACAAGAAGTTGTATATGAAATGTATTATATTATTCTTAATGTACCCTATTGTATATGACTTCTAATAAAAATATTATTAAAAAAAACAAAAACAGAAAATACTGATAAAAATGGAAGAAAGCAAGCAGCATCTATGGAAATAGAAATGTATTCAACACTTTTCTTCGATCAGAAACTTTAATTCTTGTTTTCTTTTTCACAGATACCATCTGACCTGCTGAGTATTTGTAGCAGTTGACCTTTTTGTTTCAGATTTCTAGCATCTGCAGTTTTTTTTCCATTTTCAAAAATCTTTCTTAATTATTCGTGTCTGATATCCCATCAATACCTGGGTGTGTCCTTCATAAATGATGTGACACATAAGAACAGAATCATGACTTGTTGTCTCATTTCACAGTAAAGATAATAACAGGTCATGTCATCAGCTATGGTCCAACTTCCAGTCAATCTTAAGAATTTTGACCCACTTTCTATTACTATGGAAGCTACAGGAATAACTATTTAGTTTTGTTAACAGAAAACCAAAATGCTGAAATTCTGTGAGATTTGGAGATTGGTTTAGGGATCAGCCAATAAGCTAAACAATTTGTATGTTATTGAAATAAATGTCAGCCAAGATCTACTCAAACAGTTAAAGAAACTTGAGGATTATTGTCCTATTTCCAAAATGATTTCTAATAAATTAGAATCTTAAAATTGTACAGCAAAATTATATTGCCATTTGTCCAGAGTACTTAAAATAGCTTTTTGAATGAGATATTCAATTAGAGCCACTTTCCTGCTCCTTACAGAAAGCATTTATCTTTCTAATTACATGTATTTTTTCTAAATATTATGATTTAAATTTTTGCAGAATGTTCAGAATTTAAAACACATATTTTACGTTTTCTTTTAACCTGCTCTGCACCGACAGCAATCTCAGGAGTGCCAGAATTTAAAATTGTAATTAAAGCAAAAGTCCTCAATGTTGTGCAAATTGCCTTCCAATAAAATAAAGGCATTTAATGTCTATTTAGTCCCTGATATCTATTGAAATAATTTATAAATTAATTTAATACTTAGATGTTTCCTCAGTTAAGGATCTTGCAGTTTATGGACTTAATACAAATATTTAAAAAAATGCTTGAAACAGCATAAAGGAAAAAAAGTGTAGCTTTGGAATATTTTGAAAGTACTTTAAGAATTTTGAATAGAATATTTAATTACATAATATGTCAGATAAATACTTAGTTAATGCTTGCTGGGAAGCTACAATTCTGAGTATGAACCATCTCCCTTGTGGAAAATAGCTACAGACTTTAGCTATTTTGAACTATATAGTCGAGTGATTCTGAGAAGGAAGCACAATGTGTTTCCATTCTTTTAGTTAGATTTTATGTGTGTGTTGCCTGCTTATGTGTATTTATATGTGTGTTGTCTGATGCCTGTTAAACTTTAACAGCTCCTAGAGTTGTGTATCTGTTGGATTGTTTGCGAATGGCAGATTAGTAATAAAGAAATAAACTTTGAATTTATAAGCTTTGTGATCAATTCAATTTTGTCAACTGATTTTTGTTTTACTCCTCACTGACTATATTTGATATCATAACTATCAATATTCATGACTATACACCAATGAGAATAATTTCCTTTTATAAAAGGGGAGTAAATAAAATATCTCAGTTATAGTATCAGGTTCAAAATACCAAGGAAATTGTCCGTTATTATACATAATTCAAATGTCATCATACATATGCAATTAATTAAATACATATTTATATTACTAAAACTCTTCTCTTGTTTGTGTGTATGTGTCATCTGGGCACAATTTGGTTAATTCCCATTTTTGTCCAAACACTAGGCCACAGCCTTCCCATTTTCACACATTCTGCTCACATTTTTCCCGTCGAGGCGATAAACATCTTCCTGTCGCATTCTCACCTATATTTCCCAACTATTTAATCATTTAAAGTTTTAAAAAGAGCCCGAAAACTCACCCGTTTCGTAAAACAATCCGAATGACTTCACAATGGACTCGCAAGGCAGGCATGACACTCCGGGAGCGAGGGGCACTCCAGCGCTCGTTTGGCAACTGTCAGCGCCCACCACAGCCCAACACTTGGTGGCGAGGGTCGTGCCGCGGGCCCTGGCTGGCGCCGAGCCTGGTGCTCGAGCTGGAGTTGAGAACCGAGCCCAGGGCTTGGGATGGGGCCGTGACCGCCGATGCCAGACACCTGGTGGCGAGGGTGGAGCCAATGCACCCGGCTGGAGCCGAACCTGGTGCCCAAGCTGGATTGAGGGCCGAGCCCCGGGGCTTGGGATGGGGCCATGATCGGGGCCAAGAAAAAGCATGGATCCATAGTCAGGGACGAGCCCGGAGATGAAGTCGTAGCCTGCACTATAGCCCAGGCGGCGGCTGAGCTGACGGCTGGAGTCTACAGCCAGGCCCAGGCCGAGTACGAGAACCAGGCCAAGTTCCAGGCCCTGTCGCTGCTCTATGACCTGAGTAGGTCCTGGGGCGGGGAATGGGAAGGGAGGAGAATGAGGGAAATGAGGAGGGAGATGGGGTGGGGAGTGGGGTGGTAAAGGGAAATGGTGGGGGGGGGGTGGTGTGGAGGAGGTAGATGGGGAGGGGTTGAGGAGGGGTAGAGGAGGGATGGAGGAAGGGTGGCGGAGGGAGATGCCCCCTCCCTATCTACCTTCACTCACACCCTCTGTACCCCCCTCCCTCTCTACCACCGTCCCTCTTACCCCCTCCCTTTCTACCCCCTCCCGCTCCCTCTCTTGCCCTCTACCTCTCTACCCCCTCCCACTCTAACCCCCTCCTTCTCTACCAACTCAACCCCCTCCTCTCTCTCTCTACCCCCTCCCCTCCCTCTAACCTCTCTCTCTACTCCCCTCCCTCCCTCTCTACCCCCTCCCCTCCCTCTCTACCCCCTTTCCCGTCACTCGCTATCCCTCTCCCTCCCTACCCATTCCCCTCCCCCTCCCTCTCTGCCCCCCCTCCCTCTCTACCCCCTCCCTCTCTACCCCCTCCCACTCTAACCCCCTCCTTCTCTACCACCCCTCCCATTCTACCACCCACCCTCTCTGCCCCCTCCCTCTCTAGGGATTGAAGAGGGAGGGTGAAGAGGAAGAGGAGGGAGAGCTGGTGGATGAGGAGAAATGAGTTGCGCTTGCGCAGTTGGGAGCTATGCGTGAGTGGTGCAATATTGCGTTGGGGGAACGGGTGAGTGGTGGAATCTTACATTGGGGGAGCAGACGCAATGGGTCTGCACTTGGTCTTGTAAACATTAAAATCCTTCATTTATTTGGACATTAACTCAAATCATGGGATTAGTTTCCACTATCCCTGAGTAGGAAGGCTGGTTTCTCATCACAATGATAATCCCTTGATAATGCAGCATCCTAAAGCATCAGTCTTCAGTTTTTGAGTTTTTATGTATGTTCAAATCAGTGAATTTCTGAACCTGAAAAAATGACTACATAAATAGTTGTTAGTTAAATCTCATCTTTCCAAAGTTTCAACAATAGTAATAGTCATGATAATTATGATAATTATTCAGCCTGTCTGTTGGCTAAAGTAATTAATCCTATGCCTGCAGAGTACTCCAAAGAAAGTAAGCAAAGAGGGTTCCATACTTTTATCAGAGTCCACCAGATTAACTCTTCGAGTTAAAGATGGGTAAATTGAATGCACCCATTGCAAAGAACGAATCTTTGCTAAGATGTTTAAATTAAACTTGTATTATTTGGCAAACAACTTACTCAATAAAATTGAGATAGTTTGTCTTTTCAAATAATATACATTTGTGTTTATATTAATTCCTACCATGATATATATACATTTCTTGGACATAAATATAGAAATGGTAGGCCAGTAAGTCTGCAAATGACACCACATTTAATGGAGTTGCAGACAGTTGGATAGGCTGTCACAGGATACAGTGGTATACAGATCATTTACAAACATGGTTGGAAAAATGGCATATGGAATTTAATCCAAACAAGTGTGAGGTGTTGGATATTGGGAGGTCAAATGCAAGGGGGAAGTATATAATTAATGGCAACACCCTTAACAGCATTGATGTACAGAGGGATCTTGGGGTCCAAGTCCAAACTTCCCTGAAATTGGCAACACAAGTTGATTGAGTGATAAAGGAAGCTTGCCTTCATCAATCGGGGCATTGAGTATAAGAGTCAGGAAATCACGTTGCAGCTTTGTAAAACTTTGGTTAGACTGTATTTGGAATATTGTGTGTAGTTCTGGTTATCCCCGTTACGGAAAGGTTATGGACAATCGAGAGCGTGCAGAAGAGGTTTACCAGAATGCTGTCTGGATTAGACAGTATTACCTATAAGAAGAGGATGGTCCAATCTGAATTGTCTTTTCTGGAGTGTCAGAGGTTGAATGAATATCTTATAGAAGTATATAAAATTATGGGAGGCATGGATAGGGTAGATGAACAGAATCTTTTCTCAGGGCAGCGATGTCAAAGACTAGAGGACATTGCTTTATGGTCAGAGAGGGGAAATTGTAAAGGAGATGTGCATCACACATTTTTTACACAGAGAGTGATGGGAACGCGCTGCCTGGCGTGTGGCGAAAGCAGATAAGATAATTGTATTTAAGAAGATTTAGGCACATGATCACGGAGGGACTGGGGGATATGGATCAATTGCAGGCAGAGGATATTTGTTTAACTTGACATCATGTTTGGTACAGACGCTATGGGCAAAAGAGCCTGATCCTGTGCTATATTGTTCAATGTATCGTGTTTTATGTTAGTTTCTGGATAATTTCAAAAATATTGTTTTACTTGTCGTCCTAAGAAGGACAAAAAGAAGTGAGCTGAGTTTAACATAGAGCAGAATTAGAGTTGGCAGCATTTACATCCCAAGAATTTCTCTTTGTAAAACTGTAAATCTTATGAGGATATGTAGGATATACCACCAAGATTATTATGCTATGGAAAGCTCAGGTCAAACGGTAGAAAATAGCATATTTGATTGCACAATAGCTAATTTGAGAATTGATCCAAAAGCTGGCATTGGTATTCAGAAGTAAAATATTATCAAACATGCTTAGTCAAATGCCTGAAAGTCCAATGTACATTTTTGTTATCTTTGACTGATAAAACAAAGAACAAAGTTGCCATGCAGAAGCATTACACATATAAACCTTTCAGCATGTTAATCTACAGAGAGTGTACCCTGGTACACATCAGGTGAAATTAAAATGGCACTTCAATGTAAAAAAAAACCCACTGATTGACTAAAAGTAGCTGCAAGCACCCGAAGAGATAAAAGATCCATATTGTGTGCTGCATGATCATATTTGATTGACGTAAACCAGCTCTGGCATTGCTCCCCTCAGGTCCTGGTAGATGTGGACAAAACTGCAACTACAGTCAGAAATTTCCAAAGATGATTACTTTAAAAATACATAACTTTATGGTTGTCCCATTATAAATAAGTTAATGGTATAACTGAACAATTCTTGTGAATAGAGATGGCTAATCTTCATTAAGATGAATATACTTTGGGCAGCAGAGTGGTGCAGTGATTGAGCTGCTGCCTCACAATGCCAGAGACCTGGGTTCAATCCTGACCGTGGGTGCTGTCTGTGGGGAGTTTATACGGTCTACCTGTGACTGTCGGTTGGCTCTGGGTGCTCCAATTTCCTCTCACATTTTAAAGATGTGCAAATTTGTAGGTTAATTGGCTTTTGTAAATTGCCCCCAGCATATAGAACTTAGAACTAGTGTAAGGTTGTCATGGACATGGTTTGCCAAATGGCCTGTTTCCACACGGAATCTCTAATGTATACTAAAATTAAATATTTTTCAGCATGGAACTGATTGTAATGTCTTCCTACCTTTGCAAAGGTACTTATATCTTGAACTCCTCCCTTATGCTACCTGAGTGGTGACTGCCACCATGTAGATAATTCGCACCTAGTAAAATATAAATGTGATATCTGCTTATTTCATCATTCGTATTGCTCCATATTTTTATTTCATTCCTACAGATGATTAGTGTATTTTTAAGAATGTTTTCTTTCGTGTGCCACTTCAGAAATCTGGTTAAGTTTATTCCAAAATGTATTTTCACTATCTGAAGGAACATACTGGGGAGATTTACAGTACATGAACACAACTGCAAATATTACTCATACATGCTTTATGAATAAGTAATACATTAAGATGTATGAAATGTTAAAAAATACAAGTTTAGAGGTATTTTACTTAAGTATGTTGTGAAGGTGAGATTCAACCCCATACCCACCCTACAGCAAATTGAGTGGGCATTGAAAGACCAGGAAAAAAGGGAGAGATTATGGAAGCTAAGGAATAAAATGATAGTACCACTAAACTGGTGCAAGAAATAACATTTCCCCAGTCTTTAATAAGAGTGGAAATAGCTTCTTATATTTTATATTCCATGGGAATGGGGTTGTGTGGGGTGGGGGGGGGGGGGGGGGGGGGGGATGAATAAAGGCGAAGGCAAATTCAATGTTCTGGAACAAACAGGTGCTGATCAATTACTGCCACAGATCCTCTGTGATTGGTGGTTCCAGTCTTTCTAATATCTCCAAAGATTTGATACAAGTGCAGGTGTCATAGACTCAGATATTCTATTCAAAGCAGAAACTGGCAACCGAGTAACTATCTATATTAACCTAATTTACCAGCATGATCTGTAGCTTACTATGTCCTGGTGATTCAAGTGCTTGTTCAGATGCTTCTTCAATGTTGCGCGAGTACCTGCCTCCACCATTAAATCTCTCAATCTTTACCTAAAATATATACCCTCTGATCTTAGACGTCTCTGCCGTGGAGAAATTTCTTACTATCTACCCTATCTATGCCTCTCATAATTTTGTATACCTCTATTATGTTCCCCCTTTGCTTCCAAGGAAAACAAACCTAACCCAACCAGTGTGTCCTCATAACTGAAATATTCAATCCCAGGCAATGTCCTGATGAATCACTTCTGCACCCGCACCAATATAATCACATCTGTCCCAGAGTGTGGTGACCAGAACTGAACAGGTCATGATGGATCAGGTAACATCTTACATATTAAGATCAAAATCTTAGCACAATAGAGATTTAAGTCAAGTCAAGTTTATTGACATATGCACAAGTATGCTCAGGTGCAGGTACAATTGAAAGATCTTGCTTGCAGCAGCATCGCAGCACATAGACTCAGACAAAACATACAAAAAATTATACATAAATTATACATAAAAATCACTAAAAGAAAAATGACTGTGCACTAAACGCGACATTAGTGCAAAAATATAATTAAATTAAAAAGTCTATGGTCGTGCAAGGGGTGGACCATGATGTTCCGTTATCGAGGTAAGATTAGGATTGAATTAGTTGGTTCAAAAACATGATAGTTACAAGAAAGGAAATGAAACTGAAGGGATGGGACTTCAGGCTTCTGTACCTCCTGCCCAATGGTAGCACTGAGAAGGGAGGCCCATTGGTGGGGAACCTTGATGATACTGTATATTCTGTATATATGGCAGTAACCCATATAAATGCTTTCAACGGAGGGAGGGCTGTGCCTGTGATGGACTAAGTCAAGTTGCCTGCAGCCTCTTAGGTCCCTAAGCATTGGAATTGCCATACCTGGCTATGATGCAACTAGTCAGGATACATTCCACAATACATCTGTAAAAGGTCATTGCTTGAAGACATATCGAATCTCTAAACCTTTGAGAAAGTAGAAGTGCTGATGCACCCTGATCATGATTACCCAAATGGGTTTGGTCCAGGACAGGTCATCGGAGATGTTAATGCCCAGAAATTTGAAGCTATTAACTCTCTCCACCGCCAACTCGCCGATGAAAATTGGCACGTGATCCCCACTCTGGATTCAACAATTAGTTCCATGGTTTTGTTGATATTGAGCAAAAGGTTGTTGTTGTGACACCACTCAACCTAGAATTCTCTCTCCTGAACACTAACTTTGCAGTAAAGTTGGCGGTAAAGTTGCTGCCTTACAGCGCTTACAACGTTAAAGACTCTAGTTCAATCCCTACCATGGGTGCTGTCTGTACGGAGTTTGTACGTCCTTCCCGTGACCGCGTGGGTTTTCTCTGAGATCTTCGGTTTCCTCCCACACTCCAAAGACATACAGGTTTGTAGGTTAATTGGATTGGTATAATTGTAAATTGTCCCTAGTGTGTGTAGGGTGTTGTTAATGTGCGGGGATCGCTGGTCGGCGCAGACTCAGTGAGCCAAAGAGCCTGTTTCTGCATTGTATCTCTAAACTAAAATAAACTAAACTAAACTAAACACCAGAGAATCAGCCAATTACCGAGGTGCCATTGGCAAATTTATAGATGGCATTGGGGCTGGGTTTACCCCCACAGTCATGCATGTAAAATGAGTAGATCAGGGTGCTAAGCACACAGGCTTGAGGTACACATGTGTTGATGGTCAGTGAGGGGGTGATGTTGTTCCCAATCCATTCTGATTGAGGTCTGCAATGAGGAAGACAAGAATCCAGTTGCAAAGGTACAGGTCATGGAAGTGGATGGGTGATGAGTTTGGAGGGACTGATAGTGTTGAAAGGTGAGTGGTAATGGTTGAACAACAGCCTGCTTCTTTGTTCCTATTATCTTTCTAGATGGCCCAGAGCAGAGTGGACAGTCAGTGAGATAGCATCTGCTGTTGACCTGTTAGAAACATAGAAACATAGAAAATAGGTGTAGGAGTAGGCCATTCGGCCCTTTGAGCCTGCACCGCCATTCAATATGATCATGGCTGATCATCCAACTCAGTATCCCGTACCTGCCTTCTCTCTATACCCCCTGATGCCTTTACCCACAAGGGCCACATCTAACTCCCTCTTAAATATAGCCAATGAACTGGCCTCAACTACCTTCTGTGGCAGAGAATTCCACAGATTCACTACTCTCTGTGTGAAAAATGTTTTTCTCATCTCGGTCCTAAAAGACTTCCCCCTTATCCTTAAACTGTGACCCCTTGTTCTGGACTTCCCCAACATCGGTAACAATATAGCAAATTGGAGTGAATCTAGGTTGTTTCTGAGGCAGGAGTTGACTTGCATCATCACCTCTCAAAGCACAGTAGTCATTATAGCAGGTCACCATGCTCTTCTTGGGCATTAGTATAATAGGTGGCCTTTTGAAGCAGGGTGAAACCTCAGACTGCAGAAGCGAAAGGTTGAAGTCCTTGAATAATCCAGCCAGTTGATCTGCAAAGGTCTTCAGCACTTGGCAAGGTACACTGTCTCTTGTCAGAGAGAACAAGAGGCAAAGTACAATAAAACCATTCATATTTGCACATACTGTATTGCAGTTTGGACGCATTAGAATAGACTATACCTATTTTGGAAAATGGTGGTATGTGGTGCTCAATGTGAAGGAAGACAAGTGCTTGTTAAGGGTATTCTGACACCACATTACCTGAATTGCATAGCTCATCAGGAATATGTCATAGGAATAGTAAAAGAGTGTTGCACCAGTCCTTGGTTGTCTGGATGTTTTTGTTTTCCTGGGTGCAGAAGTTTTGTCTTGTTAAGCAAATGGAAACGAACAGACTGAACCCAATCAGTGACAAATATTTGTGATATGGTATGTAGAAGAACTCTGTGGTATTTACTTATCTTTAAATAAATAGAATGCTCTATCTTAGATGAAGGTGGAGAAAGCTTTTTTGCTTTTGAATGGGCAGAGAAATAGGATTAACATTTGATGTGATTCCAAGAAATAGACTAATATCACAAACCCTTTGGAAGCATTGTGAAAGCTCATTCAGGATCCAGCTATTGGCCTTCATAAGAAAGATGTGCCTAATCTCACTGGACATACTGGCTTCCAAGTTTAGAACAGTGCTATTGAAGGCCGAGGGTGTGGAAAGTACCATTATATGCAGTCCCCACCGCTAGCACCACCCACATCATCAGGGGTGGGGAGCGGTGGAAGTAGTTGAGGCTCAAATACAAGTCTGAAAAAGTGAGGTACATTAAAATAGTGAATCAATTCTTACAAGCGTGCAAATAAAAATGATGAAAAAAAATCTTTGAAGACTTTTATATCTGAAGTCCTGGTACTAATTATTGAATTCTTGAAACAACAAGCTTTGGCCATTTTACAGAAAGCAATGAAAATTCCACGGAAAATATTAGTTTCATGGATGGTTATTGATAATAATGATTACAATTAAATTAAAGTAACAGCACCTCCAGAGATTTTTTATGGTTCTTATCTAAATAGTTGTAAAAATGCTTTTAATCACAGCATGTTGATCTGAATAATCAGGCAGAGATGTGAGTGCGCAATACAAAGGTCACAAACTATAGGACTTTGTACCCCTACCATCCAGGCTGGCTTAAACTTTGAACAAGATAATAAATCTGTGTGCGTGGCAAGAATGACACTTGGTAAAAAAACTTCATTACACAATTTAAAAATTAGGTAATTTCACTTTTAGTATTATTTTCTTGGAGCAATTATTTATATGTAAATACATTCTATAAAATTGTGTTTACATTTGTCTTAATGAGATCCACTTAACAAGGCAGGAATGATCAGATAGCTTTCAGTAATTGTTTAGAATGACTTTTTTGACCTTTATCCTGTACATACGAACAAGCGTTTGGGATAAGGGTGGGATGAATTTGTTGGCTGCTGCAGGGCGACAGATGACTGTTCTTGATGCTATCTGTAATTTTCCAGGAAGAATATGTTGCTGTCCATTTTGCAAATCTTATCTTAGAGACACACCGTTCAGGCCAGCAGCAGTCCTTTTTAGAACAATCAATTACATTTAAAACCTCACGTGTATAAAATCTTTTACATAGAAACATAAAATAATAGGTGCAGCTGGAGGCCATTCGGCCCTTCGAGCCAGCACCACCATTCATTGTGATCATGGCTGATCATTCACATGATCCGTGCCTGCATTCTCCCCACACACCTTGATTCCGCTAGCCCCAAGAGCTATATCTAAAGGGCCTGTCCCACTGCACGAGGTAATTCAAGAGCTCTTCCGAGTTTAAAAACAAATCAAACTCGTGGTAAGTACGTAGAATGTACGTAGCGGGTACGTCGGAGCTCGGGACATCTATTAGCTGATCGTAACGCTAGCGGCAGGTACTCGGGAAATGCGGGAAGCTCGTGAAGATTTTTCAACATGTTGAAAAATGTACACAAGAGCCCCGAGTAACTACAAGCGGCTATTACCGTAATTCTCCGAGTTCGATTCAGGGGAAACTCGGGAGAACTCTTCAATTACCTCGTACAGTGGGACAGGCCTTAATTCTCTTTTAAATTCATCCAGTGAAATGGCCTCCACTGCCTTCTGTGGCAGATATTCTTTATTCAAAACAGAAATTAATAGATTTCTGGATGTTAGGGGAAACAAAGGGTGTGGGGCTAGAGTCATAATGTCATAAAGAACGGGAAAAAGCATCTTCGGCTCAACTCGTGCACACTGACCAAGATGCCCATCTATGGTATGCTAATCTCATTTGTTTATGTTAGTGCAGGAAAGTGGTGCTGAGAAACAGGAACAGGAGTGATCTTGATGAGTGAGCAACAGTAGTCCCGTTTCTTTTATATTCACCGCCATCTTTCTAGGTCAATTGGAGATAGAATTGGATATATGCGGGCCTTGCCAATAATGGCCACATCCCAAAAGAGGACATTTAAAAACACGTGCAGTAAAACTGTCTGAAATTATCTGGATTTGCAATCTTTGGCAGGTAAAGATAACATTACGTTTATTTTTATCCTAATTACTGCCTGTGATCTATTCAAATTCTACTCATTTGCACATGGAGCAATATGGCTTGACCTATAATGGTTGCCTTAGGCTTCTTATTAATGAAAAAAATATAAGAACCTGGCCTGTAGCATTTGAGACATTATTCCTGGAGGTATTGCCTCTTGTCATCGCTGTACGTTTCTGGAGTGTTTGGAATTGGCAGTGAGGTCTTCAGATTTAACACTGCTCTACAAGCCATTTCAAACGCATGAGTGGCTGTCTAACATAATCTCAAACCCCAACAAGACGATTTGGTTATCAAACTTTGTGCTGGTGACCATGAAAAACCCACCTGTCTCTTGCTGATGTCTGTGAAAACTGAATTAAATTTAATAGCATGTGAGTCAAAGGAAGCACCCTTATTATAGGACCAATCAGAAAACCAAATACAGATCCTCCCCAGGTTATGACAGGGGTCTGTCCCTGACAACAGTTCATAACCTGAAGAGTATACGTCAGAATAGTGGTCATTTCGCACAAGGCAGTTAATGCCTGCAGAGGTGGGTAGCCCAAGTCTATGATAATAAGGTAGAAACAAAATTCTGGAGTAACTCTGCGGAACAGGCAGCATCTCTGGAGAGAAGGAATGGGTGACGTTTCGGGTCGAGACCATTCTTCAGACTGATCTATGATAATAATATTTTTTTAAACTTACAATGTTCTATAGATTCAGGACCAGTTCCTGTAGATTGGAGGGTAGATAATGTTATCCCACTTTTCAAGAAAGGAGCGAGAGAGAAAACGGGGAATTATAGACCAGTTAGACGCACATCGGTGATGAGGAAGATGCTGGAGTCAATTATTAAAGAAGTAATAATGGCGCAATTGGATAGCAGTAAAAGGATTGGTCCAAGTCAGCATGGATTTATGAAGGGGAAATCCTGCTTGACTAATCTTCTGGAATTTTCTGAGGATGTGACAAGTAAAATCGATGAAGGAGAGCCAGTGGATGTAGTGTATCTGGACTTTCAAAAAGCTTTTGGTACACACACAGGAGATTAGTGGGCAAAATTAGAGCACATGTTATTGGGGGTAGGGTATTGACATGGATAAAGAATTAGTTGGCAGACAGGAAACAAAGCGTAGGAATAAACGGGTCTTTGTCAGAATGGCAGGCAGTGGCGAGTGAAGTGCCACCAGGCTCAATGTTGGGGCCACAACTATTTACAATATATATTAATAATTTAGATGATGGAATTAAAAGTAACACTAGCAAATTTGCAGATGACACAAAGCTGGGTGGCAGTGTGAACTGCGAAGAGGATGCTTGGAGGTTGCAGGGTGACTTGGACACGTTGAGTGAGTGGGCAGATACATGGCAGATGCAGTATAATGTAGATAAATGTGAGGTTATCCACATTGGTGGCTAGAACAAGGAGGCAGATTGTTATTTCAATGGTGTTAGATTAGGAAAAAGCGAAGTGCATCGAGACCTGGGTGTCCTTGTACATCAGTCACTGAAAGTAAACATGCAGGTACAGCAGACTGTGAAGAAAGGTAATGGCATGTTGGCCTGCATAATGAGAGGATTTGGGTATAGGAGTAAAGAGATCCTTCTGCAGTTGTACAGGGCCCTGGTGAGAATACATCTGGAATATTGTGTGCAGTTTTGGTCTCCTAACTTGAGTCTGGACATCTTTGCTGTTGAGGGAGTAAAGAGTAGGTTCACTTGGTTAATCCCTGGGATAGTGGGACTGTCATATGAGGAAAGATTGGAAAGACTGGGCTTGTTTTCACTGGAATTTAGAAAGGGACCCGTTAATCCCTACTCTTTGTATCCTATCTGCCAACCAAACTTCTATCCATGTCAGCACTCTACCCCCAATACCATGTCCCCTAATTTTGCCCACTAATCTCCTATGTGGGACCTTATCGAATGCTTATCAAAAGTCCAGGTACACTACATCCACAGGCTCTCCCTTGTCCATTTTCCTGGTTACATCCTCAAAGAATTCCAGAAGATTAGTCAAGCATGATTTCCCTTTCGCAAATCCACGCTGACTCGGACCGATCCTGTTACTGCTATCCAAATGTGCCGCTATTTCATCTTTTATGATTGACTCCAGCATCTTCCCCACCACCGATGTCAGGCTAACTGGTCTATAATTCCATGTTTTCTCTCTCCCGCCTTTCATAAAAAGTGGGATAACATTATCCATCCTCTAATCCACAGGAACTGATCCTGAATTTATAGAACATTGGAAAATTACCACCAATGCGACCACTATTTCTAGAGCCACTTCCTTAAGTACACTGGGATGCAGACCGCTAGGCCCTGGGGATTTATCAGCCTTCAGTCCCATCAGTCTACCCAACACCATTTGTTGCCTAATGTGGATTTTGGTCAATGGAGGATGTGTTCTCATTGGATCTCCACTCTGCACTCGGCCACTTGGGCAATGAAATCACTTATGTCAGGCTGTTGTTTATAGACTACAGCTCGGCGTTCAATACCATCATCCCCTCCAAGCTGGTTATGCAAGGTGTGGTGTGGTGTTGTGGAGCTCCCGTCCAGACACAGAAACTAGTGAATTTAAACATCTTTTTGGAATTCGGAGGAGGAACAACGGTACTTTTAAACATCTTGGAGTATCGCAGCGATGCTGCAGAGATTTATTTAAAAGGTTTCGGCTTGACTGAGGCCTGAATAATAGAATGGATGAAGAATTACGCATAATAAATCATGGTTATATCTCCAATGACAGATTATTGATTAATACTCCATTCACTTCCTTATTTTTTATATTATTTTTCTCTATCTTTTCCTACTTTATAAAAAAAATTTTAAAAACTGTATAGAAACATAAAGTCTTAAATGTTAATATTAATAATATTATGAATGTATCTAATAAGTATTTTTTATTAATATGTTTCTACAACTAATAAAAATATTTATCAAAAAAAAGTTTCGGCTTGTTTTGAGACTAAGAGCAGTCTTATCAACTGACTGCGTAGCTCCCACAACTGTGGCTGGCAACCTGGCGCACCAAAAAGAGGGAAAAATCATGCTGGACTTTTACACCTGCGTCCAGAACAACAACCCCTTACTGCCTCATCGATGCTGATCGGGCCGGTCTGGCTTTTGTGCGGTGTGGGAGGTTTTCTGCACCTACACCATCTCGACCTCTTTTTGCGGCCTTGGAGTCTGGAACTGACGATGAAGCCTCCTTTCTCTCTGCAAGACCAATGGAGATAAGAGGTTTCCGACAACAAGACTGCAGACAAATCCCTTTAGTTGCTGCAGAAGCAGCAAAGACCAGCTGGGATTGTCTGTGAAGGTCAGCAGCGGCCAGGGAACGTCATGTGTGTGGAGCGATTCCTTAAGGGCCTGTCCCACTGTACGAGGTAATTCAAGAGTTCTCCCGAGTTTTCCCCTGATTCGAACTCGGTGAATGTCCGTAGCGGGTCCGTAGGAGTTCGTGGATGTCTTGTAGCGACTCGTAATGCTAAAGGTAGGTATTCGGGAAATCCGGTAAACACGTGACATTTTTTCAACACTGTGAAACATGTCCACGAGTAAAGAAATACTCGTGATGAAAATAATTATTACTTTTTACTCATACGAGCTGCTACGAGACATCCACGAACTCCTACGGATCCGCTATGGACATTCTCCGAGTTTGAATCAGGGGAAAACACGGGAGAACTCTTGAATTACCTCGTACAGTGGGACAGGCTCTTTAGACTGCTTCGGAGGAGGTTGTTGGGCATGGTTCTATACGAGCCGGACATGGAGGTGGTCCTCTCGATCTATGCTGATGACGTGCTCCTCATGGTCACCGACTCCATTGACCAGCAGAGGATGCACGAGTTCTCGGCCGCCTCTGCCAGGATCAACTGGGGGAAATGTTCTGGACTCTTCATGGGTTCCTGGCAGGTGGATGCCCTCCCAGAGGAGATGAGGTCTTTCACGTGGAGTACCATGCACCTCCTCTACCTGGGAGTCTACCTGAGTCCCAGTGCGGAGACCTAGCCGGCAAACTGGCAGGAGCTGGAGATGAGAGTCGTCACCCGATTGGGGCGCTGGTTGGGTCTCCTCAGCGTGCTTTCCTACTGGGGCAGGGTGTTGGTCATTAACCAACTTGTGGCCTCCCTGCTCTGGTACAGATTGACCACATTAGTCTCATCAGCCACCTTTGCTGGGATCATCCAGAAGAAGTTGGTGGACTTCAGGGGCAACAGAAAGCACTGGGTCTGTGCAGCTCCTGAGTCCTCCCCCGATCAAGGAGGGCGGTCAGTCGCTGGTGTGCATCCGCACCCAAGTTGGCAGTTCTCTGGCTCAGGACCCCGCAGAAGTACGTGTTCTCAGGGTGTTGGCATGTGCTGGCAATGCACTTTTTCCAACTGGGCCGCTGCCTTCAAGGAGGTACGCGGATCCCGATGGTGGGCGTCAGCCATGCCGTCCTGCTGGGGATGCCCGAGTTCTACCAGGACCTATTGAGAGACTGGAACCTGGTTGCCGTCGACCGTGCCCCCGTCCGCAGGTGGAGGGCGAAGAGCCGGGCGTGAGAGCAGCCAGCCCTTGTCCCGCTCCACCGGGTTTGGGGGAGCTCAAACGTGTGGAGTACTTGAGGCTGAGCAAAGCCCCGTTCAGCCGGAGGTATTCGTCGGACCCAGGCGCAATAATCCTTCCCAGGAGCCGTTCCCACACAACTTGAACCGCCTTTCCTCGACACCCTTTATCAATCTCCGTGATAAAGGGAAGCGTCTCCTGTAAGGACTCCTCCTCGACATCATGCATTTCCTCACGCTGGTCCACCATTCGGACACCAAGTGGCGGTCAATGTTGCCTTGCAGTCGTGAAGGGCCCCCTCGGTGGGGGTCCCTCTACGCAGGGATTCTCCCCCTCTACTTCGGGGACCTGCGGTGGAGGGTATTGCACCGAGGAATTCCCTGCAACCTGTTTTTCGCGCGGTTCACAGACACTCCAGCTACCTGCAACTTTTGCAGGCTGGAAGAGTCTGTGTACCACGTGTAAATGGAGTGTGTCAGGTTGCAGCCACTGTTTCAATACCTAAAGGGGCTGCTCCTTGCCTTCTGGCTGCACTTCTCACCCACCATCCTCATCTTTGGACACCCTGTGCGTAGGGGAGAGGGTAGGGCCGAGGATGTCCTGGTTGGGTTGGTCCTGGGCCTGGCCAAGTTGGCCATCCGCGAGTCACGGCACAAGCGGAAGAGGGCTCTGCACTAGCCTAGCAACCGGGCAGGGTTGCGTCCATGCCCGGGTGGTTTTGGAGATGGACTACGCACTATCCACAGGCATCCTGGAGGATTTCTGGGACGGCTGGGCACCGCGGCGGGTTGAATGCATCCTTGATAAGGATTGTAACATAGTTAATAATATTTTGATAAAGCATAATCTCTCCTGAATGACTTTTCAATTTGCCATCAGCTACGAACTTAAATCTGGAAGGAAATCCAGTCCTTTTGTGGACATCGGCACTAATGTTGTAATGCAACACTATATAACCTGGAATTTTCTTCCCCTTAAGACTAAAGCAGACAGTAACATTGATGCACGTTGTATAGTCATTTACTTAGTATGTTTGTTTGTCTTGTGTTATGGTGGTGGGTTCTGTTTTTTTTATTGTATTGTAAATATTATTTTAATAATTTAATACATTTTTTGATTTAAAAAAAAGCTGGTTTCCAAGCTTACAGAGCTCTCTGCACATCCCTCTGCAATTGGATCCTCGTCTTTCTCATCCACAGTCCACAGTCTTTTCTAAATTGGCAAAAACACTTCTTCCTCATTAACAATATGCATGGGAGCACCTCAAGGCTGCGTGCTCAGCCCCTGCTCTACTCACTCGATATGACTGTGTAGCCGGACATAGTGCGAACTCCATCTTCCAGTTCACCGACGACACCACCGTTGTTGGATGAATTACAGATGGTGATGAGACAGAGTAAAGAAGTGACATTGACCGATTGACCAAATGGTGCCAGCTCAACAACCTGACACTCAATATCAGTAAAACCGAAGAACTGATTGTGGACTTTGGAAGAGGAAGGGTGAGGCCCCACAATCCAAAAGAATGGGACAGAGAGCTGCCAACTGGTGGAGGGAGTCAAACACTTCAAATTCCTGGGCGTGCATATGTCCGAAGATTTTTCCTGGACCCAGCACATTGATGCAATTATAAATAAAGCACATCATCGCCTATACTTCCTGAGAAGATTTGATATGTCAGAGAGGATTCTCTTGAACTTCTACAGGTATACAGTAGAGAGCATTTTGACTAGTTGCATCATGGCCTGGATCGGCAACTTGAATGCCCAGGAGCGAAAAAGATTGCAAAAAGTTGTGAACATTGCCCAATCCATCATCGGCTCTGACCTCCCCACCATCTGGGGGATTTATCGGAGTCGCTGTCTCAAAAAGGCAGCCAGCATCATCAGAGACCCACACCATCCTGGCCACACATTCATTTCACTCCTGTCATCGGGAAGAAGGTGCAGAAGCCTGAAAACTGTAACGTCTGGGTTCAGGAACATTTTCTTCCCTAGTCATCAGGCTATTATACACGACCTCAAATGCACCAAGGCAAATTACTTGCATGTGAATACTTGGCCAATAAACTTACTTACTTCCTTACTTAAATGAGCTCTGAACTACAATATATATGAGACCTGAAGAAGGGTCTCGACCCAAAACATCACCCATTCCTTCTCTCCAGAGATGCTGCCTGTCCCATTGGGTCACTCCAGCATTTTGTGTCTACCACTGGCTGTAAGCTGCCCAAGCAAAATATGAGATGCTGTTCCTCTAATTTGCATTTAGCCTCACTCTGATAATGGAGGAGACTGAGGACGGAAAGGTCTGTGTAAGAATGGGAAGGAGAATTAATGTGTCCTGCAACCGTGAGATCAGGTTGGTTCACGCGGGCTGAGCGAAGGTGTTCTGCGATAGGTGCACCCAGTCTGCATTTGGTCTCGCCGATGTAAAAGAGTCCATATCTTGAACAACGGATACAGTAGATGAGGTTGGATGAGGTGCAAGTGAACCTCTGCCTAACCTGAAAGGACAGTCGGGGTTCCTGGACAGAATCGCTGGAGGAGGTATAACGACAGGAGTTGCATCTTCTGCGGTTGAAGGGTAAGGTACCTGAGGAGGGGGTGGTTTGGGTGGGAAGGGATGAAATAACCAGGGAGTTGCAGAGGGAATGGTCTCTGCGGAAGGCAGAAAGGGGTGGAGAGAAGAAAATGTGGCTAGTGGTGGGATCCCGTTGGAGGGGCAGAAATTTTGGAGGATTATGTGTTGTATGCGACAGCTGACAGGTGAAAGGTAAGGACTAGGGGGTCTCCATTGCGACTAGGGGGAGGGGAAGCAGGGGCAGTGCTGCGGGGTACCGGGGAGACACGAGTGTGAGCCTCATCTATGATGCGAGAGGGGAACCTACGTTCCCTAAAGAATGAGGACATCTCGCATGTTCTAGTATGGAACACCTCATCTTGGGAACAGATGAGGCATAGACGGGGGAATTGGGAGTAGGGGATAGAGTCTTTGCAGAAATCAGGGTGGAAAGAAGTGTAGTAGAGATAGTTGTGGGAGTCAGTGGGTTTGTAATAGATGTCAGTCAATAGTCTATTTCTTGTGATGGAGACTGAGATCAAGAAAGGGGATGAAGATGTCGGAGATGGTCCAAATAAATTTGAGTGCAGGATGAAAATTGATGGTGAAGTTGCTGAAGTCTATGAGTTCTGCATGGGTGCAGGAGTAGCACCAATGCAGTCATCAATGTTACGGAGATGGAGTTCGGAGATAGGGCAAGTGTACGCCTGGAACAGGATTGTTCAACGTACATTACAAAAAGGCAAGCATAGCTGTGGCCCATGCGGGTGCCCATAGCTATGCCTTGGGCTTGGAGGAAGTGGGAGGAATCAAAGGAGAAGGTTTGAGGTTGAGGACCGCTTGGTGGAGTATAGTGTTAGTCGAGGGAAATTGAATGGTTCTGTGGTCGAGGAAGAAACAGAGGGCTTTAAGGCCTTCCAGGTGGGGCATGAAGGTGTAGAGTGGCTGAACATCCATTGTAAAGATGAGGGAGTGGGGGCTCGGAAAGCAGAAGTCATTAAAGAGATGAAGGGCATGTGAGGTGTCTTGGACTTAGGTCGGGAGAGATTGGACCTGGGGCGGTAGGATGGAGTCAAGGTACGTTGAAATCATTTCCGTGGGACAGGACTAGGCAGAAACAATGGGTCTGCCAGGGCAGTTGTGTTTATGGATTTTGGGGAGAAAGTAAAAACGGGCTGTGCGGGGCTGGGAAACATTAAGGTTGGAGGCTATGGAAGGCAGACAGCCAGAAGTGATGAAATCAGTAATAGTGTTTGAGATTAAGGCTTGGTTCTCCAGCAAGGCCATTTGGGTTGAAATCAGAAATAAAAAGGGGAGATCACTTTGATGGGATTGTTCTATAACCCCCTTGCCAATAATTTGCAGGAATTAGAGGATTAAATATGTAAGGATATCACACATAGAACTAGGACTAATAGGGTTGTAATAGTAGGTGATTTTAACTTCCCTAATACTGAATGGGGCTACCAGTGCCAAAGGATTAGATGAGGCAGAGTTTGTTAAGTGTGTCCAGGTCTGTTTTCTGAAGCAATATTTAGATGGCCCTACTTGAGAAGCTACACTCGATCTTCACTTAGCAAATGAGGTTGGGCAAGTGCTGATGTCGGTGGAGACTTTGGGGCAATTATCATAATTCTATCAATTTTAAATTGGTCAAGGAAAAAAATATAGGAGAGGTCTGCAAGATAAAGTCCTAAATTGGGCAAGTCTTGGGTAAATTTTGATGGCATTAGACAGGACTTTGCAAAAGTTGATTGGGAGAGAATGTTTGAAGGTGAAGATATGTTTGGCAAGTAAATCACTTTTTAAAAGTGAGATAGGGAAATAAAACGGGGAAGGCAGCTCAACCGTGGGCTAACGAGGGAAATTAGCAAGCGTTACATCCAAGGAAGAGGCATATAAATTGGCCAGAGGAAGCAGCAAACCAGAGGACTTTGAGAAATTTAGAATTCAAAAGAAGAGGACAACGAGGTTAATTAAGAGGGGGAAAATAAATGAAATGCCTTTATTTGTCGTTGTAAGCACTGCATACAACAAAATTGTTGTTGCCACGCCATTGGTGCATAATATACAAACATAAAAACACAGGACACCATTTAAAAACAATGTTAAAAACTAGGTATTAAAATAAGTAAGTAATCAGTACTGTACATGGTGATAGTAAAGTTCAAGGTGGGTAGCAGCATGGAAGAGTGCAGCATGAATAATACTCAGTGTTTTTTCATATTGAATGTGAAGATTGCTTTGGGGAAGAAACTGTATCTGAGTCTGGAGGTGCGTGTTTTGGCTGACCTGTAACGCCTGCCAGAGGGCAACAGTTCAAAAAGGTGGTGACCGGGGTGTGTGGAGTCGTTGATTATGTTAGTGGCTCTGCTGAGGTAGCGTGAAGTAGCAATATCCTCCAGAGAGGGCAGTGGGCAGCCGGTGATTCTCTCTGCTGTTTTTACCACTCTCTGGAGCGCTTTCTTATCTGCAGCAGAGCAGCCTGCAGAGTGGATGAAAAGAGAGCATGAAAGAAAGCTTCCGGAAATATGAAAACTGACTGTAAATGGTTCTTTAGATACGTGAAGAGGAAGAGATTAGTGAACACAAATATAGGTCCCATACAGTCAGAAACAGGTGAATTTATAATGGGAAACAAGGAAATGGCAGACCAGTTAAACACTGTGAGTACTTTGCTTCTGTCTTCACTAAGGAAGGCACAATCTCCCAGAAATGATAAGGGACTGTGGAACTAGCGAGAGAGGAACCGAAGAAATTCACATTAGTCAAGAAATGGTGTTAGGTAAACTGTTGGAACTGAAGGCAAATAAATCCCCAGGGCCAAATGGCCTGTATCCCATAGAATTCAATGAGGGGGGACTAGAAATCATGGTTGCATTGGTGATCATTTTCCACTGTTCTATAGACGCTGGATCAGTTCCTGTGGCTGGAGGGTAGCTAATGTAAACCCGCTTTTTAAGAAAGGAGGGAGAGAGAAAACAGGGAAATATTGACCAGTTAGCCTGACATCGGTAATGGGGAAAATGCTTGAGTCAATTATTAAAGATGTAATAGCAGCGCATTTGGAAGACAGTGACAGGATCAGTCAAAATGTGCAAAAAGGAACTGCAGATGCGGGTTTAAACTGAAGATAGACACAAAAAGCTGGAGTAAGTCAACGGGACAGGCAGCATCTCTGGAGAGAAGGAATGGGTGACGTTTCGGGTCGAGACTTCTCCAGACAGTCAGCATGGATGTATGAAGGGGAAATCATGCTTGCCTAATCTTCTGGAATTTTTTGAGGATGTAACAAGTAGAATGGATAAGGGAGAGCCAGTGAATGTGGTGTACCTGAACTTTCAAAAAGCCTTTGACAAGGTCTCGCACAAGAGATTAGTGTGCAAAATTAGAAAACATGGTATAGGGGGTAGGGTATTGACATGGATGGAGAACTGGTTGGCAGACAGGAAGCAGAGAGTAAGAATTAACAGATCATTTTCTGAATGGCTGGCAGTGACTGGTAGGGCAAGGCTCAGTGCTTAACAATATATATTAACAATTTAGATGAAGGCATTAAATGTAACATCTCCAAATTTGCGGATGACACAAAGCTGGGTGGCAGTTTGAGCTGCAAGGAGGATGCTATGAGGCTGTTGGGTGACTTGGATAGGTTTGGTGAGTGGGCAGAAGCATGGCCGATTTTTTATGTGGGTAAATAGTAAGATTAAACGAGAACTTACCAGTTTGAAGTTTGATCTTTATTTTATGAGGCGTCGAGTTGAGGGACTACGTGGAGAATAGAAGCCCGTACAGCCGTTGGTGCGTCAATCTTCAAAGCAACGGAATGAATTCACAGCTAACAATGACCGAAGTATAACGGTAAGATGATAAAACTAGAACTAGCAGATGAGATCTATGAGGGTGGGAGCGGAGGGCACGTAGTCCCTCAACTCGACTCCTCATAAAATAAAGATCAAACTTCAAACTGGTAAGTGCTCGTTTAATCTTACTATTTTACTTCGGAGTCACGTGAGTGACTACGTGAAGACTTCAAAGCACTGTGAATTCACGCCGCAGACTCAAATCCGACGTTCACACTGCCTGGATTGACTCAAAAGTCGTTAACAATCAATCATGCATCAATAATACATTTGTTAAATGAAATAACAGTTTATTTACAAACAAATCATAACAAACCCCTCTAACTCAGGGGAAAAATGTAACAGTACTGACACCAGAATCAGCAAACACCCCGAGCCTTGAAATCGGCTTGTGACAAAACCTCTGAAAAGTTAGCTCACTGGACCATCCTGCGGCCGCGAGGACCTTGAAATCGTTTGCACCGACACCTTACTGTGTGGTTTTTTTTGTGACTAATAAACAAAGCCAACTCTGTTCCTCTCAGAGGTTTAGTAATCTCAATGTAACGAGATAAATGTGAGACTATACAGAAGCGATCATCTGCGGGGTATGCTGAAAACACAATCTTACATCCTGTCATGCCTCTTTTATTATGTTTAAGCAAATCATAGACATAAAATAATGGCATCAGCCGACACATGCATTCTATCTAGCCGTAGCTTTTGCAATGTTTGTACACGTTGGGCTGAAACCAACACCAGAAGCATGACCACCTTCATAGTTAATTTGGCTATAGATAGGCTTGTAACCGGAGCCCACTGGCGAAGAAGCATAAGAACCTCACTCACATTCCAAATACCGGCATACCTGGGTTTAGGAGGATTAGAATTGAAAACTCCCTTCATGAATCGTGAACTAACGGATGTGTCCCTACTGTATGCAATTCTGCATTCATAGCTAAATAAGAAGGCAGAGCACTTCTGGCTGAAATTAATTGCACTGTAACTTAATTTTTTGGTCAAAATAAAGAGTTGACAAACTCCAATACATCCGTGATCCCTGCCGTGTGATATACAATATCCTGCTGTAGGCAGAATTGCTCCCACTTCCTTATATAGGTGATATATTGCTGCTGTGTACTATCCCTGCAGGCCGACGTGATAACATCCACCGTCCGATGAGACAGTCCTCTCCCCAGGTATGGCCTCCTTAAAATCTGCAAACTAACAGATCAATATGATCCTATAAAGGATGTTGATCCCCAGTGACTGGATTTACCAGTAGATTTTTATTCTTGGGCATAAGCATGTAAGGCTCCCTAGCCATTTGTAATACAACGGGAAACCATGCTCGTGTAGGCCAATCTGGCACTACCAAATACCCCTGAAGTGGAGTCCTCCTTGATCTTTTGCCAACATCTGCTGATGAGACAGAATGAAGGAAATACATACACAAAACATTCCTCCCCCAATGCAGCGAAAATGCATCCACTGCTACTGCCCCAGTATCTGGTTACCATGAAACATATCTAGGTAACTGATGATTTAATCGAGATGCAAACAAGTCAATATCTGGCAATGCATACTGATCAATCATTTGGTTAAATACATCCTGATTTTAACATCCATTCAATGTTGTCATTAACTGACGTGACCTCTTCCTGGCAAATAAAGTGCTGAAAGCCAGATATTTTGGTCAATACACCAGCTCCAAATCTGGTTAGCCAGTCTATCACAAGACTGTGACTTAACTCCACCCATGTGGTTTACATATGCCACTGATGTGGTGTTGTCAATCTGACCTGCACATGCAGATCCCTCCTTGTAGAACAATAAGCTTTGAGCCCATACCAGGTGCCCAACAACTCTAAATAATCAATCCCTCTTAATTGAGGGAAGCGATGTCTCATCCACATTCCATCTGCCTCCACAACTAGAAGACATATCTGTTGCACCCCAACCCAGTGCACTCACATCAGTCTGTAATATCAGTGACGGTGATTCCACCAAACCTTCCTTAAATTTTTTTGAAAACATGTACTATCCACCATTGTATGTTAGCAATCGCCCCAGCTGACAACTGCATAGGCCTATCAAAAATAGCCCCTTTGTATTCTCAGTGCCTGTTCCTTTGATGGTTGTAATTGTTGATAATGCAGAGGACAATACTGCACAGCTGGAAAGGCTGCAACAACTTCCCAATAAAACTGGCTACTTGTCTAATCGAAGGCCGTTGTTCTCCAACGAGATTAACACAGTCCTCAATTAACTGATTCAATTTATCCCTGGGCAAAGTTACCAACATGTGATTGGAATTAATGGTAAATCCCAGATAATCAATAATTTGGGACTGGTGATAATTTAGATTTATCTGGGTGAATAAACAAATCCCATTTGTTCAAAAGTGATTTTAACAACTGAAAACTGATGATTGAGTTTCAGCATGAGTCTTTCCAACAATCAGAATATCATCTAAATAGGCCATTACCACATGCCCCTGAGCTCTAAGTAATGCTAACACAGGTTTTACCAATTTAGTAAATAATCTAGGAGCAGAAGTTAATCCATTCGGCAATGTCCTGAATTGCCACAGCTCAGTCATCCAAATAATTTTCAAATATTTTCTATCATCACCATGAATTAGACAACTGCGTAATACGCATTCTTTAAATCAATGGTTGCCATATAATACCCTTTGGACACTAGATGTTTGCCCGTGGTAAAGTTCTCCATTTTTAAATGCCTTATAACAAACAAATTTGTTCAAATTCGATAAATCCAGAATAATTCTACATCCCCCAGTCTTTTTAGATCTGGGAAATATACTTGACAGAAATTGTTGACTTTGATAGGACAGAAGGCTCAATTACCCCTTCATTATGTAACGACTGAATCTCTGCTTGAATAAGCACATTTTCCTCATCTGAAAAATAAGTTTTACGACTAGGAAAAATGTTGATTAGGTAGACTGTCATAGTAAAATCCAATTTTTCACCCCTTCAATACACTAAGTATGAACAAATCTGATGTCAACTGTTGCCATTGTTTGAGAACAATTTTAACCTTCCCCAATTTGAACAGGAACATCAGTTAATTAATCGTCTGTCAATGTTATATTCCTTATCAGCATCTTTCCTTGCGGCCTTGTTGTCCTCGACTTCTTGTAGAGAACCTTTTTTGCCTTGCTTCCAGCTGGCTTAATGAGGGCCATGGTTATCACAACCTCATAACAGTCTTTGACCCTTTTTGCAAGGTTACCACCAAACAACAGATTTTGTGGTGGTACACTGGTCGGTTTGCACAACTCGCCAAATTCGGGATAGCACTGGCCTAATAGCGGCCCCTCCCGACATTATTAAAAAATGCATTACAAAGGAAATCCCAGTTCATCCTGTGTGCTTCAACCATATCATTTGTATCAAATAACTTTCACCACAGCTGTAATACCTGCTTACAACAGTTTAAGCACTTTTTTAAAACTTCATCTCCAGGGCCCTAGCAGGCAAACCCATCTATGCAAATTTGGGTGATTAACCACCGGTACCTTCAGGAGATCACAATTAACAGGAGCTTTATAGTTTTTTGCTACTTCATCCATAGCTAGCTCCTGTAACTGGTGGGAGAGCATATACTGAATGGCTTCGGCCAATTCTACATCAATCGCCTTTCCTGCCTCTCTACACTCAGCAAACTTCCCAGCAATGTTCGGAATTACCTCCAACCGAACACCTTGCTCTCCCCCAGCATAGAAACAGTGTCAGCAAACGGCCCTGATAGAACATCCTCCTCACAGGCAGGATAGTTCTGCAGCCCTGAAAACAGGTGCTGCTAGCACAAGCTCTCCAATCCAGCCTGGCTTGGGCACCACTCCTCCTCAAGGAGCTGGAACATCCTCCTCACAGGCAGGATAGTTCTGCAGCCCTGAAACAGGTGCTGCTTAGCACAAGCTCTCCATCAGCCTGGCTTGGGCACACTCCTCCTCACGGAGCTGGTCCCTGTCGAGCATTCTTTTGTAATAGAATCTCGACGTGGGAGAGCCGTGAGCAAACGGACTCTCCTATGGAGGGTATAACCTCCAGGCCCGACTCATCTACGGGCCACAGAAACTTGCCAGTGGCCTTCCGCCCTACTGTGCAAGCCTCCACTGCCCCCCGGCAGTGGGTCCGCAACCACTGGCATGTGTAGCCAGCACCGGACCAGGTGTACCAGACGGGCCTCCATCCTCAACACTCTCCTGGTCACTCTCCTTTCTACCCCCGGAGCGCCTCGCCGACACCTTCTTCACTTTCTGCAACATATCTACCAAAACTCCCAACCGTCGCAGAAAAATGACCTGTGATAAAATATTTCTACAAACCTTACCTCCGTTTAAACTTGTTAACGAAGAACTGCAGATGCTGGAGAATCGAGGGTGAAGTCTGAAGAAGGGTCTCGACCCGAAACGTCGCCCATCTCCTTCGCTCCTTAGATGCTGCTGCACCCGCTGAATTCTCCAGCTTTTCGTGTAACCCGTTTAAACTTACCGCTCGGAGGAGCGCTGCTGCTCCAACCGCCCGACTGCACCAGCGTCTGACGTCATGACGCACCAACGGCTGTACGGGCTTCTATTCTCCACGTAGTCACTCACGTGACTCCGAAGTAAAATGTGAGGTTATCCATTTTGGTGGCAAGAACCAGAAGGCAGATTAACCTTGTGAACCTGGTATAATCTGAATGGTGTCAGGTTAGGAAAATAAGAGGTGCAACGAGACCAGGGTGTCCTTGTACATCAGTCACTGAATATAAGCATGCAGGTGCAGCAGGCAGTGAAGAAAGCAAATGGCATGTTGGCCATAGCGAGAGGATTTGAGTATCGGAGCAAGTAGGTCCTACTGCAGTTGTACAGGGCCCTGGTGAGAACGCACCTGGAGTATTGTGTGCAGTTTTTGTCTCCTAGTTTGAGGAAGGACATTCTTGCTACTGAGGGAGTGCAGCGTAGGTTCACCAGGTTAATTCCTGGGATGGTGGGCTGACATATGATGAAAGAATGGATCCACTAGGCTTCTATTCACTGGATCTTAGAAGGATGAGAGGCAATCTTATACAAACATATAAAATTCTTAAGGGATTGGACAGGCTAGGAAAAATGTTCCCGATGTTGGGGGAGTCCAGAATCATGGGTCACAGTTTAAGATTAAGGGGTAGGCCATTTAGGACTGAGAGGAGGAAAAAAAAATCATAAAGAGAATTATGAATCTATGGAATTCTCTGCCACAGAAGGCAGTGGATGCCAATTTACTGGGTGTATTCAAGAAAGAAAATTTAATAATTTCTTTAAATATCTTCAGGTTCGCCACTTTGTCATGAAACAATTTCCTTCTTTTCCTGATCTCCCTCCTGTCACAGTGTTGGATTAACTCACTCTTACCTTTGCAAATAAAGGACTGATCTCTGCTGTATATTCTCGATTGATGCATTTAGGAGATCAAAACCTGAACAAAGGTAAAGCTAGGTGGGAGGATGACCTTGGTATGAATCTGTCTGAGGAATGCTGGACAGAAGCGCTGAAAAAAGTCCACTCCTCGTCATCATGTGCTAGATTGGGGCTCATACAATTTAAAGTTTTACACAGGGTTCATTTAAGCAAAGCCAGGCTTGCTAACATATATCCAGGGACGGACGCTGGCTGTGACAGGTGCTCGTTCTCTCCAGCCAATCTAGCTCATGCATTCTGGTATTGCCCCAAACCTGTCAACTACTGGGCAGTGGTTTTTAAAACCATCAGTGAAGTCCTTGGGATGACAGTGAGACCTTGCCCGCTTGTAGCTGTAGTTGGTGTAGCAGATAAAACCTTGGGTTTAAATACAACCCAGTCTGATATCATTACATTTACATCACTTTTGGCCCGTAGGAGAATCTTGCTGGTCTGGAAATCTAACACTCCTCCATCTGCCACTGCTTGGCTGGAAGACTTCATGTTTTTTTTAAGGTTAGAAAAGATTATATTCACATTGAGGGGGTCTGTGAAAACATTTTATTTGAAATGGGAACCCTTTTTATCATACTTTGAGGGCCTAAAGAAACTACCTGTTGACTGAGGGAATTAAGTGGGGATTTGCCTTTATTTTGTTTTGTTACTTTATTATTGTTAAAAAGTGCATTTGATTTTGTGATATATTTGGATTGTGAAAAAATAAGCTGCCAAGGGGCGTTTAGAGAGGGTGGGTTAGGATTATTTTGTTTATATTATTATTATTATTATTATTTATAAAAAACACAATGGAGGACAATGTAATGGTATACATCAGATGTACTGTGAATTTTTTTTATTTTTTTTCCCTCCAATAAAAACTATTAATTTAAAGAAAGAGTTGGATATAGCTCTTAGGGCTAACGGAATCAAAGGGTGAGGGGAGAAAGCAGGAATGGGGTACCGATTCTGGATTATCAGCTAGATCATATTGAATGGCGGTGCTGGCTTGAAGAGCCGAATGGCCCACTCCTGCACCTATTTTCTATGTTTTCACCAAGGAGGACACAAACAATCTTCCTGATATAGTAATGGCCAGAGGATCTGGGGTGACGGAGGAACTGAAGGAAATCCACATTAGGCAGGAAATGGTGTTGGGTAGCCTGATGGGACTGAAGGCTGATAAATCCCCAGGGCCTGCATCCCTGGGTACTTAAGGAAGTGGCTCTAGAAATTGTGATAATTTTCTAATGTTCTCTAGATTCAGGATCAATTCCTGTGGATTGGAGGGTAGCTAATGTTATCCCACTTTTTATGAAAGGCGAGAGAGAGTAAACAAGGAATTATAGACCAGTTAGCCTGACATCGGTGTAGCGGCACATTTGGATAGCAGTAACAGAATCGTTCCGAGTCAGCATGGATTTACGAAGGGGAAATCATGCTTGACTAATCTTCTGGAATTTTTTGAGAATGTGACTAGGAAAATCACTTGGATAGAAAATTGGTTGGCAGACAGGAAACAAAGAGTAGGATTAACGGGTCCCTTTCAGAATGGCAGGCAGTGACTAGTGGGGTACCGCAAGGTTTGGCGCTGGGACCGCAGCTATATACAATATACATCAATGATTTGGATGAAGGGATTCAAAGTAACTTTAGCAATTTTACAGATGACACAAATGGGTGGCAGTGTGAACTGTGAGGAGGATGCTATGAGAATGCAGGGTGACTTGGACAGGTTGGGTGAGTGGGCAAATGCATGACAGATGAAGTTTAATGTGGATAAATGTGAGGTTATCCACTTTGGTTTCAAAAACAGGAAGGCAGATGACTATCTAAATGTCAGGTTGGGAAAAGGGGAAGTATAACGGGATCTGGGGGTCCTTGTTCATCAGTCTATGAAAGTAAGCATGCAGGTATAGCAGGCAGTGAAGAAAGCAAATGGCATGTTGGTCTTTATAACAAGAGGAGTCGAGTATAGGAGCAAAGAGGTCCTTCTGCAGTTGTACAGGGCCCTAGTGAGACCACACCTGGAGTTGTGCAGTTTTGGTCCCCTAATTTGAGGAAAGACATTCTTGCTATTGCGGTTTACAAGTTCCCTGGATGGCGGGACTGTCATATGATGAAAGAATGGAGCGGCTGGGCTTGTATACTCGGGATTTTAGAAGGATGAGAGGTAATCTTATTGAAACATATAAGATTGTTAAGGGTTTGGATACGCTAGAGGCAGGAAACATGTTCCCGATGTTGGGGGAGTCCAGAACCAGGGGCCACAGTTTAAGAATAAGGGGTAAGCCATTTAGAACGGAGACAATGAAACACTTTTTCTCACAGAGAGTTGTGAGTCTGTGGAATTCTCTGCCTCAGAGGGCGGTGGAGGCCAGTTCTCTGGATACTGTCAAGAGAGACCTAGATAGGGCTCTTAAAGATAGCGGAGTCAGGGGTTATGAGGAGATGGCAGGAACGGGTTACTGATTGGGGATGATCAGCCATGATCACATTGAATGGCGGTGCTGGCTCGAAGGGCCAAATGGCCTACTCCTGGACCTATTGTCTATTGTCTATTGTTTCTATGTTTAGTGCCGTTGTGTTCCTGGTAGAGTGAAGGACAAGGCTGGCAGGATTATGGATCCTTGTTTGATGAGTGATGATGAGGCTATCGTCAGGATAAAGAAAGAGCCATTTATCAAGTATAAATGATCAGATGAGTACCTTGAGGAGTATAAGGAAGTAGGAGTACGCTTAAAAAGAAAATTAGGCAGCTGAGGTGGTACATGATAGATAAGGTACCTGGCAAATAAGGTAAAGGTGAATCCTAAAAGATGTTATATACATTAAAAGAGCCAAATGTTACCTGGGGATAGATTAGTCCCATTAACAATCAGGGCGGCAATCTATGAGTGGAGTCACGTGAGATGGCAGAAAGTCATCAGTAAAGGGAAAGTTGCTGCAAACTATTCTGAAGGACAGGATGTATTTGGAAAGGCAGTGACTGATGAGGGATAATTGGCATGGCTTTGTTCATGAGCGATTAATCTCACAGATTTAATTACATTTTTTGAATAGGCAATCAACAAGATTGATGAGGACAGGGTGGTGGATGCTGTCTACATAGACATGGTCGGTTGAATCTATAATGTATATAATGGAATCCAGGATGAGATGGCAAATTGGATACAAAATTGGGTTGGTGGTAGAAGGCAAAAAGTGTTAGCAGTTGCTTTTCATATGGAGCGTTGTAACCAGTATTGTGCTGAAATTGTAGAGAATGTAGCTCACATAATTAGTAAGTTTGCAGCTAATACCAAAATTGGTGGAATAATGGTCAATGAAGAAAGTTGTGTATTGTTATTACAGGATCTAAATCAAATGGGGAAGTAGGCAAAGAAATGGCTGATGAAATTTAACTCTAGGAAGTGATTTGTTTTGGGAAAAGGCACACTCGTGCAGCTGGTAGAACTGCTTTAACTAAACTAAAAACTAAACATAAACCAGGGTAGGACATGCAAGGTAAATGGCAGAGCTCTGGAAGTGTTATTAAACAGCAAGTTCTTTGGCTACAAGTACATAGTTCTCTGAAAGTAGCATCACAGGTAGACAGAGTAGTGAAGAAGACATATGGTACACTTGACTGCATCTGGTTTGATTTTAGCGATTGGGACATCATGTTGCATTTTTACAAATCAGTGTTCTGTATAGGTCTGGTCAGCCCACTCTTGAAAGGATTGAGCAAAAGTGCATGCAGAATAGATTCAAAGACTTGCACTAAACATTACTCACGTTTTTCGCTTTATCATGTATTTATACACTGTGGATGGCTCAATTGTAATCATGTAGTATCTTTCCACTGTATACCATATAGTATCTTTCTGAGCACGCAACAAAAGCTTTTCACTGTACCTTGGTACACGGTAAACTAAATTCAAACTTAATTCTTTACTACACTACAAAGACTGTGGTGGAGAATGGTTAGCATAATGGATCAGCATTCTCAGTGTGCTCCCAATGAGTACCAGCTAAACAAACTCAGGGTTTTGTTCACACTTTGATGGGAGACCACATGAGAATATGAGGAGCAGAGGAGCAAGAATCTCAATCATATTGTTTGCATATTCTAAAGGGCCTGTCCCACTTACGCGACCTTGGCTCGCAAATTACGCAACCTCGTGGTGGCTTGAGGCGTATGGGCACCGTATGGCCAAGCGGGGCCGGTCCCACTTAGAAGCGCGGAGGGGTATGGAGTTGTGTGGGGTTGGTCCCGACATTGCGCGGGACTCTGAAATTCCTGCAGTGATCGAAATCTTCGTGCGCCAGCGGCCTATCGGCCCGTGTACGCACGCAGGCGTATTGCAGGCATATGCAGAATCTTGACATCGTACGCCTAGCGCGTGGCGTTGCGTGATGACGTCACCGCCCGACGGCGAGTGACGCCCAAAATCAGTCAGCACTTTTGAAGCCAATCCATTATTCTCATTCTAATCACACAGGCAAAGCTCGAGCCTGAATATGGCCACAGTACTCTTGACTGACTGCTTCAGGCAGCCAAATCCACCCTCTCTCTTTATTGTTAATTAAGTGTCATGACCCGAATTTCCCATATCTCTCGTGTTACACCCAGTTGATTAGAATTCTCAACTTCAGTCCACCACTTTTCAAAGCCATTCATTGCACAGTCCACAATAACAGCTCATTTTGGCCTAAACCAAATCACCAATACAATTTCCAGTCCAAAATGCCGTTGCTTTTGTGTGAATGAAGTGAAGGTTTGGTGCCTAGAAGTGCATATCTGTGGTTTATAACAACACATTTATACGCGTAAATGACGTCACGCGCGACCTTCGCACGACCTCCGCTTCCGGTTGGTCGCGCCAAACACACGCAATTGCATGCAAGTGGGAAAGGCCCTTTACTAACAATGAAATCTGTCAGCAGATTGCCAGAAGATTCAATGGAATTGGGGAAAACCATTAATGCTCAATTTGAGTTGACAGAATTAATGCCCGAAAATACAAAATGTTAGTAATTTTGAATGTGTGAATTAGACAATAAAAAGGGTTCATGTAGAATTAAATTATGCTTGAGAATATTTCCACAGCCCCACTACATATCTTGCACTCCTGTACAATCTTCATTACTTATTGGATATGTTTAAAGATCAATGATACTGATTTTTCCTTTAAGAATAACTCAAGTCGAGCTATTTAATTCAAATCGACTTCACAGATGCATGTCCTCCAGTTCCAATATCTGTACATTCCAGTAAAAGTATCTAGACATCTCAAATTCAGGTTCATTTTGTCGCCCTATAGCACACTGCAAACTAGGCGACCCATAATTTTTGCTTAGCCTGAGATCAACTAAAATGATACATATCAGGAAATCACCTAACACCCTTCATGCCATATGGTTTATTCTATCATCTGATGTTTTAATGCTCTTAAAGAATTGTAAATATTAATGTTCACGATACCATTACATGTTTTGTATTACAGAATACTAATAGAAAAGATAACTTGCTTGTATGTACTTCATTGTATATTTGACCTGTAAATGGAAGTGCAACAGCCATGAACCATTTGTAAACATTTCACATCCCCATTTAAAACCTTGACATATTCGAACGGGTTTAGCTACTTTATTGACATGTTGACAAAGTCAACAGGCACAGAACACGGTATTATTGGTTTCGACTTATTAAGAATCTGGCGGACATACACGTGCTATTTGATTGGAGTATTTACTTTAGATAAGAACAGTGATGTTTTACCATGCTATTTGCCTAAAAACAAGAACACACACTGTAAAAAATACCATGTTCAGCATTACAGCTTGGCTACCCAATTTGACTTTGATGGTACTTTACTCAATGGCTGGGCAGATCACCTGATTATTCGAATTAACTATTTGTGATTGTAATGAATCGGGTAGGGTCAGGTTGCACCACACTTGCTCAGATCAGCATCCTGTCCAGGATGATCCACTAGTGCCCTGCCACATGAAACACATGCCCAAGACTGTTATAGTCATGGACAGAAAATCACGCTGACAGAATGACTGAATTACATTGCTTTTGAAACTGAATAAACTGCAAACATCTTCTTTCTTTATAATATTTGTAACATACTGCTAGATATCTCTGATGCTACATGCAAAATTCTAAGTACATTCTCGAGCTTTAAACGATCATGGAGATGATCCTCCAATGTTCTTAATGTTCCAACTTTAGGTTGGGAAAATAAAAGTGTTTATTGTCACACAAACCCTGTTCACTAGACACCAACTTCATCAGCCTCTGGCAACTGCCTGAGGTTTAACAATGTCTGTGTCATGTTTTAACCTGAAATTAACTTTACATCATATATCTTACACATCATTAAGACAGTCATTTTCAACCTCCATAAAATTGCCTGGCTCTGAGCTGCCATATCTCACCTACTGCTTAAAGTTTATGAAGCTTTAAGCTTAAAGGGTTGACAGTGGATGTGCAATGGAAGGTATTTAAAGACTGCATGGATGAAGTACAAAAATTGTTCATATCAGTTTGGCAAAAGACTAAATCAGGGAAGGTGGTGCATCCGTGGATAACGAGGGAAATCAGGGATAGTATAAAAACTAAAGATGAGGCATACAAATTGGCCAAAGAAAGCAGCCTACCAGAGGACTGGGAGAAATTCAGAATCCAGCAGAGGAGGACAAAGGGCTTAATTAGGAAAGGGAAAATAGATTACGAAAGGAAACTGGCAGGGAACATAAAAACTGACTGCAAAAGTTTTTATAGATATGTGAAGAGAAAGAGACTAGTTAGAACAAATGTTGGTCCCTTGCAGTCAGAAGCAGGTGAATTGATCATGGGGAACAAGGACATGGCAGACCAATTGAATAACTACTTTGGTTCTGTCTTCACTAAGGAAGACATAAATAATCTGCTGGAAATAGCAGTGGACCGGAGGTCAAATAAGATGGCGGAACTGAGTGAAATCCAGGTTAGCCGGGAAGTGGTGTTGGGTAAATTGAACGGATTAAAGGCCGATAAATCCCCAGGGCCAGATGGTCTGCATCCCAGAGTGCTCAAGGAGGTAGCCACAGAAATAGTGGATGCATTAGTGATAAATTTTCAAAACTACATAGATTCTGGAGTAGTTCCTGAGGATTGGAGGGTAGCTAATGTAACCCCACTTATTAAAAAAGGAGGGAGAGAGAAAGTGGGGAATTACAGACCAGTTAGTCTAACATCGGTAGTGGGGAAACTGCTAGAGTCAGTTATTAAAGATGGGATAGCAGCGCATTTGGAAAGTGGTGAAATCATTGGACAAAGTCAGCATGGATTTACAAAAGGTAAATCATGTCTGACAAATCTTATGACAAATCTTCTAACAAGACCAGATCTAGACGTCAGAACTTTATCTGTCTATCTTAATGAAAAACTTGGCCGTGAGGTTACCTGTCAAAAGATTGACACTGTACACAGTAGTTACAGTTCATTTAAAGTATCTGCAGAATGCAATGAGGTAGGCGAAATGTACAATCCGGAGCTCTGGCCAGAAGGGGCATTTTTACGGCGCTATTACGAGCCGCGCAGGGTTGGAGTCATCGGATCAAGCACTGCGCCTGCCACAGGCGGAATGAGTATACCTGCTGGTGCTAGAGGCACTCACTAGTCTTACTAAATGAACATTAGAGTACGATCGTACAATTGTCGTGGCCTGCGTTTGGGCCAGAGCGTAGGGGATAAAGCTCGCCGCTCAGTTGTTGACAACCTCCTGGAGAACTGTGACATACCATGTATGCAAGAGACATTTTTAGCGAAGCAAAACATGGACAAACTCAATTCTCTCAATGACAACTTTCATAGGGCTGGGGAGTCTACAACTGACCTTGGCATGGGAATAGTCAGAGGTAGGATACCAGGTGGTGTGGCCATTCTATGGAACAAGAAGCTTGACTCATCAGTAAATGTGATTCGGCTTGATGTTGACTGGTGCATTGCCATACACTTTATTCACAACAACAAGGAATTTGTTATCCTGAATGTATATACACCTTATGAATGCCATCAGAATGAGGATGAATATTTAAATAGACTTGCTTACATCTATTCTTTCATTCAAAACAATAATTATTGTAGTGTATATGTCATTGGGGATATGAATGCAGATATCTCAGATAGGAACTCATTATTTGCCAATCATATGGCTCAGTTCTGTCAAGATAATAATTTAATATTGTCAAGTAAAGTGCTTTTACCTACAGATAGCTATACTTATATTAGTGAGGCCTGGCACACCACATCATGGCTGGACCACTGTATTAGTACCGCTGATGCACATGCCTCATTGGGGTGTATGAGCATTCTGTACGGGGCAGCAATGACTGATCATATACCTGTTGCTATGACAATAAATGTTGAACACATACCTGTTGTATCCAGGGATAGAAATAGCCTTAATACAGAAAAACTGGACTGGTCAACGCTTACAAAGGAAGACATCCTAGCCTATTATGCCCATACAGATAAATCCTTAAGCAATATTCATCTACCTAAAGATGCAATAATATGTAGTAATGTTAACTGTAAAGATATGAAGCATAGGAGAGATATCTGCTCCATGTATAATGATATAATAAGCGCCCTATATGTAGACAGTAAGCCCTACTGCAAGCATAAAAATAAGACCATATAACTATATAACCATATAACAATTACAGCACGGAAACAGGCCCTCTCGGCCCTTCCATCCGTGCCGACCATTTGTTTTCCCCTAGTCCCATCTACCTGCACTCAGACCATACCCCTCCATTCCCTTCACGTCCACATACCTATCCACTTTACTTTTAAATGTTAAAATCGATCCTGCCTCCACCACTTCTGCTGGAAGCTCATTCCACACAGCCACCACCCTCTGAGTAAAGAAGTTCCCCCTCACGTTACCCCTAAACCTCTGTCCCTTAATTCTCATGTCATGCCCTCTTGTTTGAATCTTCCCTACCCTCAATGGGAAAAACGTATCCACGTCAACTCTGTCTATCCCTTTCATCATTTTAAAGACCTCAATCAAGTCCCCCCTTAACTTTCTGCGTTCCAAAGAATAAAGACTTAACTTGTTCAACCTTTCTCTGTAACATAGTTGCTGGAGCCCTGGCAACATTCTAGTAAATCTCCTCTGTACTCTCTCTATTTTGTTGACATCCTTCCTATAATTAGGCGACCAAAATTGTACACCATACTCCAGATTTGGTCTTACCAATGCCTTGTAGCCAGCACACCAAAGGCTTTCTTTACCACCCTATCTACATGCGATTCCACCTTCAGGGAACTATGCACAGTTATTCCTAGATCCCTCTGTTCCACAGCATTCCTCAATTCCCTACCATTTACCATGTACGTCCTATTTTGATTTGTCCTGCCAAGATGTAGCACTTCATACTTATCAGCATTAAACTCCATCTGCCATCTTTCAGCCCACTTTTCCAAATGGCCCAAATCTCTCTGTAGAACTTGAAAATCTACTTCATTATCCACAACACCACCTATCTTAGTATCATCTGCATACTTACTTATCCAATTTTCCACCCCATCATCCAGATCATTGATGTACATGACAAACAACAGTGGACCCAACACAGATCCCTGAGGCACCCCACTGGACACCGGCTTCCAACCTGACAAACAGCCATCCACCATTACTCTCTGACATCTCCCATTCAGCCACTGTTGAATCCATCTTGCTACTCCACCATTAACACCCAAAGATTGAACCTTCTTAACCAACCTTCCATGGGGAACCTTGTCAACAATATTAGATGTCAACAATAACTTGTCAACAATAACAATGTCAACAATACAACACCCAAAGATTGAACCTTCTTAACCAACCTTCCATGGGGAACCTTGTCAACAATAACAAGACACATAACATCAGACCTGGTTGGAATAAGTATGTAGCTGAGTATCATACTGAAGCCCGTGAAGCCACCAAAGCATGGGCTATGGCAGGTAGACCCAGACAGGGGCCTGTGTTTGAGCACAAGAAGCTCACTAATGCAAGGTATAATATGCTGTTCGCTTCATATGTAAAAATGAGCAAGCTATGAGGGCTGATTCCATGGCTAAGAAGCTGCTAAGTAACAATACTACAGATTTTTGGAAGGAAGTGAGAGCTCTTAGCAGTTGCAAAACATCTCTACCATGTACTGTAGATGGAATCTCCGGAACGGCTAATATCGCGGAGTTATGGCAACAACATTATAGCACTTTATTCAACTGTGTCCAAGGTGACTTGTATAGGGTGGACAATATTGAGAGTAATGACTCGATGGTGATTATGTCACATGAGGTTTATCATGCCATGAACAAGCTGTCCAACAACAAAGCAAGTGGCTTGGATCATATCTCTGCTGAACATCTTAAGTATGCGAGTATGAGGATAGCTCCTCTCCTAGCTATTTGTTTTACTGGCTTTATGATTCATGGCATGTTACCAGACTCAATGTTGTCTGTCCTGTTAGTGCCGGTGATTAAGGACAAAGTGGGTAAAGTAGGCAGTCTAAATAATTACAGGCCCATAGCTTTAGCCAGCATATTGTCAAAAGTATTAGAAAGAGTTCTGCTGGATAGAATACATGAGTTTGTTAACTCCACAGATAACCAGTTTGGCTTTAAAGCTAAACATGGCACTGACTTATGCATATATGCCCTAAAGGAGATTGTAAACAAATATAGAGGCAAAAACTCTTCAATCCTTATGTGCTTTATTGATGCTTCCAAAGCCTTCGACCGTGTTAATCACAGAAAGCTGTTTGGTAAAATGCGTCAAAGAGGGGTGCCTAAATACAATGTGAGAATACTGGCCTACTGGTATGCCCATAAAATGGGGCAATAGGGTCTCAGCCCCATTTGGGGTTAGCAATGGTGTTAGACAAGGGGGAATTTTATCCCCAGTCCTTTTTAACCTATATATTGATGATCTGTCTAAACAATTGAAAGCCTGTAACACTGGGTGCGTGATTGGTAATATTCTAGTGAACCATATTATGTATGTAGATGATCTTGTGGTCTTTAGTCCATCTAGCGCTGGTCTCCAGCAGCTCCTTACTGCATGTTCCGTGTATGGTTTGGAACATGACATTAAATATAATGCTAGTAAGAGTGCTGTTATGGTCTGTAGAACCAAAGAGGATAAAAGCCTAAAATATCCTGATTTTTAAATTGTCTGACAACAATCTTAGTGTCTGTAATAAGATAAAATGTCTAGGGCATATTATTACAGAACAAATGACAGATGATGAGGATATTTATAGGCAACGACGCATGCTGTATATACAGGCGAATATCCTCTTGCGTAAATTTGGTGCGTGTGCAGATGTGGTGAAGATGTCACTGTTTAGAGCATACTGTACACCCCTCTACACTGCACCCCTGTGGTCGAACTATTTAAAGACAAGTATGCAGAGACTAAAGGTTGCATATAACGATGCCATGAGAACACTGCTAAGGCAACCAAGATGGTATAGTGCCAGTAATATGTTTGTGGCTGCAGGAGTCAGTACTCTAGAAGCTATCCTAAGACAACACATGTATAAATTCATTTGCAGGATAATAAAAATGAGCTCATTGTGGCCTTGACAAACATAAGGGTTAGCACTACACGCTACGAATCCCAGTTGTGGAGACACTGGTATCGTTGTCTCGTTGTACGACATTGATCATTTTTTACTCTGGATTTTTAACTTAAGTATTGTGGGGTTTTTTTTTGTTTTTTTTTTAAATATATAAATTATGATGTTTTTATGTGATTTACCATGATTTTATATATATTTATGATATTTGAGATGCAATACATTTTTTAATGTAATGTTGCCCCTTGTCTGGACCTTGAGTCCGTAATAAAGTTATTATTATTATTATTATTATTATTATTATTATTATTATAGAATTTTTCGAGGATGTAACTAGTAGAGTGGATAAGGGAGAACCAGTGGATGTGTTATATCTGGACTTTCAGAAGGCTTTTGACAAGGTCCCACATAAGAGATTAGTATATAAACTTAAAGCACATGGTATTGGTGGTTCAATAATGATGTGGATAGAGAACTGGCTGGCAGACAGGAAGCAAAGGGTAGGAGTAAACGGGTCCTTTTCAGAATGGCAAGCAGTGAGTAGAGGGGTACCGCAAGGCTCTGTGCTCGGACCCCAGCTATTTACAATATGCATTCATGATTTGGACGAGGGAATTGAATGCAACATCTCCAAATTTGCAGATGACACAAAGCTGGGGGGTATAGTTAGGTGTGAGGAGGATGCTAGGAGGCTGCAGGGTGATTTGGATAGGCTGAGTGAATGGGTAGATGCATGGCAGATGCAGTATAATGTGAATAAATGTGAGGTTATCCACTTTGGTGGCAAAAACATGAGGGTAGACTATTATCTGAATGGTGGCAGATTAGGGAAAGGGGAGATGCAACGAGACCTGGGTGTCATGGTACACCCGTGATTGAAAGTAGGCATGCAGGTGCAGCAGGCAGCGACGAAAGCAAATGGTATGTTAGCATTCATAGCGAAAGGATTTGAGTATAGGAGCAGGGAGGTTTTACTGCAGTTGTACAGGGTTTTGGTGAGACCACACCTGGAGTATTGCGTACAGTTTTGGTCTCCAAATCTGAGGAAAGACATTCTTGCCACAGAGGGGGTTCAGAGAAGGTTCACCAGACTGATTCCTGGGATGTCCGGACTTTCATATGAAGAAAGACTGGATAGACTCGGTTGTATTCACTGGAATTTAGAAGATTGAGGGGGGATCTTATAGAAACTCACAAAATTCTTAAGGGGTTGGACAAGCTAGATGCAGGAAGATTGTTCCCGATGTTGGGGTCACAGTCTAAGGATAAGGGGGAATTCCTTTAGGACCGAGATGAGGAAAACATTCTTTCAGAGAGTGGTGAGTCTCTGGAATTCTCTGCCACAGAAGGTCGTTGAGGCCAGTTCATTGGCTATATTCAAGAGGGAGTTGGATGTGGCTCTTGTGGCTAAAGGGATCAGGGGGTATGGAGAGAAGGCAGGTATGGGATACTGAGTTGGATGATCAGCCATGATCATATTGAATGGCAGTGCATTCTCGAAGGGCCGAATGGCCTACTCCTGCACCTATTTTTCTATGTTTCTATGTTTCTATGAAGCCCTATTATTTCAAAACTTCACAGCTCCAATGTAATTCTGGCCAAGTGTAGATGATATGTGTATACACCTTTAATTGATAGTGATGATGTCCATGCTAACCACCCCCCCACCAGTTAGTATAATTGTAACCCACACGCCCCTAGCTCTCTCTCTGGTGATCGTGACAGACCACGTACAGCTAGGGCTATATGATGTATGATTAATAAAGTAGTGAAGACCTTAAGGTGTCTGTGTACCTTCTCTACATGGTGTCAGAAGTGGGATACGAACCCACGCCTCCAATCGGAGACCATGCCGACCCCTCAGTAAGACAGTGCTGTTTTGCTTGCCTTTGGGGGTTGTGTACTTGTTCCTGTGGGGAGGGCCACTCTCCACTGCAAGGTGCTGAAGACCTCTTGGCCCCTCTCTTTCGTCCTGCTAGACGGTAAATGTGACCCCAGAGGAACGTTTTTTTTCATAAACGTTAATTTCATGCCCTCCGGTCAGTTGAAGTCCCTGGCCAAGCACACGGCAGCTGACGCTTCGCTACAGCAGCTTGCCGCGATCATCAAGCAGGGCTGGCCAGACCGCCGTTCTTCCCTGCCGGTCGCAGCGGTGCCTTACTTCTTGGTTCGTGACGAGTTGGTGCTGCGTGATGGTGTGATTGTGAAGGGGCACAAGGTGGTGGTGCCCGCAGCACTACGAGAACAATACTTCGAAACTGCTCATCGTAGCCATCCCGGGGCCGAAGCGACCCTTTCCATCGCTCAGAGCCAGTTTTTCTGGCCCGACATGCCTTGCTACTTCCGGGATAGAGTCTCCGCGTGCCCTACCTGCAACAGCCTTGCTCCGCAGCAACAGCGGCAGCCGCTCCTGCAGCAGCCAGCTGCTAACCTGCCCTGGTCTACGCTAGCAACCGACATCTTCGAGTGGCATGGAAAGCACTTCCTGGTGCTTGTCGACTCTTACTCCAGCTCCAATGTTCCACAGTGCTAAAGGATTGTTGGAACATTGCCGCCTATCCCGCTCTGACATCTGCCTGGCCCTGCTGAACCTCCGCAAGATCTCCTGCGACCATGCCCTGGGCTCCCCGGCTCAGCGACTCATGTCCCGAGTCACGAGGCCCACAGTCCAGGTGTCTCAGCAGTCCCTGTCCCCCTCCGTCTTTAAACCTGCCTTGGTCCGGAAACGCATTGCCCAAAAAAACGGTTTTCTCTTCGCCGTCCCCTGAGATGCCTTCGTCGCCCAGGGGTTCTTCTGTCCGTAGCCCCCGGCGTCGTCCTCGCTTGTTCCCGTCGGGGAAGGGGGTGATGGCGAGGTGCGGACCTGGTCTGGTCGCCTGGTCAGGCCGCCGGTCCGTTACGGCGATTACGTGTGATTCTGTATTCCCATGCTTTACTGTTTGCATTTACCCTAGCGCATGAGACGTGGTCGCCCTGTCACTCACGGTTTGTTTTGGTAGAGGAAGGATGTAGATGATATGTGTATACACCTTTAATTGAAAGTGACGATGTCCATGCTAACCACTCCCCCACCAGTTAGTATAATTGTATAATTCCACACGCCCCTAGCTCTCTCTTTGGTGATCGTGACAGACCACGTACAGCTAGGGCCATATGATGTATGATTAATGAAGTAGTGAAGACCTTAAGGTGTCTGTGTACCTTCTCTACACCAAGCTCCCTCTGTATACTTCAGTTTATATATAATTTTACTTCGGATTCACATGAGTGACTATGTGAAGCAGCCCCGCCAGGCGCATGCGTCCGATGCATGGCGCACTGACGGGCTGGAGAGCGCAGCTCCACCAGCGGTAAGTAATAAACCGGCAGGTTAGTGATTTAAAACTTTTCTGTGGGTACTTAAACTCCGTAAGACTGGCTCAGGAGCCAGCAGGAGTCATTAGACAATGGAGCAAGTTGTAAAAAAAGTCTGTCCGTAGTAGGAGCTTAACTCGCAGGCCTGCGGTTAGTGCTCGCAGATCGGGTAGGGAGATATCAGCTGCGGTAACGCTGGCTCCGACAACGACTGCTGATCTACCGGCAGTTCAACTGCCTCCATTAACTCCAGTGCTTCAGGGCGCTGAGGCAACTCCAGCAGGGAGAAAGGCCAAAAGGAAATCTCTCATACCAGTATTATCCGACAAGTCTGATGAGGAAATGCTGCAGACAATGATGAGCCACGAAATATTCCAATTGGGGTCGATTGCCCCTAGAATTCCCCATACAGCCTCACGCAGAGGCCCAAATGGCGAGGAGGACTTCGCCTATGAATATCAGTGGGAATCACCCTCGCCAGCACCTTGTTTGGGGCTGGTAGAGACCTCCCTAGAGCAAGACTCAGGAGAGCCAGGGAATGAGGAGTCTGACCCTGAAGTTGGTGTCACTGCCCTTGGGCACACACCAAGGCACATGACCCATGCTCCAGGTGTCCTGGATGTGGCAAGAAATGTTGCCATTCCAGAGGGTACTGGTGAAGCCATGGAGGAAAATCTGGCTTCTAACATTAACTACATGGCCTCTCACTAGCTACAGGATTCCATTATGGAACAAACGACCACGCGTTACGTAACGCCTGTTAATTGTGAGTCGCTCAAGGTGCCCAGTGTGAACTCTGGGCATAAATGAGAGCAACGATGCGTGGACGAGAGATTCGGTTCCAGCGAGTCCTCAAATTGGTGGGGGCAGGGATCACGGCTTTGGCAAAATGGTCCAAGGGGCACCGATGCCCGGGACACAGCAAGATGTGTTGGCCCTGCTGTGCAATGCATACTTTGAAATCAACTGCATCAGGAAAATTGCTATCAAGCCAACATTGAACCCACGATTTGCAGCTCTGTGCAGGTCAAGCGCCAAATTTTCAAATTGTCGGAATGGCAACATTTCTTGCCACATCCAAGCGCCAAATTTTCTATTTGGCGAGGACCTGCTCAAACAGGTCAAAGACCTGGAAGAAGAGGCCAAAACGATTGGCCTCATGAAAACTTACATACCTTCGGCCAGGATGCCAACTCGCAGGTCTTTTTCAACACGACAGGGGTCAGATCCTGGGGCAGGCCCAAGCAGAGTGGTACCAGTTGAATGGCGTCCTTACCCACCTGTGTACACCAACTACAACCCCAGCATGGTAGGGAGAACAAGAAGTTCAAGGTCGACTATGGAGATACGGGTGATTCATTCAGTCCAGGGTAAATCCTCTGGGGAACAACCTCCGGTTGGGGGTAGGTTACAGTTATTTTATGATGAATGATGCTGTATAACATCTGATCTGTTTATATTGGACACTATCTCAGGGTCTCGAATAGAGTTTATGTCAGGAATTCATCCACCTGCACAAAATATGCCTAGTCGGGTATTGTTTTTTTCAGGACCAGAAACTCTGCAGGTAAATAAAGAAATTGAGATTTTGTTCCAAAAAGGGGTAATTGAGAGGACGACATACCATCCTCAACAATTTGTGTCCAATATATTCCCCAGACAGAAAAAAGATGGGGGGTGTCGAATCATTCTGGATCTAACCCAGTTAAATTCCTATGTCCAGTACAGGCATTTTAAAATGGACACCTTCAATATTGCTAAACAGCTGTTATCAGAAGATTGTTATATGGCAACCATAGATCTGAAAGATGCATATTATTCAGTACCAATTTATCATCAGTACCGTAGGTACTTGAAATTTAGTTTGATGGGACAGCTGTGGCAATTTAAGGCATTGCCCAATGGGCTAACCTCAGCTCCTCTGTTGTTCACAAAATTGTGAAAACCTGTTCTGGCGCTACTTCATGCCCAGAAACACATTGTGATGGCTTATCTAGATGATATTTTAATTATAAGCAACATTCAGGAAACAGCTGAGGAGTCGGTTTCAGCAACCAAACACTTGTTTGAGAGGTTAGGTTTTCTCGTCCATCCAACAAAATCCAAGCTAGAGTCACCCCAAAAAATTAACTATTTGGGGTTTGTCATTGATTCAGTTGATATGTCAGTGACTTTGCCTACGGCCAAGGCTGTTGAAATAACGGAGGTCTGTACCAGTCTCGCAAAAAAGCAACAACCCTCCATCCGACAAGTAGCCAGTGTTATTGGAAAAATTGGTGGCAACTTTCCCTGCAGTGGAGTTTGTACCTCTGCAATATCAAAGTTTGCAACGAGCTAGAGAACAAGCACTTAAACAACATGCAGGTCATTTTGATAGACCTATGCAGTTGCCAGCCAAAGCCAAATCCCTCATCGAATTACAATGGTGGATAATATTGCACAAAGTACCAAAAACATTTTGATTCAACAACCTTGACAACATAGAATGGATGCTAAATCCTGATGTTTTTAAAATGATTGTCAGCCGCTATGGTTTGCCAGATATAGATCTGTTTGCATCCAGGCTAAATCACCAGTTGCCTAAATAAGTTTCGTGGGAACCAGATCCAGGAGCAGTAGCGGTGGATGCATTCTCGCTACATTTGGGGACATACGTTCTTTTACACTTTTCCCCCATTCTGCCTCATTAGGCAATGCCTTACCAAAATAGAGCAGGACTCTGCCTCAGGCATTTTGGTGGTTCCGGACTGGCCTACACAGCGATGGTTCCCATTGGTGCTGAGAATGATGACTCCGCCATTCATAACTGTCCCCAAGTGCAGTAATTTGTTGGTACATGCAGTAACAGGAGAAAGTCATCCGTTACATGATCGTATTAATCTGTTAATCTGCAGGTTCTGATCAGACTGCTCCATGGGCTTGGACTGTCGAGTAGGACCATGGATGTGATAACTGCAGCTTGGAGAGATAGCACTAAAAAACAATATGTGTCTCATATTAAGAAATGGGAGATGTTTTGCTTGCAGTCAGATATATCTTATCATTCTGCAAGCATACCGGATGTGTTGGAGTTCCTAGCTACATTGCATTTTGATGAACACTTGAGCTATAGTGCCATTAATAGTGCTCGGAGTGCTTTGTCCTCCTATTTAGGGCAGTTTCAGAACAACAATCTATCTGGTTTCATCCATTAGTGTCCCGATTCATGAGAGAAATCTTTAACAAGAACCTTCCTAAGCCTAGATATACAGAAATCTGGGATGTCAGTATAGTTCTCACACTGCTTCGGCAATGAGCTCCAATTATGTCACTGTCTTTTCAGAAGTTAACACTTAAAGTGGTTATGCTCATGGCGCTAGTATCAGCGCAACGAGTTCAAACATTGCAAAAGCTACGGCTAGATAGCATGTACTCTTTTGTAGATAACATTATGTTTTATGTATATGATTTAATCAAACAAAGCAGGCCAGGAATGGCCGGAACCAAAGTAAGCTTTAAAGCATATCCCATTGACCAAACGCTATGTGTAGTCAAGCACCTGAGTCAATATATCGAGGTAACTAAGAGTCTCAGAGGCTCTGAGACAGCTATGCTCATCAGCCACAAAAAACTGGTGTCAGTACAAACTATTTCTCGATGATTAAAACAGGTTTTGGATTGTGCTGGAGTAGACACTCATGTGTTTCAATCTCACTCCACCAGGGCGGCATCAACATCCGCAGAGAAGGCACAGGACGTGCCTCTAGACCAAATCCTCGGGGCCACAGGGTGGTCTAGGGAGGCGACCTTCTCAAAATTCTATGATAAACCTGTCCTGACAGTGCAAGGCTTTGGGCATGCTGTTTTAGGTTTGGTTTGATCTTCTTTTCTTTTCTAAATTTCATTTGTAATTTCCCCCTGGGACAGAGGGTTATTACGGTTTTGTTTATATTATTAAAAAATGTTTATTGGATAATTCGAAGCAATGTTCGATACATTATTTATTCACTACTGTGTCAACTGAAGCAGTGTGTCAAATGGAATGGATCTACGGCATGAAATCACAGAGTTTTGAAATCTTCATATAGTCACTCACATGACTCCGAAGTAAAATGGTAAGATTAAACGAGAACTTACCAGTTTGAAGTTTGATCTTTATTTTATAAAGAGTTACGATGAGAGATTACGTGCCCTCCGCTCCCGGCCCTCATAATCGCAAAGATCATCTGGTAGTTCTAGTCTTCTGAGTCTTACTATATCACTTTAACTATAGTTTCTGTGTTTTCACGCCGCTGCCTTGAAGTATGACGCGCGTGCGCTTGACGGGGCTTCTTCACGTAATCCCTCATCGTAACTCCTCATAAAATAAAGATCATACTTCAAACTGGTAAGTTCTCATTTAATCTTACTGTTATATTCCCCATTTGTCAGCTTCCATCAATTTCCATTTTCTCTTCACTCCAATGCTTGCTTTGTCATAAATTACAAAGCTGTGTGAATAGGTCCATAAGATCATAATGGATAGGAGTAGAATTAGGCCATTCAGCCCATCAAGTCAACTCTGCTATTCAATCATGGCTGATCTATCTCTCCTTCCTAACCCCATTTTCCTGCCTTCTCCCCATAACCTCTGACACCTGTACTGGTCAAGAATCTATTTATCTTTCCCACAGGTCCCAGTTCTAGAATCCAGCAGTGGATATAAACTCTCTGTAGATCCACTTTTAAAAATAATAAAACTGCAGATGCTGGGATCTTAAACAAAAATAAAAATGCTGAAATGATTCCTTTCCCTTTTCGGATCTTCCTGTCTCTATCTCAGAACATAGACAAACTGTTAACATCATTTACAAGCCCATAGAATTCTACAACTATCTTGGTTGTACGTTCTTTCACCTTGCCTTCTGTATGAAGGCCATTCTTCCTTTCAGTTTCCTTAATTCCATCACGTTTGTTCCAATGATGAAGCTTTCAGCTTTGGTAACTGTGAAATATCATCCTTATTCTTAAAACATGGCATCCCCACTGCATATCCTCAATTTCCCCCATGTCTGCTCTCACCCTCTGATCCCAGTTCCCAGCTACACACCTTTTAAGGGAACACTTAGATTGTGAGTCCCTAGCCTGTTCTTCCATCCCAACTCATCACTCCCCTTCTAACCTTCCCATGCAACCAGAGGAAAAGCAATACATGTCCATACACCACTTGCTTTCCCACTATCTAGGAACCCAAATAATAATTCCAGTTGGTGCAGAGAGTCACTTGTACTTCTTCTAATCTAGTCTGTTTCATCCCATCTTTTCAAAATGACCATCTCTGCATCAGAGAATCCAGATCCAGATTGGGTGATTGCTTTGTGGAGAACTTGCACTCAGACCTTAAGGGTTATTTGACATTCCCATTACAGGCCACTTTAATTCTCAATCCCATTCCAAATTCTGCCACAGTGAGAGCCAGCATAAATTAGAACATCTTCTGTCTAAGGCAGTTTTGCAACATTCTAGAACACTGAATTTTCTAACATCAGACAAATTGTTCCCTTGATGTTTCCCATTATCATAGTCCCTCAATCCTTCCATTGCAATTTCCTATACACAACAATCCAATCATGACCCTGACTATGACCAATGTCACAAACATCAAATCCCCATCCGTACCCTGATACCCTCTTCACAATAAGCAAACTGTTTTCCACTACTTGGCCCATAATGGTGGAACCATGCCATTTTATGGTATTATGTACTGGCGGATTCTCAGAGAAAACAGTCACTAGATCACCATTTACTGCACATATTATGTATTTTTTCAGCCACCAAATCATTTTGCGATCTTGCCTTCGGTTTTTTAGGTTGTGGTCTCAAGAAAATTGGCGAAGCAGATGGCTTGCTTAAATTTGGAAAATAAATTGACTTTGAATCATCCATCCTCTTTATAATATTTAGACAGCCAACCCAACTAACTGGGAGTGGGTTAGTTGTTCATCTCTCAACTCCCCTCTATTTAAATCAGAAGTGGGCACGTCTAGATTAGGATTGATATTTTTTTATTTTGCATTTCATCTGAGTCTAACCTACTGTTTTTGAGGGTTAAACTACCTCCCACTGAATCAGGTGATTCCAGTTCTTGTTATTTATCCATGCCAAATGATCAGGTACAGAAACAAAATGATAAAGTTCTAGGTCATTAGCTGTTTACAAACACAATGTTTTCTTCCAATGTTTATGTAAAACATTTTCAAAGAAAATATTGACTAGTTATTTCATTTGAACAAACATTGAAAGAGGTAGCAGAAGTCTTTGAACTAAAATGAACAGCCTTCAAAAAATAGGCACACATTCCCTCAATTTGAAAATACAATGAGCAGAATTTTTGACTGCGCCACAACATGGGCGAAAGTCAGCAGAATAGGAAGATTAAATGAGAACTTATCAGTTTGAAGTTTGATCTTTATTTTATGAGAAGTTGCGATGAGGGATTACGTGAAGAAGCCCGCCAGCCCGCATACGCGTCAACCTTCAAAGCAGCGGTGTGAAATCACAGAAAACAATTGCTGAATTGATTATAGGAAGATTCGAGAACTAGAACTACCACAAGATCTTTATGAGAAGAGGGTTGGGAGTGGAGGGCACGTAATCCCTCATCCCAACTTCTCATAAAATAAAGTTCAAACTTCAAACTGATAAGCTCGTTTAATCTTCCTATTTTACTTTGAAGTCATGTGAGTGACTGCGTGAAGACTTTAAAGCTCTGTGATTTCATGCCGCAAACATGAGTCCATGCAACACACTGCATTAGTTGACCAGAAATGATTGTAAAGATAATGCATTCAGACATGACATAGCTTTAAAACATGCTGATGCTTTTAATAAACAAACAATAGTAATAATAGTGATCCCTTACATCTGGGAAAGCAAATTATTGAACAGAACTTAAAATTGAGTTGGCAAACGAACCCGGCCTGGCAATCGGTTTATCATAAAAGGTTTGGAAAGTTAGCTCATTCGACCATCTTGCAGTCGCTAGGATGTGGTCTAGCGGAACCTCCATGAACCTCGCTGCCGATATTGTTGCAGCCCTAGTGGAGTGAGATTTAAAAACATCAGTGTCCACTCCTGCACAAGCCAATACATGTCTTAACCACCTGGAGATGGTTTGAACTGATACCCTCTTGTTTGTTTTTTTATGACTAATAAACATTGCCAGTTCAGTGCCTCTCAGGTTCTTTGTAGCCTTAAAATATTGTTGAATATGTGTGACCACACACAATCTATGGTCCATAGGGTACGCCAAAAATTCCAGCTTTAAACCTAACACACCTGGTCTGCTTTGTTTAATTAGCTCATGTACATAAAACGTTATTTTGATGGTAGATATAATCATTCTGTCCAGCCGCAGCTTATGCAACGACTGGACGCGTTGCGCTGAAACTACCGCCATGAGCATAACTACTTTATATGTGAGCCTGACAAAAGATAAGGATGTAGCTGGAGCCCACCGGCGAAGCAGTGTTAACACAATGTTAACATCCCATACCTCCGTGTACCTGGGCCTGGGAGGATTTGTGTTAAAGATACCCTTCATAAATCTGGATATCAGCGGGTGAGACCCGACAGAGTGGTGTCCCGATCCCAGCAATAAGTATGATGACAAGGCACTTTTGGCACAGTTCATGGCATTATAACTTAATCTTTTGTCAAAGAACAGTTTTGAGAGAAACTCCAAGACATCAGTTATCCGTGCCGTATCATTCGTTATATTGGAATTAAAACAAAACACTTCCCATCTCTTGATGTAAGAGATGTAATGCTTCTTGGTGCTATCTCTCCAAGCTGCAGTGATTATGTTCACGGTCTGACAATCTGAGCCCCAGGAAAGGTATTCTCAAAGTCTGCAAATCAATAAATTGATTCTATCATGCAGAGGGTGGCCTTCCCGAGTCACGGAATGAACTAGCAAATTTTTGTGTCTTGAACCATATAAGGTTCTATTATCATTCCCAATATCAGAGGGAACCATGGCTGCGTAGGCCAGTCAGGCACTACCAAAATGCCTGCAACGGATTGGATTTTGCTGGAATCTTGCTGGGTTTTTTGCAAGCACCGACTGATGAGGCTAAATGTAGCGAGAATGCATCTATCGCCACTGCCCCTGGGTCTGGCTCCGATGCAACATATTTTGGCAACTGGTGATTGAGCCTAGATGCAAACAAATCGATATCCAGTGTTCCATACCGAGCAACAATGTCATTAAATACTTTATGATCCAACATCCATTCTGTGTTGTCATTGAAATTGCGTGACCTGGTGTCCGCCACCATGTTAAACCTACCTGGCAAGTAGGTAGCTGAAATCCAAATGCTTTTTTCGATACACCAGTGCCAAATGAGGTTAGCTAAACTATCACAGGATACTGGCTTGATTCCACCCATGTGATTATTATATGCCACCGCTGTAGTGTTGTCATTTGTGTAGTTGAACAGATGCGGATTATGCATATTCCCACAATAAGCTTTTAACCCATAGAATGCCCCCAGCATCTCCAAGTAGTTAATACAATGTAACTGAAGAATTGATAACTCATGCACATCCCATCTGCCACCGCAACTAGAGATGGGATTAGTAGCTCCCCATCCTTGAGCACTAGTATCAGTTTGTAATATAACTGAAGGTTTACTGACCAAAATGTTACTGGAGCAATGCTGAATATTGGTCGTCCACCATTGTAATTCTGATATAGCTTCAGCTGGTAATAGCATAGGTCTGTTAAAATGTCCTAAATGGTATTTGAGTGCTTGCTCCTTTGCACGTAGTAAGTTCTGATAATTCAAAGGCCCAAATTGTGCAGCTGGAAAAAACAACCACTATTTTGACAAATACACTAGCCACCTGTTGAATAGATGGTTTCTCCATAACAGCAAGTTTGTTACAAGCTTCTATTTATTCTAATCTCTTGCCCCAGGACAGAGTCACAGGCATATTAATAGAGTTAATGGTAAATCCCAAATAATTAATCTCTAGTTGGTATCCACTTGGATTCAACTGGATAGATGAGAAACCCCAATTTCTAAAAAAAAAGTGGAGTTTTGTGGCTGAAACAGCTAATTTAGCCAATTTCAGCGTTTCCTATGATTAGAATATCACCCAGGTACGCCATAACAATGTGTTTTTGAGCTCTAAGCAGCCCAAGCACCGGCTTTAATAATTTGGTAAATAACCTGGCGGCTGAAGTTAACCCATTAGGCAACGCTTTAAACTGCCACAGTTGCCCCATCCAGCTAAATTTCAAATATCTCCGGTGATCCCTGTGAAAGGGAACTGAATAGTATGCATCTTTGAGGTTGATGCATGCCATAAAGCAACCTTTGGAAATCAGTTGTTTGGCAGTAACGACGTTTTCCATTTTTAAATGTCTATACTGCACATGAGAGTTAAGTTGTGTCAAATCAAAGATGATCCGACATCCTCCATCTTTCTTTTGTCTAGAGAATATATTGGAGATGAATTGGTGATGTTCATGACGACTTCTCGATTACCCCTTTTGTGTGTAATGTGTGAATTTCAGTTTGTATATCCAAACCTTCTTGTTTGGAATGAACAAATGCCCGGCTTGGTGCATGTTGTGTGGGTGGCAATGAGTTGGGAAGAAATTCAATTTGGAACCCTTGTATACTGTGCAGTATAAACGGATCTGATGTTATCCACCGCCATTTGTGCAAAAGCAAGTGTAATCTACCTCCAACTTGTAACTGGTCCACACACCCTATGTTCCGGAAAGAACCAGACCCACCTACCTCCATGGTTACCGGTGGTCTTATGGTAGGCCCAAAGGCCACTGATATGGGTTCTATTTCTGTCCTCGAGGTTTGGAGGTTAGGACTGCTGGGGTGCGCGGATTGCGCATTTTCCATGAAGGCTGGCTTGGGCCTTGGCCTAAAAAAGACCTCTGCCCAGAGAAATCAGCTTTCGAGCTGCCACCAACTTCAGCGAACCGCTTAATGCTGATGGAGGCGTAGGGGTGTTGTCGCCGAAATGGTGAAGCTTTGCTCGTCGTTGGTGCCTGTTTGGGTAGGTTTTTCCCGAACAAAAGATTCGGCAGCTGGACATTGCTGGCCTTACATAGGGCTGCAAATTTTGGATTTAAGGCAGGTCTGATGGCGTCGTTTCGGAAACAGTTCATTTCGAAGTGTGCATTGCACATCAACGCCAGGGCATCCAGCTGGACGTCCGATAAGGGCCCGCCATCCACAGATCTGGCAAATGCCATGATGCCTGAAGCCAGTAAATTAAAAATTGGTCGAGTTTCATTTCCTGGGCTTTGATGCCCCTCCAATGTATCCCCAGGTTAAGCTGTTGACTGCTGGCATTTTCAGGGATGCACAATTTACAGGTGTATGGTATTTTGCAGCCGTTTCAACCATCATCTGTTCCTGTAATTGATGTGACGTGAGGTAGTTGATGCTGGAAACCAGCTCTTCTTGCACCGGCTCCCCTGTTTGCGAGGGTATCGCAAACCTTGATGCCAATGTAGGCAATTCTTGAACCTCACGCATGTCATGCATTCCAGTATGTTCCACGGACATACCTCCGAATTTGGAGTCAGTCATATACTGACCCCGTACACTCCCCTCCTCAGGGTGGGAGACATTAAGCAGCCCTGGACCAGGCGCTGCCGCAGGCACCGCAAGGAGACCTGCGCTGATATATCTCCGTATCACGGAGCATATCATGATGGAGCATCCTTTCCTTAAGGTGCTCCATCTGGGATAAACGCCCGAAGACACTATCCATGTTTGTAAGAGGAGAATCCTCCTGGCCTGACTCGTCTGAGTACACAGGCCTCTCAGACTTCCATTTGGCTTTGCCCCCTTTTGGGATTGCCAAAATGCTTTGGGCAAGCACCAAGTCTGAAGTCACTGACCCCACTGTCAGTGACCCCGACAGCGAAGCCGACGGCCGCCGGCTACCCACACTCCCGCGGTCCTCCGTTTCCCCGCGGCCGGTTTCCCCGCAGCCCGTCTGGGTTTTGCCCTGGATTTTTCCATTATCCATCAGCAATTGGAACTCTGTAAAGAGAAATTTTCCACCATAAAACAACCTCAGAATAAGTTTGAAACTTACCTGCAGGGTTTTAAAACTTACCGCTGGAGGAGTGACGCTCCTCCCAGCCAGCCGTGCGCCATGCGTTAGAAGTATTGATGCGCATGCGGGCTGTCAAGCTTCTTCACATAGTCACTCACATGATTTTGAAGTAAAATGGCCAATTCAGAGCTAGTTTCAGGGGTCCTGAACAATCAGAGTCAAGAGTGTTTTATTGTCATATGTACCAAAATGTAACAATTACATTCTTACTTACAATAGGTTTGTGAACACAGTACTCAATAGATAATATAATAAGCAAACATTAAAAAGTTCAATAAATTTAAAAAAAAACTATAAAGTGCAAAAAACAAAATAATGCCCAAATTCCCTAGGGCAATCAAGACAGTTCATAGTTTAGAGTTTAGTAGGACTTCGTAGTGTTTAATAACTGATGGTCGTTGGGAAGAAGCTGATCCTGAACCTGGACGTGATAGTTTTCAGAATCCTATACTTTCTTCAAAATTGCAGGAGTGAAATGAGATCAATTGACCAGCTCCAAGCACCAGTTAAGCACTGTGCCATTATTTCCCGCCTATAAGAAGATAGGTATCCTACACTGCAGAGAGACCATTTGTGCATTCTGGACTAACAGGTGCTATTGTTGATCCAGGTCTTACGCTGCATAGTAAAGGGCCTATCTCACTTTCCCGAGTTATTCACAAATTCTCCTGAGTTATTCACAAATTCTCCCGAGTTTTCAAACTTGCAGAATGTTCGTAATGCCTCTGTAGGAGGCCGTAGGAGTCCGTGGATATATCGCAGCAGCTCATTATGCCAGCCGTAGGTACTTGGGGCTATTTTTTTATTCGTGGACATTTTTCATCATGCTGAAAGAACGTCCCAACTTACCTGATGCCCTGAGTACCTACAGTTGGCATAACGAGCCACTATGATATATCCATGAGCTCCTACGGCCTCCTACGGACTTGTTACGAGAATTCATGAATAGCTCAGGAGAATTCGTGAATAACTCGGGAAAGTGGGACAGGTCCTTAAATAAGAGCTCCAGGAGGAAACTACAGTGTGATGGTGTATGCACGACTTGCCTGTTGAAGAAAAGCGATATCCTCGGAAATATAAAACCATTAATGAAGGACGGTGAATTTGGTTTAAGCAGTGCAAAACTTTCAAAATTGAATTTGAATTGAAAAACTTTGAATTCCCTGAGACTCCTGAGTTGTACTTTGTGTGAGATTTCAGGTGGAAGATCATATATGCTAAAGTGACTGTGAGCAGCAATTGTTACTTTAAGGCTGGTCCCCTTTTAAAGATTGTGTCAGGTGACTAACTGCTCTTTGGTTTCCATTGGTATTTTGCAGATAACACACTTTGTCTGATCTCTACTTTTCCCCTGCATATACCATTTGTAGATTCTACAGTGGCCTCTGGTTCTGGTTGATTACTGTGCAAACACCTCATAAGTGATAATCTCGTGCAGGTCGGAGTGAGTAGAATAGCGATTACATTTTGGAGTGGCCTTTTTGACCAAGTTGAGGAAATCTAGTTGCCCAATCCCCTTTTTAAATGACTTAATATCGGGAACAGCAAGTGTGTTGGGTGGTAACATATTCCATTCCCTTATTGTCCTTGGGTAAAGGGAATATTGGTAGCAAAGTTTATTGAAATTTAGCGAATTGATGATCCGTTATGTCTTGTTTCATGGCAGTTGGTGCTCTGGGATGACGGAAGATTTGATGACGTGAATTTGTGAATCCCCTAGTAAATTACAATGTCTTAGCCTGAATCTATGGAGCTCTAGGGTATCTCATCCACTAGAAGTCAGCATATTATTCACCCTTGATATACATTTGTAGTCATTACATACAAAGTGGGCTGCTCGGCATTGTACTTTCTCCAGGGTGATCTTGTTGTTGTTGTTGTTGAAAAGGGCCTGTCCCACTGTGGCGACCTAATTCGCGACTGCCCTCGACTCATACTCGCAGCATGGTTGACACGAGATCCTAGGTGGTCTTTGTAACTCTCCTTCATTCTCGAGAGTTGTCCCTGCGTACTCGAGGCCTCAGCTAGGTCACGGCGTTTTTTTCAATATGCTGAAAAATGCCCGCGAGTAAAAAAAGGTCGCCATGGAAATTTGTTTTTCTTTTTTTAACTCGTAGGTTTAGTCGAGGTAGGTCATAGTAGGTCGTAATGCTATCGTAGGTAATCAAAGGCAATCAAAGCTAATCGAAGGTAGTCGAAGGTGAAGCTCGTTGAGAACGAAAAGATAAGTAAACCGACCGGTAATGTTAAATGCCCGCTAAACTTTATTAAAAGTTGTCTGGCTTCTTATAAGTTTCTCCCCCCTCTTCTACCCCCCCCTTCTCCCCCACCCTCTCAGCACTCTCTAAAGGACTTACCGTTACTGTGCTGGCCGTCTTTTACCTTCCTGTACGTCGCGGGTGTGAATTTCAGACAGCGCTCTCCCGCTTTCCCTGGAGCCTGCCTTTGCGATATGTTTGTGTGTGTGTGTGTGTACAGATGGTCAATCCGGCTCGCGGTTTCATCGCTGATGGTTGATCCAGCTCAAGGTTTTTCAGGCAAGTGCCCTCGAGCCTTGAAGGTTGAAGACTGTCGCTGAAAAGTCGCATTAGTGGGACAGGCCCTAAAGGATCCCATTCGGCTCCACAATACTCCAATTTGGGCCTGATCAAGGACTTGTAGGCATTCTCTTTGACGGATGTACTACATGCGTGATAATTTTTTTTAAGATGGCCAAGAGTTCTATTTGCTTTGTTAGACACTTGACTAATATGCGTCGCCCGACTTAAATCTTTGCTTAATTCGTCGCCTAGATATGGGTGATGGTCGACAGCAAGCAATGTATGGCTACCCATGTTGTATTCTGATAAAAGTGATTTAATCTTGTGTGAGACATACATGGTATGACATTCGTTTGTATTGAATGACATCTGCCAGGTTTTTCCCCATTCACAGAGAGCATCCAGATCCCTCTGTAAGGACAAGCTGTCTCCTGGTATTTTAATCTCTCTATAAGTTATGGCATCATCTGCGAAGAGTCAAACTCTGAACAAAACTGAATTTGGAATGTCATTGATATACAGTAGGAAGAGCAATGGACCCATGACAGTCCCCTGTGGTACACCTGATGTCACAGACGTTTCAATAGACGTCTCTCCCTCCAAGAGAACTTGCTGGTGTCTCCTTCTCAAAAATATATCAATCCATTTTAAAAGACATAGGTTGCCATCTATTCCTACATGGTTGAGCTTGTACAGGAGCCGCTTATGGGGAATCTTATCAAAAGCCTTACTGAAGTATATTATAATCAGGTCAGTCTGACCCTTGTTATCGAGTGACCTGGCTAGATCATCGATGTCCTGCCAGTTGGGTTTCACATGATCGACCCTGTCCAAAGCCATGTTGGTGGTTTGTTAGTACCCTTGTGGAAGTCAATATGCTCCATAATATGTTGGTAGATTATATGTTTGAGAATCTTGCATAGTATGGAGGCCAGTGATAATTTGCAGGATTTATCCTATCCCCTTTTTTATAGATGGGGACAATGCTAGCATTCAGCCAATCTTCTGGGAGTTCTCCACTATTCACAGACTTCTGAAAAAATGTTTTGGAAGACTGGAGCTAAGCTTGCTGCACAATTCTTAAAAACTCTGGCTGGTATCTGGTTTGGCCCTGATGCGTTCTTTGGTTTTATTTTTTCCAATAATTTCTGCACCCTGTTCCTTGTTACCTTAAGATCTGCAATTTTTGGAGTTTGGTGTGGGTTCAATTATGGGAACTCATCTAGGTTTCCTTCAGCAAAAACCAAAAAAAACTGCTGGTTTAACACTTCGGCCTTGTCTGCTGTCAAAGATACTGTCCACCCCATCGGTGTAAGGCTTGGGATTTCAAATACCTCCTGGCTCATTTTCTTGATTATAATTCCAGAAAAGCTTTGTGTCTTCTGATTTTTAAATTTCCCCTAGACTGAAGATCCTTAAGCATCCTTTTCCATGATCATTTAAAAGCTTTGAAGGATAATTGAAATTGGTGGCAAATTTAATCATCAACACATGATTCAAGTCAAGTCAAGAGAGTTTATTGTCATGTGTCCCAGATAGGACAATGAAATTATTGCTTGCTGCAGCACAACATAATATTGTAAGCATAAATACAGAACAGTTCCGTGTGTCTATACAACATAGACCACATATATACACATAAATAAACAGATAAAGTGCAATAGGCTTTTATAGTTGAGAGTTTGTTTGATGGCGAGTTTAAAATGCTGATGGCTGTGGGGAAGTAGCTGTTCCTGAACCTGGATGTACCTGATCTCCGGCCCCTGTACCTTCTACATAATGGCAGCAGAAAGATGAATGTGTGGCCAGGACAGTGTGGGTCCTTGATGATGTTAGCAGCCTTTTTGAGGCAGCGACTGCTATAGATCCCTTCGATGGTGGAGAGGTCAGAGCTGATGATGGACTGGGCAGTGAACACATCTTCCTGCAGACTTTCCACTCCTGGACGCTCAAGTAGCCAAACCAGTCAACATGCTCTCTACTGTGCACCTGTAGAAGTTCGAGAGTGTCCTCTTTAACATACCGACGCTCCGTAATCTTCTCAGGAAGTAAAGGCGCTGATGTGCTTTCTTTACAATTGCATCAGTGTGCTGGGACCCGGAAATAGTTTGGAAATATGCACGCCCTGGAATTTGAAGTTCTTGACCCTTTCCACCATTGATATAAACAGGATTGTGGGTCCTGATCCTATCCCTTCCAAAGTCCACAATCAGTTCCTTGGTTTTGCTGGTGTTGAGAGCCAGGTTATTGTGCTGGCACCATTTGGTCAATCGGTGGATCTCACTTCTATACTCTGACTCGTCACCATCAGTGATTCGTCCTACAACAGAGGTGTCGTCAGCGAACATGATGATGGAGTTCGCACTATGTCATGAGTATAGAGTGAGTACAGCAGGGGGCTGAGCACGCAGCCTTGAGGTGCTCCCATGCTGATTGTTATCGAGGCTGACACATTTCCACCAACAAGGACAGACTGTGGTCTGTGGATGAGGAAGTCGAGGATCCAATTGCAGAGGGATGCGCAGAGACCCAGATCTGAGAGCTTGGTAACCAGCTTCGATTTAGGCAAAATGTAACTTTCAAAACATGAGCATTTAGTTTAGTTGAGAGATACAGCATGGAAACAGGCCTTTCATCAGTTCATAAGTGATAGGAGAAGAATTAGGCCATTTGGCCTATCAAGTCTGCCATTCTGTCATGACTGATCTATCTCTCCCTCCTAACTCCATTCGCCTGCCTTATCCCCATAACCTCTGGCACCTGTACTAATGAAGAATCGATCTATCTCTGCCTTAAAAATATCCACTGACGGCCTCCACAGCCTTGTGGCAAAGAATTCCACAGATTCATCACCCTCTGACTATATTGTAGTTAGAGGGAAAGAATGTGCATTAACGACATCAAAAGAACAAATCTCCCTCTGAAACCCCACTCAGATATCTGATAGCAATATCATCCCTTCAAAAACCCACGGAAAATCCTGCGATGCTCTCCCTTTCCTCTGAATAATCACCGTTTCATTTTATCTAGATTGAAACATTTGCTCTATCGGCTTAGAGCAGCTTCCTCACTTCCAGATCGGGACCTTCAGCATAAACATGCAGCCTGATACCACCTGCTGTACTGCAGGAGAGTTGCACCATCAGAGGCAAAGAGTCAAGAGTATTTTATTGTCATGTGTCCCAGATAGAGCAATGGAATTCTTACTGCAATAATAACAATAATAGTCTATGCAGTGTCACCATTGGGAAGAGAGGTTACTCTGTGATACCTTTGGTAGGTCAACAGTTCGCTCCCTGTTCTGCTCAATATCTATCCTTCAATGATTTTAAAACTAGTAGCATTCTGTCACAATCGCATTTCTGTGGACGTTTGTTGTGCGATTGCCAGCCACATTACGATGATGATGATGATGGTTCATTGTCTACAAAGTTCTTCGAGACATGGTAGCAGGAGATGGATAATTACCAGACTTGCTTTGGTAATTATACATTATACGTGAAGGTCTGTATTTAGCAGCATTAGTGCACAAGTGTGTGTATCCCAACTGCAAAAAAAAAAGTAGATAGTATAGGAACAAGGAACTGCAGATGCTGGATTACAAAAATAGACAAAGCGTTGGACTAACTCAGCAGGTCAGGCAGCACGCCAGGAGAAAATGGACAGCTGATGTTTCAGGACAGGACTCTTCTTCAGACTCATCTCTATCTGAAGATGGGCCCCAACCCAAAATGTCACCTGCCCATGTTCTCCAGAGGTGCTGCTTGACCCACTGAGTTACACCAGCATTTTATGGTTCAAGTATATGTGACCAGGGGTGATCACTTCACCCATTTGGCTAGTCCTAAAGAAATTTCACATGAGAATAAATTATTACCTCTATATTCATTTCTGGTGTTCATACGGTATAAAGATGCCCTTTAAATAGGCCAACATTCCTCTACCTAACAGTCCAGGCATGCTGCCTATCTTCATTAGATGAAGGTTAAGAAATGGTGCAGATTTTTAAATGTTATGATGAGATGTCACCAAAGATGCCTAAAAATCCATCGCTGTGTGGTTAAATGTGCTGCATCGTAACGATGGCACTGCCTCGAATTTCATTCCATTCACTTCAGTGTAATGAATTTCAGACGTGCAATCTAAACACCATGATACCAGCATAGATCATCTTAAGCACTCTTGGCGAGACTGTCACTAGGTGAGACTGTCTCCACTAATTATGATGTCTATTAATGAGAATGGGATTCGATTTAAAGCGCATGGAACAATCATCCGCTTTTCAATTTTGAACTGGAATTTTGATTACATGAATATCACCGCCAGAGTTCATAAGAGGTAGGAGTAGCATTAGGCCATTTGGCCCATCAAGTCTACTTCGCCATTCAATCATGGCCAACGGGCTGGATATCCCAGAAAAAATCAAGCTGGAGCTGCAGACTCTGAGGGAACTCCCGTTCGTTACGGAGCTGGAGCTGCCGTCTGTGAAGAAATCCCCGTTCCAGCGCAGGTCCGCAGAAACAGGAGGTACAGGAAACACAGTACCTGGAAACAAAGGGGAAGCCTCCATTGTGTCCGGAAACGTGGCCGACGGGCAGGACTTCAACCCCCTCTCCCTACTATCCTACTGGCCAATGTACAGTCCCTTGAAAATAAAGTGGAGGACTTAAGGGATCTTAAAGTGGAGGACTGCTTTATCAAAGGGAGCTGAGGGAATGCTCTGTGTTCTGTTTCACAGAGACATGGCTCACCACCAGCTCCCCAGACTCAGCGGTCCAGCCTGAAGGGTTCTCCATCCACCGCATGGACCGTACACTGGCATCGGGGAAAGGGAGAGGAGGGGGCGTCTGCCTCATGGTCAACTCTGCGTGGTGCTCAGACGTGGCATTCCTGTCCAACTCCTGCTCTCCACATCTCGAACATCTGGTGGTGAAGTGCCATCCCTTCTACCTTCCGAGGGAATTCACCTCCATCATCCTGACCGCGGTCTATATATCGCACCCCAGGCAGACATCCGTCTGGCACTGGAGGAGCTGCACGCTGTTGTCAACAAACACCAGACGTCTTACCCCGAGACTTTTATCACCATTGCTGGGGACTTCAATAAGGCAAACCTCAAGAAATCGCTCCCTAACTTCCACCAACATGTCTCCTGCTGCACCAGAGGACCAAACACCCTCGACCACTGCTACACCACCATCAAGAATGCCTACCGCTCTATCCCTCGCCCTCACTTCAGTAAATCCGACCATACCGCGGTGCTGATTCTTCCTGCCTACAGGCAGCAATTAATGAGCGCACCCCCAGAGGTGAGTACAGTACAGAGATGGTCGGGGGGGGGGGGGGGGGGGGGGGGGGGGCATAGGAACAACTACAGGACTGTTTGGAGTCTGTAGACTGGGCAATGTTCAAGAACTCGGCAACGGACTTGAATGAATACGCCACAGTCTTTACAGACTTCATTAAGAAATGTGTGGAGGACTGCATCCCTACAAAAACCTTCCGAGTGTTTCCCAATCAGAAACCTTGGATGAACTGTGAGATCCACACTCTTCTGAAAACCAGACACCGGGCATTCATGTCTGATGATACAGTGGTCTACACAAAGACCAGATACGACCTTGGTAAGGCAATCAAAAAGGCCAAAAGGGAGTTCTGCTCCAAACTGGAGGATGAGACAGATGTTCGGCAGCTGTGGCGGGGACTAAATGCAATCACCTCCTACAAGGCGAAACCAGGAGGCAGCTCGGATGTCGGCGATACATCACTCCCTGATGAGCTCAATGCATTTTACGCACACTTTGATAGGGAGAACACCAATGTGCTTTCCCGAGCCCCCATTCGCTGTGATGGTATTTCAGTCTCAGTCACAGACGCCGACGTCAGGAAATCCTTCAGAGGGGTGAACCCTCAAAAAGCGTCTGGACCTGATGGCATACCTGGTCGTGTTTTAAAAATCTGTGCGGACCAACTGGCTGGAGTTTTTACGGACATTTTCAACCTGTCACTTCTGAGGTCTGAGGTTCCCACCTGCCTTAAAAGGGCATCAATAATACCGGTGCCCAAGAAGAGCTAGGTGATGTGCCTCAATGACTATCGACCTGTGGCACTAACGCCTGTGGTAATGAAGTGCTTCGAGAGGTTGATCATGGCGCAAATCAACTCCTACCTCGACAAAAACCTGGACCCACTGCAGTTCGCTTACCGCCACAACAGATCAACGGTGGACGCGATCTCGCTGGCCCTCCACTCCGCTCTGGACCACTTGGACAACAAAACCTCATATGTCAGGCTGTTATTCATTGACTACAGCTCGGCATTTAACACAATCATCCCCTCCAAGCTGGTTGCCAAACTCGCAGAACTGGGTCTCTGCGCATCCCTCTGCAATTGGATCCTCAACTTCCTCATTCACAGACCACAGTCTGTTCGTATTGGTGGAAATGTGTCAGACTTGATAACAATCAGCACGGGAGCACCACAAGGCTGTGTGCTCAGCCCCCTGCTGTACTCACTCTATACTCATGACTGCATAGCCGGTCATAGTGCGAACTCCATCATCAAGTTCGCTGACGACACCACTGTTGTGGGACGTATCACTGATGGGGATGAGTCGGAGTACAGAAGAGAGATCGAGCAACTGTCCATATGGTGCCAGCACAATAACCTGGCCCTCAACAGCAAAACCAAGGAACTGATTGTGGACTTTGGAAGGAGTAGGATGGGGACCCACAGTCCTGTTTATATCAACGGGTCGATGGTTGAAAGAGTCAAGAGCTTCAAATTCCTGGGCGTGCACATCTGTGAAGATCTTTCCTGGTCCGAGAACACAGATGCAATTATTAAGAAAGCTCATCAGCGCCTCTACTTCCTGAGAAGATTACGGAGAATCGGTCTGTCAAGGAGGACTCTCTCTAACTTCTACAGGTGCACAGTAGAGAGCTTGCTGACCGGTTGCATCGTGGCTTGGTTCGGCTACTTGAGTGCCCCGGAGAGGAAAAGACTACAAAAAGTAGTAAACACTGCCCAGTCCATCATCGGCTCTGACCTTCCTTCCATCGAGGGGATCTACCACAGTCGCTGCCTCAAAAAGGCTGGCAGCATCATCAAGGACCCATAATTCCCTGGCCACACACTCATCTCCCTGCTACCTTCGGGTAGAAGGTACAGGAGCCTGAGAACTACAATGACCCGGTTCAGGAATAGTTACTTCCCCACAGCCATCAGGCTATTAAACCTGGCTCGGACAAAAGGGTTGAGACCCTTCCCGTTTTGGGAAGGGTCTCAACCCGAAACGTCACTTATTCCTTTTCTCCAGAGACAGTGACTCCAACTCTCCCGCTTTCGGCGGGAGATCGCCGCTGAAAGGCCATTTTCGCAAAATCTCCCGCTCTCCCGCTTGAGATTTAATTTCTCCCGCCCGGGCGATCTCCCGCCAAAAGCGGGAGAGTTGGAGTCACTGCAGAGATGCTGCCTGACCTGCGGAATTACTCAAAATTCCTAAGGTAAGCCTTTGTTTACAAAATAAATAAATAAAACAACCAATTTTCCAATTTTCACATTCAGTTTTTACAATGAAGAGGTAAATCTGGCAGCCTCTATAATAAGGACAGAGCAGAGGCAGAGGGGTAGGGGTGGGTTAGGTTTAGGTTAATTATTGTCACGATTATTGAGGTAGAGTGCAAAGCTTTGTTTAGCATGCTATTCAATCCGATCAGATGATACTATACATAAATCCAGCGAGGTCAGACTCAAGTAAAGTAGAAAGAATAAAGGAGAAGATAGAGTGCAAAATATAGTTCTCTAGATTGTAGTGCATCCGTTTCATAGACAAAGTCCAATATCTGCAATGAGGTAGATGCAAATTAGACAGAATCCTGGCTTATGGAAGGATCGTTCAGAAGTCTGATAACAGAGGGGAAGATGCTGTTCCTGAGTTTTGTGGAAGGGTGGGGAGAATCTATGGAGAACAGAGAAAAGTCACCGAATTAGGAGTACTGTTTCACTATGGCATAATCACAGGATATAGAAACATAGAAAATAGGTGCAGGAATAGGCCATTTGGCCCTTCGAGCCTGCTCCGCCATTCAATATGATCATGGCTGATCATACAACACAGTATCCTGTACCTGCCTTCTCTCCATACCCCCTGATCCCCTTAGCCACAAGCCCACATCTAACTCCCTCTTAAATATAGCCAATGAACTGGCCTCAAATACTTTCTATGGCAGAGCATTCCACAGATTCGCCACTCTCTGTGTGAAAAAAAAAATTCGCATCTCGGTCCTAAAAGACTTCCCCCTTATTCTTAAACTGTGACCCCTTATTCTGGACTTCCCCAACATTGGGAACAATCTTCCTGCATCTAGCTTGTCCAACCCCTTAAGAATTTTGTAAGTTTCTATAACATCCCCCCTCAATCTTCTAAACTCTAGCGAGAACAAGCTGAGTCTATCCAGTCTTTCTTCATATGAAAGTCCTGCCATCCTAGGAAGAATCAGTCTGGTGAATCTTCTCTGTACTCCCTCTATGTGAAGAATGTCTTTCCTCAGACTAGGAGACCAAAACTGTACACAATACACCAGGTGTGGTCTCACCAAGGCCCTGTACAACTGCAGTAGAACCACCCTGTGCCTATACTCAAATCCTTTTGCTATGAATGCTGACATACCATTCGCTTTCTTCACAGCCTGCTGCACCTGCATGCCTACTTTCAATGACTGGTGTACCATGACACCCAGGTCTCGTTGCATCTCCCCTTTTCCTAATCAACCACCATTCAGATAATAGTCTCCTGTTCTTGCCACCAAAGTGGATAACCTCACATTTATCCACATTATACTGCATCTGCCATGCATTTGCCCACTCACCCAACCTATCCAAGTCACCTTGCAGCCTCCTAGCATCCTCCTCATAGCTAACACTGCCCCCCAGCTTCGCGTCATCTGCAAACTTGGATTCAATTCCCTCGTCCAAATCATTAATCTATATTATTAAAAGTCTGATCTTGACCGCTTTTGGCTCACTGTGGTGTGATTTCCGAGAGAACGCCTCCACCTACGGCCATCATACTTGGCCAGCTCGCTCAGAGCCCCCCTCCACCTTCCTGGATCAGAAGACTTTTCCCATCAATGATAAATCACAGAGATATTTATGTTTTTATAAAAATTGCCATTCTCTCTGCTGCCCCTGCTGGAGGGAGGGGGAAGAACTATAAAATCAGGAAGTGGTGCACCTCACACAGTCTCTGCAATATGGGCAGAAGTTAAAAGGCACTACTGCAAATGGTGGCTTGGGTGCTGTGGGTTGAAGTTAAAAGGCACTACTGCAAATGGTGGCTTGGGTGCTGTGGGTTGGTTAAAAGGCACTGCAGCAAATGGTGGCTTGGGCGCTGTGGGTTGAAGATAAAAGGCACCACTACAAATGGTGGCTTGGGTGCTTTGGGTTGAATTTAAAAGGCACTACTGCAAATGGTGGCTTGGGTGCTTTGGGTTGAAGTGAAAAGGCACTACTGCAAATGGTGGCTTGGGTGCTTTGGGTTGAAGTGAAAAGGCACTACTGCAAATGGTGGCTTGGGTGCTTTGTGTTGCAGTGAAAAAGGCACTACTGCAAATGGTGGCTTGGGTGCTTTGGGCTGAAGTTAGAAGGCATTATTGCCAATGGTGGCTTGGGTGCTTTGGGCTGAAGTTAGAAGGCATAATTGCCAATGGTGGCTTGGGTGCTTTGGGCTGAATTTAAAAGGCACTACTGTAAATGGTAGCTTGGGTGCTTTGGGTTGAAGTTAAAAGGCACTACTGCCAATGGTGCCTTGTATGCTTTGGGTTGAAGTTAAAAGGCACTACTGCCAATGGTGGCTTGGGTGCTTTGGGTTGAAGTTAAAAGGCACTACTTCCAATGGTGGCTTGGGTGCTTTGGGTTGAAGTTAAAAGGCACTACTGCCAATGGTGGCTTGGGTAACTTCCGGTTTGCACTGTATATTGATTTTAGATAAAACGCTACCACTTACGGCTGTGATTTTTGGCCATCTTACCTAGTCCCCCTCCGCACAGCAGGTGCAGAGGATTCTTCCCATCAATGAAAAATAAGTGTAATCAGTGTTTTAAAAATGTTGAGAATCTCTCTCCTGTCAATCACACCATGAAGGCCACACCTTTTGGTGGGAGGGGGAGGCGTAATAAAACCCGGAAATGTGGGTGTGGCTCAATCTCTGCATGATGGGGGAAGGAGAGGTCACGATTCTGTATGAGCTGTGAATCAACTGAACACACTGAATGTCTACATCATCTTCTTCTTGCGTATGGCGTGCACCGCCTGAAGTTGTAAGACAACTTGTTCTGTTTGATCTTCTGTTGTGCACGCCAGGTTGATTGCATTCGTCGAAACAGGGTGGACAACATGAAGGTTGCAATCTCCCACCCTGAATGTGTACTGAACTGTGAGTTTTGTGTTTTGTGTGGTTTTATGGTGGTTTCATCCTGCTTGAAATGGTATGAAACTGCATTTGAATGTGGTGGCCTTACACCCTGCTTGAAGTGGTATGAAACTGCACTGAATTTGGTGGCCTTGCACCCTGCTGAAAGTGGTATGAAACTGCACTTGAATTCGGTGGCCTTGCGTCCTGCTTGAAGTGGTAGGAAACTGAACTTGAATTTGGTGGCCATGCACCCTGCTCGAAGTGTAAGAAACTGCACTTGAATTTGGTGGCTATGTACCCTGCTTGAAATGGTAAGGGAAATGGATTTGAATTTGGTGGCCTTGCACCCTGCTTGAAATGGAATTTCAAGGAATAGCCATGGGTCAACTGCCAGCCCACCAGCCGTGAGTGAGCTGCCAGCACATCAGGCTTCACGGACTGAGCTGCCACCCCAAGAACCCATACCTGCGCTCCAGAAAGCCCCCCCACTGGCCACCAATATTGGAATTGGTGGAATATTGCGTCGGGGGACCAGCCCTCCCGTGAGAACATGGGTCCCACTTAGTCTAGTATATATTGTAAATAACTGGGGTCCCAGCACTGAGCCTTGCGGTACCCCTATTTTTGGGGCTACTTCCTTAAGTACACTGGGGAGCAGCCTATCTGGCCCTGGGGATTTATCGGCCTTTAATCCGTTCAATTTACCTAACTCCACTTCCCGACTAACCTGGATTTCACTCAGTTCCTCCATCTCATTTGACCCCCGGTCCCCTGCTGTTTCCGGCAGATTATTTATGTCTTCCTTAGTGAAGACAGAACCAAAGTAGTTATTCAATTGGTCTGCCATGTCCTTGCGATACTAGTCACTGCCTGCCATTCTGAAAATGACCCGTTTACTCCTACTCTTTGCTTCCTGTCTGCCAGCCAGTTCTCTATCCACATCAATACTGAACCCCCAATACCGTGTGCTTTAAGTTTGCATACTAATCTCTTATGTGGGACCTTGTCAAAAGCCTTCTGAAAGTCCAGATGTAACACATCCACTGATTCTCCCTTATCCACTCTACTAGTTACATCCTCTAAAAATTTTATAAGATTCGTCAGACATGATCTACCTTTCATAAATCCATGCTGACTTTGTCCAATGATTTCACCACTTTCCAAATGTGCTGCTATCTCATCTTTAATAACTGACTCTAGCATTTTCCCCACTACCGATGTTAGACTAACTGGTCTGTAATTCCCCGTTTTCTCTCTCCCTCCCTTTTTAAAAAGTGGGGTTACATTAACTACCCTCCAATCCTCAGGAACTACTCCAGAATCTAAAGAGTTTTTAAAAATTATCGCTAATGCATCCACTATTTCTGGGGCTACGTCCTTATGTACACTGGGGAGCAGCCTATCTGGCCCTGGGGATTTATCGGCCTTTAATCCATTCAATTTACCTAACTCCACTTCCGGACTAACCTGGATTTCACTCAGTTCCTCCATCTCATTTGACCCCCGGTCCCCTGCTATTTCCGGCAGATTATTTATGTCTTCCTTAGTGAAGACAGAACCAAAGTAGTTATTCAATTGGTCTGCCATGTCCTTGTTCTCCATGATCAATTCACCTGTTTCTGACTGCAAGGGACCTACATTTGTTTAAACTAATCTGTTTCTCTTCACATATCTATAAAAACCTTTGTAGTCAGTTTTTATGTTCCCTGCCAGTTCTCTTTCATAATCTATTTTCCCTTTCCTAATTAAGCCATTTGTCCTTCTCTGCTGGACTCTGAATTACTCCCAGTCCTCTGGTAGGCTGCTTTTTCTGGCTAATTCGTATGTCTTTTGTTTTTATACTATCCCTGATTTCCCTTGTTATCCACAGATGCACTACCTTCCCTGATTTATTCTTTTGCCAAACTGGGATGAACAATTGTTGTAGTTCATCCATCCAGTCTTTAAATGCCTGCCATTGCATATCCACCGACAACCCTTTAAGCATCAATTGCCAGTCTATCTTGGCCAATTCACGTCACATACGCTCAAAGTTACGTTTCTTTAAGGTCAGAACCCTCGTTTCTGAATTAATTATGTTACTCTCCATGCTAATGAAGAACTCAACCATATTATGGTCATTCTTGCCCAAGGGGCCACGCACAACAAGACTGTTAACTAACCCTTCCTCATTACCCAGTCTAGAATAGCCTGCTCTCTCGTTGGTTCCTCTACATGTTGGTTTAGAAAACTATCCCGCATACATTCAAAGAAATCCTCTTCCTCAGCACCCCTGCCAATTTGATTCACCCAATCTATGTGTAGATTGAAGTCACCCATTATAACTGTTTTACCTTTGTTGCACGCATTTCTAATTTCCTGTTTGATGCCATCCCCAACTCCACTACTACTGTTAGGTGGCCTGTACACAACTCTCACTAGCGTTTTCTGCCCCTTAGTGTTTAACAGCTCTACCCATATCGATTCCACATCCTCCAAGCTAATGTCCTTCCTTTCTATTGCGTTAATCTCCTCTCTAACCAGCAACACTACCCCACCTCCTTTTCCTTTCTGTCTATCCCTCCTGAATATTGAATATCCCTGGATGTTCAGCTCCCAGCCTTGGCTACCCTGCAGCCACTATCTGCACATTCAACTAATCCACGTTAATACGAATGCTCCTTGCTTTGAGTCACAAAGCCTTCAGGCTTGTTTTTACTCCTTATAGAATTATGTTGCAAAGTGGCCCTTTTTGATTTTTGCCCTGGATGCCCTAGTAGATGAGGCTAGAGTAGGTGCATGTGAACCTGTGTCTCACCTGGAAGGACTGTCGGGGTCCCTGGATGGAGACGAGGGAGGAGGTATAGGGACAGCAGTTACATCTCCTGCAGTTGCAGGGAAAGTGCCTGGGAGGATGCTTTGGGTGGTGGAACCATGTTGGAGGTGAGGGAAATGTCATAGAATGATCTGCTGGATGCAGAAGCTGATGGGGTGAAAGGTGAGGACCAGGGGAACTCTGTGCTTGTTCCGACTGGGGACCCCTGAAGAAGGGTCTCGACCCGAAACGTCGCCTATCTCCTTCGCTCCTTAGATGCTGCTGTACCCGCTGAGTTTCTCCAGCCTTTTGTGTACCCTGGAAAGGAAACTTTTAGACTTTACCACTGTGATCAGTGTGGGTCAATGTCAGTGTTTACAAAGATGTAAAAACTAATGGTATTATACTCTTACTGGTAGGATAAGGATGATACTTTATTGGACTCTGTTCAAACCCTCTGGCATGTGAGGCAACAGATATAGTCAATGTATGCTGAAGATTCACAACTGATAAAAAATAAAAATGTAAACACTACCTCCAGGGTATTCTGGTAGGCGAGGCCTCTTATTAAACAACTGGCATTGTGGCACAGAGGCCTGGATAATGTATTAACAGGATCTGTGCCTGTGATTTCTATAGTATTGTGAGTGTTATGCTCAACATTTATGCTATTACACATGACGTTTCCTTGCTTGGTTAGTCTGAAGTTATTTATCAATACATCATTGAATATTCTCAATGAAAGCAATTGAGGAGATTAAAGAGATGTGCCTTGTACAAGAACTACAAATGTGGAATGCAAGAGATAATTTGCTTTTTTTTAGATTTATTCATTCACAGGATGCAAATATGGCTGATAATGTCATTGTCCTCATTGCCGCAGTATTGCGGAGGCAATTAAGAGTCAACCACATTGGTGGGTCTGGAGTCACATACAAACTCTAGATCTAACCCTAATGTACAACAGAACTTTTAAAATTTTTACAACAATCCAGTGATGGGCTCACACTCAGCATTTCTGAGACCAGAATTTCAAGATATTTAATTATATGAAGTAAACATTTCCAGATGCCTTGCTTCTGGGTCAGTTGTCCAGAACACCAATTACCATCCAGCAATTGAACCATGATGCTACTGTAACCTCTTCATTTCTTTAATGGGTAATGAAGGCTTCATATGCAGGTGGGGATTGACATGGATAGAGAACTGGTTGACAGACAGGAAGCAAACAATAGGAATTAACGGGTCCTTTTCAGAATGGCAGGCAGTGACCAGTGGAGTGCCACAAGGCAATGCTGGGACCCCAGTTATTTATTATACATATTAATGATTTGGACGAGGGAATTAAATGTGACATCTCCAAGTTTGCAGATGACATAAAGCTGGGTGACTGTGTGAGCTGGGATGAAGATGCTATGAGGCTGCATGGTGACTTATAGGTAGGTTGGGTGAGTGGGCAGATGCAGTATAATGTGGATAAATGTGAGGAAGGCAGATTATTATCTGAATGGTGTCAGATTAGGAAAAAGGGAGGTGCAACAAGACCTGGGTGTGCTTGTACATAAATCACTGAAAGTAAGCATGCAGGTACAGCAGGCAGTGAAGAAAGCTAATGGCATGTTGGCCTTCATTGCAAAAGGATTTGAGTTTAGGAGCAAGGAGGTCCTACTGCAGTTGTACAGGGCCCTGGTGAGGCTGCACCTGGAGTATAATGTGCAATTTTGGTCTCCTAATTTGAGGAAGGGCATTATTGTTATTGAGTGAGTGCAGTGTAGGTTCACCAGATTAATTCCCGGAATAGCGGGACTGACATATGATGAAAGAATGGGTTGACTGGGCTAGTATTCACTGGAATTTAGAAGATTGAGAGGGGATCTATAGAAACATATAAAATTCTTAAAGGATTGGATAGGCTCGATGCAGGAAAAATGTTCCCCATGCTGGGGGAGTCCAGAACCAGGGGTTACAGTTTAAGAATAAGGTGTAGGGCAATTTAGAACTGAGATGAGAAAAAACCGTTTTCACCCAGAGAGAAATGAATCTGTGGAATTCTCTGCCACAGAAGGCAGTGGAGGCTAATTCACTGGATGTTTTCAAGAGAGAGTTAGATTTAGCTCTTGGGGCTAAAGGAATCAAGGGATATGAGGAAAAAGCAGGAAATGGGTACTGATTTTAGATGATCAGTCATGATCATATTGAATGGCGGTGCTAGCTCAAAGGGCCAAATGGCCTATTCCTGCACCTATTTTCCTATGTTCCTATATCCCCCCAAAACAAGTGACACCTCTCCCCCATCTTTATATCCTTAAATGAGACATCTGATTTTACATACTTTCCTTCAGCACTGCTGATCAAGACCATTAATTTGACTTCCCTGTAACCTATCTTCATGCATATGCTCATCAATTCTTCCCTTGATCATCTTACCACTTGCTTTCACCAAAGGTAATTTACTGTAGCCAACGCCTCCACATTTGAGGGATTTGGGAGGAAACTGACCGCCTAAAAGGCAACTCTGTCAAACTCCACACAGACAGCACTGGAGGTCGGGATTGAACCAGGAGCACTGGAGCTGCAAGACAGTCGCTCTATTCGATGTGCCACTGTGATCACAATGATCATATAACTTGCTTTGGTAATGTCACAAAATGAGCCAGCCCAAACTGTTTTATAGCCAATAAAAACAGTTATGCAGTGAAGCCACTGTTGTAATGCAGCAAACAATTTGTGCACAACAAGCTGCAGCAAACACCAAAAGGCCAGTTAACTTGTTTTCTCTGCAATGCAAGACAGAGCCTGATGAGCATACAGGAGACTACTTCTGCTCTCGATCACTAGTGTGAGGGATCTTTACATTTATAACAGAGCGCATCTGGCCCTAGTTTAACATCTGAAACAACACCAGCAGAGCACTCTCTCAGTAATGTGCTGAACAGTCAGCACTGGTTACACACTCGCATCACTAGTGTGACTTCACTATCCATTTTACAGAAGGAAGTCACATCTTAACATTGCAGCTGAGTGACACCAACAACACGTTCACAGTATATTTAAAATAGCTTCAGCTCAGGAGTCCTGGAGTTCACATATTCATATTATACTGTATATGGATTCCCAAATGGTTATTTCCAAATGAGATAATGAAAGTCAGTCAGGTCCCATTCTTTCAGGCCACACCTTATTCCCATTCTCATGTCCTCCTGCTCTGCAAATCATTCCCATTTGCTTGACCACCCATCTCCCCTCACACTATCAGCATCAACCCAAGCAGTTCCCTTCTCTTCCTTGCGGTGACCTTGTTCATCGCTTTCGCTTGCACTTTGCCTCTCCCTCAGAGTCAGTGACTCTGTCGTTGTCACCATCTCCGCATCGCTCTTTCTGTTTCCCTTTCTCTCCCCCCTTCTCTCTCACCTGCATCCCCCACTCTCCCCTGCATCTCTCCCCTCTCTCTCCACTGCATCCCACTCCCTTTCTCTCCACTGCATATGTCGCCCTCTGATAACCTACTCCCATCTCTCTCCCTCTGCCCCCCTGCTTCCCCAAGCTGTTCCTTCCCTCCTCCGCCCTCTGCCTCTGCCTCCCTCCCCATCTCCCGCTGTTACTTCTCTCCTCTCTGGCCCTTTAACTCCTTATCTCTCTGATTCACTCTCCATTTTTCTCTCTCCCCTCCCCATTTCTGTTTCCCTCCCTTTCCTCTCTACCTGTTTCCCCCACTGCCTCTCTGTTTCTTCTATCTTCCATGTTCTACTGCCTCCAGTTCTCCCTTCCGGAACCCCATTTGATATACAAGCCACATGTAACACTTACTCTGAAGTCTGATCTCCGAGATGTTCCCCACTTTGTCACGAGTGTCATAATCGACCAAAAAGATCACAGAGCCCAGTCAAAGAAACATCCATACGTTTGCTCACTTCACTGATAAGGCCGGATATACACAAGTCAGCTCCAAAAATGCATTCGGCTCCAGTGACAAACATCACCGTCATTCATGCCCCATAACACAGTCATGAATGTAGTTTGGTTCACAAAGCTGACTTTCTCCATTAAATATTATCAGAGCTACTCCCAAGAATAAAGGGCTTCACACTGTCCAATCATGGAAATAGCCGTGTTGCAGAGAGCATGGATTGAATTCCTGCCCCTCCCACTGTTTCCCTCTCTCTCCCTCCCCTCCCAACAGCTTGTTTCATTCAGACTGCTTACAATTTGTACAACCAATTCCATAGAGGCAATTAATGATTAAACAGCTCGAGGAAACTTCGTCTTTGTCAAGAGTGTTTAATTCTCAATGCACCAGCATACCAGGCCTGTAACACGATATGCATAGATAATAGAAGACAAACAACAAATTAAAAAAATCTATCATCCCAATACTAAGTCAGAAAAAGCAGAAGACACAGATATTATTTAACTCAATAAAGAATTTGTTATAAACACAGAGAAGGGTCCCACTCAGTAGTGCAGTGCCTGATAGGACAATGTGAGATGATTCAATAGCTATTTTCAAAATAAATTGTATAACAACTTAGAGGAAATAATGCAAGGCATTGAGAATGAAAATTAAATGGACCACTCTTTAAAATGCACTATTATCTCTTGTGTTTTTACATCATATCAATGATTATATGGAAATATCAAAAATGTTATCATTTCAATGTAAAATACTTTGTAATCTCCCTATACTGAGTAATACAATCATAAGGGCAGAGCAAGTCATCAGCTAGCTCACGGTAACTTTGTAGAATTTCTAGTCCATCGCTGGAGCCCAGTAAGTTTATTTCCCTCAAGTGCTGATTTCTCTTTGAAATCAGCAATCCCCAAGCAGTGTTTCAGCTCATCAACAATCACTCCAGAAAAAAGGTTCTTCCTCATATTCCCTTCCTGAAACTTTTTTCAGAACATTAACCATGTGTTTGTTCCTTGGTCCTACACCATCAGTTAAAGAGATGAGTTTCTCCAGCTTTTTGTGTACCCTCCATTCTCCAGCATCTGCAGTTCCTTCTTTAACACATCTGTTAAAGAGATCTGCTTATTTTTATCTACCTCTCAAAATATGTCAAATCAATTTTCTTGGCTTCAGGGAGAACAACTCCAACTTATCCAACCTAAAATGGCTAAAATCCCTCATCCGGAACTATTCTGGTAAATCTCCTCTGTACTTACTTGAACATCTTTACATCTTTCCTCACGTATTGTGACCAGCACTGGATACTTTACAGCTACACTATATTGTTGGTTATTGAGGGATACACAGCAGCCATGGCACCAGAGTAACAAAATAACACACTATATTGTTGGTTATTGAGGGATAAACAGCAGCCATGGCACCAGAGTAACAAAATAACACACTATATTGTTGGTTATTGAGGGATACACAGCAGCCATGGCACCAGAGTAACAAAATAACAGACAGGTTACAGCACAGAATTAGGACATTCACAAAGATAATAGAAAATAGATCCAGGAGGAGGCCACTTGGCCCCTCAAGCCTGCCCTGCCATGCAATCTGATCATGGCTGATCTGCCCCAGACCTCATATCCTCTTGTACTTGATTCCCATAGCCCTCAATCCCCTGATCTATCAAAAATGTATCTATCTCCACTGTAAAGACTTACAATGATCCAGCCACCGCAATTCCTTGTGTAGAGAATCCGGAGTTTAGCTGAAAACAAATTTTGATGCAACTCAATTCTAAATTATATCTCCATGACATTGTGTCACAGGTGAAACATCTCAATATTTACTATGTAATACTCCGCCTAAAATTGATATTTCTCAATGTTCACCTCTCATTTTTCCAAACAACGATGTGTACAGAACCAAATATCATCCAAAGTTATTTTATATCCGCAGCAGCTCTGAAGCAAAAACATTCCAGCAGGTTCCAATCCCCCATCATGTCCTACAACTACTTTTCTTTCAAGTACCATCCCGATCCCTTATGACGTTATAAATGACGATAGACAATAGACATAGAAACATAGAAAATAGGTGCAGGAAGAGGCCATTTGGCCCTTCGAGCCAGCACCGCCATTCAATGTGATCATGGCTGATCATTCCCAATCAGTATCCCATTCCTGCCTTCTCCACATATTCCCTGACTCTGCTATTTTTAAGAGCCCTATCTAGCTCTCTCCTGAAAGCATCCAGAGAACCTGCCTCCACCTCCCTCTGAGGCAGAGAATTCCACAGACTCACCAATGTCTGTGAGAAAAAGTGTTTCCTCGTCTCCGTTCTAAGTGGCTTACTCCTTATTCTTAAACTGTGGCCCCTGGTTCTGGACTCCCCCAACATCGGGAACATGTTTCCTGCCTCTAGAGTGTCCAAACCCTTAACAATCTTATATGTTTCAACGTGATCTCCTCTCATCCTTCTAAACTCCAGAGTGTACAAGCCCAGCTGATCCATTCTCTCAGCATATGACAGTCCCGCCATCCCGGGAATTAACCTTGTAAACCTACGCTGCACTCCCTCAATAGCAAGAATGTCCTTCCTCAAATTAGGGGACCAAAACTGCACACAATATTCCAGGTGTGGTCTCACTAGGGCCCTGTACAACTGCAGAAGGACCTCTTTGTTCCTATATTCGACTCCTCTTGTTATAAAGGCCAACATGCCATTCGCTTTCTTCACTGCCTGCTGTACCCGCATGCTTACTTTATGGACTGATGTACAAGGACCCCCAGATCCCATTGTACTTCTCCTTTTCCCAACTTGACGCCATTTAGATTGTAATCTGCCTTCCTGTTTTTGCTACCAAAGTGGATAACCTCACATTTATCCGCATTAAACTTCATCTGCCATGCATCTGCCCACTCCCCCAACCTGTCCAAGTCACCCTGCATTCTCATAGCTTTCTCCTCACAGTTCACACTGCCACCCAGCTTGGTATCATCTGCAAATTTGCTCATGTTACTTTGAATCCCTTCATCCAAATCATTGATGTACACTGTAAATAGCTGCGGTCCCAGCACCGAGCCTTGCGGTACCCCACTAGTCACTGCCAGCCATTCTGAAAGGGAGCCGTTAATCCCTACTCTTTGTTTCCTGTCTGCCAACCACTTCTCTGTCCATGTCAGCACTCTACCCCCAATACCATGTGCCCTAATTATGCCCACTATTCTCCTATGTGGGACCTTATCAAATGCTTTCTGAAAGTCCAGGTACACTACATCCACTGGCCATTTTCCTAGTTACATCTTCACAACATTCCAGAAGATTAGTCAAGCATGATTTCCCCTTTGTAAATCCATGCTGACTCTGACCGATTGAATCTACATTCACACATCCCCCTGACAGGCCAAACTCATGCCACGTAATAAAGTTCCAGCATATAGATGCAACCACATAGAAAACTCACCAACGCCTCTACTTCTTCAGAAGTTTTCAGAGATCTGGCAAGTTGCTGAATATTCCATCAAACATCTACACATGTAGAGTAGGGAATATGCTGACTGGCTGCATCACAGCCTGGTTTGGAAATTCAAATGCTCAAGAATGAAGGCTGTAGAAAGTGGTGGACATTGCCCGTTCCATCACAGGTACTGACCTTCTCCGAATCATTGAACGAGCCACTGAGAGCACTGCCTCAAGAAGGCAGCTAATATCATCAAAAGTCCCACACCATGCTGGCCATTCTCTCTTCTTGCTGACACCACTGGGTGGAAGTTATCAGAGACTGTGAAAACCATTACCTACAGTTTCCAGACTAGCTTCTTCCTCTCAACTCTAACTACAACCCCAAAGGGCCTGTTCCACTATATGAGTTTACTCAAGAGCTCTCCTGAGTTTAAAAAAAAATCAAACTCGTGGTAAGTATGTAGAATGTACGTAGCGGGTACGTCAGAGCTCGGGACGTCTCTTAGAGGGCTCTTAACGCTAACGGCAGGTACTCGGGAAACGAGGTAAACTCGTGAAGTTTTTTCAACATATTGAAAAATGTCCACGAGAGCACCGAGTACCTATGAGCGGCTATTATCGTAATTCTCCGAGTTCGAATCGGGGGAAACTCGGGAGAACTCTTGAATTACTTCGTAGAGTGAGACAGGCCCCTAACTCTGCTCCGAACCGCTACAGACTTTGCATTCATATGATTGCTCTATATACAGTGGCTTGCAAAAGTATTCATACCCCTTGAACGTTTCCACATTTTGTCACGTTACAACCACAAACATAAATGTATTTTATTGGGATTTTATGTGATAGACCAACACAAAATGGCACATAATTGTGAAGTGGAAGGAAAATGATACATGGTTTTCAAATGTTTTTACAAATAAAAAACTGAAAAGTGTGGCGTGCAAAAGTATTCAGCCCCCTTTACTCTGATACCCCTAAATAAAATCCAGTGCAACCAATTGCCTACAGAAGTCACCTAATTAGTAAATAGAGTCCACTTGTGCGTAATCTAGTCTCAGTATAAATACAGCTGTTCTGTGAAGACCTCAGAGGTTTGTTAGAGAACATTAGTGAACAAACTATGTTCCTTGGGCATCATGAAGCCCAAGGAACACACCAGACAGGTCAGGGATAATGTTGTGGAGAAGTTTAAAGCAGGGTTAGGTTATAAAAAAATATCCCAAGCTTTGAACATCTCACGGATCTCTGTTCAATCCATCATCCGAAAATGGAAAGAGTATGGCACAATTGCAAACCTACCAAGACATGGCCGTCCACCTAAACTGACAGGCCGGGCAAAGAGAGCATTGATCTGAGAAGCAGCCAAGAGGCCCATGGTAACTCTGGAGGAGCTGCAGAGATCCACAGCTCAGGTGGTAGAATCTGTCCACTATTAGTCGTGCACTCCACAAATCGCCCTTTATGGAAGAGTGGCAAGAAGAAAGCCATTGTTGAAACAAAGCCCTAAGAAGTCCCGTTTGCAGTTTGCCACAAGGCATGTGGGGGACACAGCTAACATGTGGAGGAAGGTGCTCTGGTCTGATGAAACCAAAATTGAAGTTTTTGAGCTTAAATGCAAAACGCTACGTGGTGGAAAACTAACACTGCACATCACCCTGAACACACCATCACCACTGTGAAACATGGTGGTGGCAGCATCATGCTGTGGGGGTGCTTTTCTTCAGCAGGGACAGGGAAGCTGGTCAGAGTTGATGGGAAGATGGATGGAGCCAAATACAGGGCAATCTTGGAGGAAAACCTGTTAAAGTCTGCAAAAGACTTGAGACTGGGGCGGAGGTTCACCTTCCAGCAGGACAACGACCCTAAACATACAGCCAGAGTTACAATGGAATGGTTTAGATCAAAGCATATTCATGTGTTAGAATGGCCCAGTCAATGTCCAGACCTAAATACAATTGAGAATCTCTGGCAAGACTTGAAAATTGCTGTTCACAGACGCTCTCCATCCAATCTGACTGAGCTTGAGCTATTTTGCAAAGAAGAATGGGCAAACATTTCAGTCTTTAGATGTGTAAAACTGGTAGACACATATCCCAAAAGACTTGCATCTGTAATTGCAGCGAAAGGTGGTTCTACAAAGTATTGACTCAGGGGGGCTGAATACCTTTGCACGCCACACTTTTCAGTTTTTTATTTGTAATAAAATTTGGAAACCATGTATCATTTTCCTTCCACTTCACAATTATGCACCACTTTGTGTTGGTCTATCACATAAAATCCCAATAAAATACATTTACGTTTGTGGTTGTAACGTGACAAAATGTGGAAAAGTTCAAGGGGTATGAATACTTTTGCAAGCCACTGTACATTGATGTTTGCACTACTGTGCTGTTTACTTAAACTCCTGTCTCACAGTGCGAGTTGGCCCACGAGTGACCCAGAGTTTTCACTCGTGGTGGTCACGTACGATGAACGTAGCGGCAACGTCGGAACTCGCGCGTTCAACTTGTCCACTCGTGGCGCTAACGGCAGGTACTCGGGAAACTTGTTAAGTCGTGAAAAAAATCAAACATTTTTGATTTTTTCCACGAGTCAAATTAACTGTTCAAGTTAAAAATGGAAACATTTAAACTTGTTTCAGTAACGTAATGGCCCGTGCGTTTACCTTAGTGTCTCGTGAGTCTATCGTGGGAACATTTTTATAATCTGAAAGGGACTGAACCAAAGATAGTCACAAAATGCTGGAGTAATTACATGTGGTTATTCAATATGATCATCGCTGATCATCCAACTCAGTATCCTGTACCTGCCTTCTCTCCATACTCCCTGATCCCTTTAGCCACAAGGGCCACATCTAACTCCCTCTTATATATAGCCAATGAACTGGCTTCAACTACCTTCTGTGGCAGAGAATTCCACAGATTCACCACTCTCACAATTGCAGAATATATAATATATATATGTATTTGTAGTGTAATATGTATATACATATTATATATATTGTATATATTTCAATTCCAACCCCGAAGCAATTGAGAGGCGATTTCTTGGGGCCATGTAATTTAACGTGTGTCTTTGCTTTTAAAAGGGAAGCGGGTTAATTGTTTACACTGCGCTGTGTTTCGTGTTGGGGAGAGTGCTGCTGTTACAATGCTTTCGATTCTATACTGCCCTCCCCCTTCCACAGAAAAATGCCTAAATTTGGCTTTGTGCCCGCTCTCCTGGGAGCAATTCAAACCAGGGGAACAATGAACCCTCAGAGGCTTCGCGTTCCTTGCTCCTATATATGGACCTCGCTCGCTCGCAACTGTATGAGCACTCGATCAACCAGACACCGGCCAACACGGAGGCCTGATTACTGAAAACAAAGTAAACTTGGACCAGACCTCATCATCTTCCTTCCGCCCACCCGTAACCACGGCACCACACTTTCAACAGAAACCTTAATATTTAAAAAATATATTATGGGACATTGGATTGTCTGAAGAAGGGTCCCGAGCAGAAACGCCTCATGTGTGTGTGTGTGTGTGTGTGTGTGTGTGTGTGTGTGTGTGTGTGTGTGTGTGTGTGTGTGTGTGTGTGTGTGTGTGTGTGTGTGTGTGTGTGTGTGTGTGTGTGTGTGTGTGTGTGTCTCTCTCTCTCTCTGTCTGTCTCTCTCTCTGTCTGTCTGTGTGTATCTGTGTGTGTCTGCTGTCGGGTCCCGGCGGCCGCTCAAAGTCAGTCACCCGAGCTGCTTCCTTCCTCGGAAGTGGCGGCCAGTTCTGCTGTCTGTGCCCGGAGCGCTGCGGCTGCCACCCAAGCTAATTCACTCCCTGGCCACAATAAAACCATATAGCAATGACAGCACGGAAACAGGCCATCTCTGCCCTTTTACTCCGTGCTGAACACTACTCACCTAGTCCCATCTACCTGCACTCAGACCGGAGCGTGGCAAGTGGGTTATTGACCCCAATCCCCTCCTTCACAATGCCAGACTCCCCAAATACTATGAACTGAGCTCTCCCCCCACCCCGGGAAATACAGTATTTAAAAACAACAAGAAATGCACTTACCACGTTATTGGTTACTGGAGGCTGTGCATTTTCCCTTTGTAGGTCATATCAATAGATGCGGCCGCGCTGAAATAACTCAAAGCCACAGGATGGAGATGTATTTTAACATTGTTGCTTTATTAAAACATACCTTCATTCACGGTTGGCTCAAGAGTAACGGGAGAGAACGTGGTAACTCGGGAGAGGAAGTTCGAGCATCGCAGCAATGACATACCCGTGGGAACTCGGTTACACACTTGATCATAAACTTGAAGTCTCGTACACAGCCACGAGTCTTTCACTCGGGGTACCTCGTGGGTCAACTCCCACCGTGAGACAGGGCCATTAGAATAACTGAGTTGTTAAATGAGCCTAAAAAGCTGCAGCAAGTAATTTTTTCATTGTTCCATCTCATATCTGGCTCATTGGCAAATAAACATTTCCTTGAATACATTTTAATTTAGGTTCTTTTGCCAATCATCTTCATCTTGATCCCCTTCTAGACCCAGCCTATGCTCCTCATCATTTCATATCTGTCTATCAGATCCGCTCTCAACTCCTCCTATTCCAAGGAGAACAACCCAGCTTCTCCAGTCTATTCACAAAACTACAGCACTCATCGATTCATCACTCCAGTGAATCTATACTGCACCCTTTCTGTGTCCTTCACGTTGTGGACCCCAGGATTGGCAATCTTCTCCTTGCAGTCAAACCAGTGGCTTCTTACTGGCCCGCTCTTCTTTGACATCTTGCCTCAGGGTCTTTTATGTCCACAGAGAAGGCCGCAGTTCAATGTCTCTTCTGACAAAACAGTATCTTCATTGGTGCGGCACTCCATCAGCAGGGAGCTGGCCTAGACTTTGCGCTCTGGAGTAGGATTTGAATCCACAACTTGTGGCTCAGAGATAGTACCGAGTCAGGTTTGAGTGGCCTCATTTTTGGTGGAGTGAAGGAAAAGAGGTAGAGCGAGGTTGGAGAAAGCCTCAGCAGGCGAACTGGAGGGTTAACATGCCAGGTCTCCTCAGGCAATGGACTCAATTTCTGTCCATCATCCTCAGAACAAGATCAAAGGCAGCAGCTCCACCCGCCCCTCCACAGCCAGGAATCCACATTGCAGGCCATCACCCCACTCCCTTCAACCCACTGGATAGCAGCATGATGTTGAGTCTCTCTCGCCTTCAGGTCTGATGCACGACCCTACGTTCCTACGTCAGTCAGCTGCCTGTGCATTTCTCACCTGGGATGGCATGTTTCCTCCTCTTCCCTCTCTCAGCAGCATCTAGAAAGAAGAAAAAAGGCTGTGGGTGAATGTAATCACGAACTGCACTGGGCTGATCCCCCAGCAGAAAGTGTCAGCTGTGAAACTAGGTCACTTCAGCCTAAGGCTGTCAATGCATCAATAATGATGTGCTATTTACAATGGACAAATTTCACTGGAAAATATTGGATGCAATGGTGTTTACAAACAATGAAGCATGCATTTGTCAGATGACCAAATAACTCAGTCCCTTACCAAACCCATGCTCCTCCTCCTCCTGATTGGCAGTGGATTTTCATTGTTGGTTCCACCTCAGCTCTATCTTCTACTCCATCCGAGCTGACCAATGCCAAGGTCGTCTCCTTCTCTCGGCTGTTTGACCACTTCTCTTGTGTGTCCTTCGTTGTCCCCAAGATTCTGCCAGGTTTGACCTTCCACAGCCACTGGACATAGGACTGCTGAACTGGTGGAAACATTCCTTGCTCCTGTTATGGGGTGAAGGAGACGGGAGTCTTGGGAGCAAATGATGCCATCTGGACACGGAGTTTCAGTATTCACTTCATGCAGCTCCCACCAACAGTTCAGACATAGTAAACTCTTCAAACTGCTGAGAAATCGTCAGCAAATACTGACGCACACCAATGATCCAC